>JBBMKA010000015.1:13244191-13300284 GCA_037833695.1 Sechiopsis laciniata
ATAAAAGATGAGTGTTAAATTAAATATATCAAAACAACAAATCAAACAATACATGAATAATGAAAAAAAGGAAAAAAGGAAAAAAAAAAAAAAAGAAGTAGAAAAAAAAATATCTAAACAATGAGGATTAAAACTCACTTTTTTGTTGAAAAATGGTGGAGGAGACTTCTTTGCATACATACATACATACATACATACATATATATATATATATATGTATGTATGTATATGTATGTATATGTATGTATGTATATATATGTATGTATATATACATATATATACATACATACATATACATACATACATATACATATATAATATACATACACACATATATATTAATAGATTAATACTATTTTTATAAATTAAGATAAATATATGTAATTAGAAAAATAATAGTTATGCATTTAGTTTTAGGTACTTGATACTTAGCTCTTAACTTCAAATAACCTGTAACATCTTCATGTTTACTTATCTCCAACTACTATTTTTTTAAATTGAAAAAGATCAATATTTGCTACAAAAAAGATAAAAGTGAGTGTTAAATAAAATATATCAAAACAACAAATCAAACAATACATGAATAATGAAAAAAAGAAAAAAAAGTAGAAGATAGACATCTAAGCAATGAGGATTAAAACTCACATTTTTGTTGAAAAGGGTGGAGGAGACTTCTTTTTATGGATATAAAATTAAAGAGTTTCAAAACCTTTGAATATTTTATTGAAATTAAAAGAAAAAGTAAATAAATGTATATTTACACGAATTATTAAGATATAATATTTATACTGAATATTTGAAGTTATGAAATTTAAAAAGATAACATCTATTGAATATAATTACGTGGACATGTGAAAATAAATGAATATTTACACGTGTGTAGGATCGAAAGGCAACACTAGTGGGGTGAATGAGTTCGCCAACTTTTTAGTTATTTAAAAATAATATTTATGATTTAAATTTCGTTGATCTCACAACCAATTTCATTTTCTCACAACCCAAGGTGTACCCACACCTTAATACAAATCCCAAATAATTAATACAAATTCAAAATAACAAATAAAAATAACTCTCACAAAGTATCTCACAAAGTACCTCTCGTAGGCAAAGTACGCAACTTAGACGTTGACAGTTTCTTCACAAATTTTGCAATGCGCCGATTCAAGAATGTGTAAAGCAAATTGACACTTTTTTAAGCTTTGAGAATGATAATGTTGCTGTGTAAATTTAGTGATGAAAGGTGTCATTTGGATTTAGGGCAAAATGATCAACGGACGAGATTTGATGAAGATATGATGAAATGGTGGCCATTGGATTTAGGAAAAAGGTAGTATATGGCTAGGATTGAATGAAGATAAGATGGGAAGAGTTTTGGTTCAAAATGAAACAATTTGAAAATGAAAATCCCGTTTTTTTTCATAGGCGATTTTTCTTCAAATCTTCATTTATCCATATCTCCTTCAGTTTAACTCCGATTTGCACGATTCAAACTGTGTTGGGTCTCTTCAAGCTATACATAATAAACACTTAAAAACTCCAAAAATATCAGTACACAAAATTCAAGTTGTTATCATCAAAACATTAATTAATTAATTAAAATTAATTAATTTGAGATAATTGGCCAAAAAGCCAACATTGTGAATATTTGAAGTTATGGAATTTAAGAAGATAATATCCAAATATAATTACGTGAACGTGTGAAAATAAATGAATTAATTGGAAACTAAGACTATTTTATATAGAAAATTCGAGACCCAAATCAGAGCAATTTTTGGATTTTGTTTGAAAATTTTGATTATTCATAATATACATGGAATCTCTTATCTTCTAACTTATGCATAAATCTATGAGATTTGGTAAGAATATCTTATCTTCTATGACAAAAATCTAAATGATAATGTAAATATCTTCTATATTATTATGTGAATATTTGAAGTTATGAAATTCAAGAAAATCTTTATTTGATTTTATACTTGATTTAGTTTGAAGATACGGTATGATTTTAATGACTAATAATTATAATTGTTGATATAACCTGAAAAAGGATAAATAATATAAGTTTAGCACAAAATCTAGAATTTTTGTTTGAAAATCAACAAAATCTAGAATAATCACAATAATAATTCAAAATTGAATTTGTAACAGATGAGTGATTTTTTTTTTTTTTTTTTTTTTTTTTTTGTGGGTGAATTTAAAATAAAAATCAATTAAATAAAAGATGGCTTAAATAATAGGTGACAAAATAGTCAAAAAATTACTTGACAAAATAGTAAAAAAATGATTCGTCTAGTAAGCCACATTTTAAGTAGTAAAGATAAAGATAAAGATTTCATTGAATATTTGAAGTTATGAAATTTAAAAAGATAATATCCATTGAATATAATTACGTGGACATGTGAAAATTTACACGCGTGAATATTTGAAGTTATGGAATTTAAGAAGATTATCAAAATATAATTAAGTGGACGTGTGAAAATATTTGAATTAATTGGAAAAATGAGACTATTTTATATAGAAAATTCGAGACCCAAATCGGAGCAATTTTTGGATTTTGTTTGAAAATTTTGATTGTTCATAATATACGTGGAATTTCTTATCTTCTAACTTAGGCATAAAATCTATGAGATTTTGTAAAAATATCTTATCTTATACGTTATGAAGATGATAAAAATCTAAATGATAATGAAAATATCTTCTATGTTATTATAATATTTACACGTGTGAATATTTGAAGTTATGAAATTTAAGAAGTTCTTCATTTGATTTTATACTTAATTTAGTTTGAAGATATTGACGATTTTAATGACTATTAATTATAATTATTGATATGACGGATAAATAATATATAAGTTTAGTAGTTGGCAAAATCTAGAATTTTTTTTTTGAAAATCAGCAAAATCTAGAATTTAATCACAATAATAATTCAAAATTGAATTTGTAATAGATGAGTGGTTTTTTTTTTTTTTTTTGGGTGAATTTAAAATAAAAATCAATTAAATAAAATATGGCTTAAATAATAGATGGCATATTTGAAATTAGAGAGAATCACTTGGACAAAATAGTACAAAAATAAATCTTCCTACTAAGCCACATTTTAAGTAGTAAAAGTAAAAATAAAGATAAAGATAAAGATAAAAGATAAAGATTTCTACCCAACTCCCAAATATTATTGTTTCTGTTTTTGATTAAAAAAAATCGTTTTTGTTTTCGTTTTTATTTTTTAAATATCACAATATTGTTTTGAAGTAAAATAAAAATCTATATTTAATTTTTTGAAATCACAAAATCAAAATTTTAGTAGAAAAGATTAAATTTGTAATTTAAAATATATAAAAACAAAAACTAATGATACGCTTTGCTTCGTGACAGGGCGGAAGAGAATCAGAGATGGTAGGAGGAGTAGCTATAATATCTCCATTTGATCATTAGAGGCTCCGCCAAAAATCAAAATCAAAATCAAAATCAAAATCAAAATTACCCAAACCCTGCTGTCTATCTTCTCAGCCTAGACTCTGGGACTCCATTCCTTAAGCGTACGGAGTCAAACTGCAATAATAATAAGCAGCTTTACCCTCTGACCCATTCACCGGAGATGAGCGGAAACGAGTTCCGATTCTTCTTGTCTTGCGACATCAATCTCCCCGTCACCTTTCGCGTTGAAAGATTGGAGGGTAATTTGCCTCCACCCAACTCCTCTCATCCAGGTTCTCGTTTGATTCTTTCTATTTCTCTTCATTATGTATACTTTACGTAATTATTGCTTCAAACTCCATCTCAATTTTCGCCCAATTGTAAGAATACTAGATTCTCGATTCAATTCAAGTATTGGCTCTTGAATTGCAGCTTGTTGATTGGATAAAATATGGATTGATTGCCCGATTGTTTTGTATATGTTATACTCTAGTTGCCCCTTTTGATTTTATTGATATATTCTATTTTTTTTCTTCAGAAATTGATTATGCATCGGAGGAGAGAAGAGCAGAACTTTTTGTTGATTGTGCTTTGTACATTGATGGTGCCCCGTTTGGCCTCCCTACTAGAACCAGGTTTCATCCATATAGCCCACCACTATAGTTTTTTTTTTTTAATCTTTTGCTTCATAACTATTATAGAGTTCGAGATCGCTTGAATCGACACGCCTCGTATTCAACTTGAAGATGCTTTTTGCAAGCTTGATTTTCTAGCTTTCAAGGTCCCTATGATATTGCAACGTCATTGTTTCATATTTAAAGCAATAGAGTGTTATCAAGATTCTTTTCATTTTTTTCTATAAGAAATAAAGGTATATTAATCACAAAAGAGAGCAACTTAAGGGCAGTAGGCTAGAAGCTCCCTCCCAAAGATCGGTCACAGTATCCCCAATTATGAAGGATTTGAGCTAGGTGATAATTCCCAAAGAATTTACTGTTTCCAAGATACCATAAAGAAGTCCTAATTTGTACATTAGCGCAGAACGACTCAAATGAGGCTAAAAAACCATCATGAATTAGTCTAATGATCAAATGTAATATGGTTAAACGGTTGACTTATGCAAATAGTCGAGGTGCACATAGGCTGATCCAAACACTCATATATATATATAAAGAAGCTCAAAAAAGCCACTCCACCTTCTCTGGAAGGAAAATGTGATAGCCAAAAGTTTGAAGAATTTGATCCCACCCTCTAGAAGTAAAAGAGCAGCTAAGGAAAATGTGATCCATAGATTCTTCCCCTTAAGACATATAGCACAAACCGAGGAGAGAGTACCACATTTCAAAATTTCTCTGTAATCTGTCTTGTGTGTTCAACCTTTGATAATCAAGGCTCCACAAGAAGACTTCAACTTTATCATTCCAATCCAAGCAGAAGTTAGCCTCAGGCTTATTTCAGATAATTTCAAGAAGGGGTTGACCTTGTAGAGAAGAATCTTGACTTTTCAAAAGAACAATAAGCTTTATTAACTCCCTCCCCAACCTTACTGAATCATTCAAGGAGATCCCAACCAGCTATTTAACACCCAATCAAAGATGCCCCCTTTAAAACCAAGGTCCCAATCGTTATGTTCCACATTCCAATTTCCAACACTTAACAATAATGGCTTCCTTCTTAAGAGAGATAAGGAGTAAGTTTAGAAAACCAAGATCTAAAGAAATGTTCCCCCACCCACTTAGTGGTGCTGAAACTTGATTCTCTCCCCTCGATTAACTTTAAAGTTTACAATTGACTATTGCACAATCTCCACCCATGGTCTACCTTTGAAGGCACCTTTTGCCTTTTGGCATATTAGACAACCACAATCACTCTTCTCCACACAATGTTTTGTTCTTGAGTGAACCTCCAAAGCCATTTAATATGGAGGGCATTGTTTCTTGCCTTAGGGAACCTATGTTTGAGGCCCCCATATTGAAGGGGTGGAGAACATAGAAAAACCAATAGAGTGGTATGATGTTGTGTAACGTTGAGATGAGAAAGCCAAAGTGAGCAGATGAGAGAGCCAAAGTGAGCATACCCCCTTTGATAAAGGAGTATTCTTCCATTTTTGCGGCTTAGCTATAAATTTATAAACAACAGGTGCTCAAAAGCCAGCTCCTCCCTGAGAAGAGATGGGGAGCTTACATCCAAAACAAAGCTTTCTACCAAACCTCTTCCTTTTCAATATTAATACCAACTAATGAAGTCTTCAAGGCATTAAGAGACAATCCCGCACCTTTCACACAAATGGCCAAGGCATCCCACCATGCTTGGAAGTTTTTTTTCAGTTTTAGAATATTGTTTTTAACAGACGTGTGTAGGATGCAATATCCTTTTGTTATTATTATTTTACTTTTTGTTTCGGATAGAAAATGATGATAGCTTTCTACTCGACTTTTATTGCATTATGTTAGATTGGAATCGGTAGGACCTTCATATTGCTGGAGTGAACTCATCACATTGAGTACCAAGTACCGAGACTTAACTGCTCACTCGCAACTAGCTTTGACGGTTGGTTAGATTTTTATAATATCCATATATTTATTTATTTTAATTTCCTCCATATTTAGACAATTCCTCTTAAAAAGAAGGATTTTGTTTCCATTTTGTAACTTTTCATGCATTAATGGAAGTTATTTGTTTCCTATAAAAAAAACGATTCCCCCCTATAATGACAATTAGTATCTAAAGTTCATAATTGTATCCATATTGAACTTATTCATTATCATAACCATTCGAGCCTTTGGAATCTAAAGCACTACTTTCCTGGCATGTCAATATTCTTAGGTTTGGGACGTGTCACGTGGGAAAGAAGAGGAATTGATTGGTGGGGCCACAATCCTTCTTTTTAATAGGAAGAAACAATTGAAAACAGGTAAACAGAAGCTTCGGCTTTGGTTAGGAAAAGAAGCAGATGGATCTTTCCCAACAACAACTCCTGGAAAGGTTTGAGAATTTTATTGCAAGAATATCAATTTTTTTTTAACTTTTAATACTTCACTGGCTCTTGAATGAATCATCACTGTATTCAACTACAAGCTGTCCATTTACAGGTCCCCAAACATGAGCGCAGAGAGTTAGAACGTTTAGAAAAGCTAGTGAATAAGTATGAAAGGGGACAAATTCTACATGTTGATTGGCTAGACCGCATTACATTTAAAGCCATGGAGCAAATTAGGGAGCGTGAAAGCTCTAAAAATGGGAATTCTAAATTGTATCTTATTGTTGATTTCTGTGGATTTGAACACCGAGTGGTTTTTCAGGTATGGTAGATCTAAATTTGTATTAGTTCTATTATATTATACAATTACTTTTCTATTCTATTAGTTATAACTTCACATGGGGCATTTATTATTGTGAAATACAAGTTTTTATCAAGGCTTGTCCTTATGGTTAAGTATTTGATATTGAATGATCGTAGATGGATGGTCAAAGTTAGGCATATTTGCTATATAGAGTTTTTATGTACGTTGGATTTTGCTGTTTAACTTCTTGAAAGTAAAGACTGTGACGTCTTACCTTTTTCAATTGCTCACACATTCTTATCTGATAAAACTGGTGAAGCCTAGTGCTTTGTGGCACTGTTGTGTGGTTTCGTAGTTCTTGAATGTTGGCGTAACAGGCTTTAATTTGTGAATATGTTTCAACTGTTTCTGTTAAGAGTCACACTTTTCCCTCAATTCACAGTATGCTGATTCTAGTTTGCTTTATGATATGAAGGAATCTGGTGCAAATTTCCTATTACCTTCTCCAATAGCTTCAACAAATGAAATCGTAAATGTGTGGGACCCTGAACTGGGGAAAATAAATCCGTCCGAGCACAAGCAGCTGAAGCTGGCGAGGAGCTTAACTCGTAGTATCATTGATAGGGATCTAAAACCGAGCATCAATGAGAGAAAGTAAGCAGTAAATTTAGATACCACTTAATACTGATTCCTTAGTTTAACTGCCTTTTGAATTGGATGTTTTCTAGATGACTTATCTAAAACTGAGCTCCAATAAGAGAAAGTGCGCAGTAAATTTTTTTTAGTTTGTTTTTAGTGATCACTTATCTATTAGAACAATGGGCGTTGTTTTTTCTTCCAAAATTATAGATTTGGCAATTAAAAAAAAAAACTGTTCTTAAAAGTAATGTTGAAAAAAAACACAGAAAGCTATTCTTTTTAGAATTACTTCTAAATAGCCTTTAGATCATGTAATCTTTTGTTAGCTTGTATTGTAGGTGGAGATTTTTCATTTACATTGTTTACTTCAATCATTTTGAGGATGACTTATTCACGTACACACTATAATGTTATTAGTGTATGAAGGGGATAAAAGTTTGGAGTCCCACACTTGAGCACTTCATGCTGTGACTCTATCCTATCAGAGTTTAAACCTTCCACTATTCTTGATTACTGACAATAAGCAGGCCCACCTGAAGTTGGAGTTCTCGAATAGACTTTTGGGCATATCTTTTGTTGGGGAACTGTCCCTCTAGCTGTTCTTTTTCTTCCTTTTCAAAATAATTTGTGTTCTATTAGAAATTATCTTTCAATAAGAATAAACGAAGTACAAAGAAAATGCAGGCCACACACATACAAAAGATCAATCAGCTTGAAACCCATACAAAAGGAAATTGCATGGTAGAAGTCCAATTTTTTTGTTTTTTGTTATATATATATATATTTGCATTTTTGTATCTTGAAGAAAAGCAAAAATAATCTTTAAAAGTAGTAGATTGACAAAGAAATCATACTCCAATCCTCTTCGTGATACTATTTCTCATCCTTAGACAATTAAAAGGTTGTTTTCTAAGCAAATGTACCATAAAATACCAAGAAACCTGCCACAAAACTCTCCAAATATCTTGAAAGGGAGAATATAGAAGCATTAGATAAACATGGGGTTCCATCTTAAAACCAATTGACAATGAGAGAGGTAGTCCTGGATCATATAAATGTTGTGAGATCTCTCCATATATTCCTATGTGAGATCCTCAATATGCCCCCTCAAGATCTATTTGTTTAGCTTCACCATTCTTGGAATGAATTTCGATTTCTGTTTGGACTTTATGGGTTATGATACCATATAAGATAAACATGAGTTTCATCTCAAAACCAATTGACATGTTTAGAAGGTTCCCTCTAGCATGTTTTCTCTAACAATTTCTTCTTTCTATTTTTGTATGACTTAATGCTCACATGATTTTTTATTTAAAGAACAGAAGTTTTCAGATAAAACTATTTATACCTTCATTCTTTAATGAAAGTGTTTATGAAGAAGACAGTTCTAGTTGTTTTATTAAATTCACCTTTTACCAGTGAATGGGCTATCGTGTTAAGTGTGGTTCATTGCGTTTTAGTAGTAGTCTGGATGTATTTATTTTTTCTTAAAACAATAAACAAACTAAAAAGGAACAAACAAGTGTTCAAGGATACAAACACCTGAAAAAGAACAACAAACAAAACAATATAGATAATAGACCTCAATTCAAACAAATGTGATTATGAGGTTAATTTGCAAATAAAGGAGAAAGAAAACACCAACAAGAAGATTTGATCTTGTCCAGTTCAAACTATTTTTGTGAAACTAAATGCTTTTCTTAAGAAGTCCATTGATTCTATGGAAACCAAATGCCTTCAAGTAAAGTTTTCATCAACACTACATGCTTGGAATTTCAGGCTTCGTATATCTTGTTTATTTCTATGATTTACAAATCTTTTCAATCAATTGATACCTCTTTTAGTTATACTGTGTAACCGTGTCACTGCAACTTTAAAGTTGATGGTAAGTTGTTATGTCCATCTTTCCTCCCTTGGATGCTATAGATGATCTCAATCAATTTATTTCACACACACACACACATATATATATTTATTTTTTTTTGACATTTTAGGAAATTTTAAATCATGTTGAAATTCCAACACTTACTATGTCACTGCCGTACTTAACATCAAATTGTGTCAACTATGCTATCTTTTTTTTGTTAGATCAATACAGAGAATACTAAAGTACCCACCTACAAGAACTTTGAGTGGAGATGAGAGACAGCTTCTCTGGAAATTTCGTTTCTCATTGATGTCAGAGAAGAGGGCTCTGACAAAGTTTCTTCGATGCGTTGAGTGGAGTGACATTCAGGTTAGCTCTTTGTCAATTGTCCTCCCATCATAGTCACTATTACTTTTTGGACTGTACTTCTTTGACCCATATATCCAAGCATGAATTCAAATGGAATCATATACTTCTTACCTCTATTATAGGCTCAAGGAAAGGTAGGATTCTTTAGCTTCTATATTTACTTGACATAGTGGAATCTTCTTTTTTATTTAAACCTTGCTTCAATAGGCTTTGAAGGTGATACTTTGGCTATAAATAGAGGTAGTGGGGAAGGGGAAAGGTAAGCAATGTTCTGGTCATTTGATATTAGGCTTGAGAGATTGTTCTTAAGAGGGAAAGCCTAAATACCTTAAACTTGATTATCTTGTATTTTGGCTACATTTTATCTTCAATATATTTTTTTTGATACTTTCATTGATTTATGAAAGTTACAAAAAGAAACTCAATACATTACAAGAAACTTTGCCAATGAGACAAAAGTGTGGAAAGACTATAATCCTTGAAAGAATGAGTAGCATGAGCCCAATTCAAGGCTAAAACAGTAATGGATTCAAACATGGTTCCCATATCAGCAAACTAGTCAGTAAATAGCCTGTCATTCCCGGACCTCCATATCAACCACCTAAAAGCCACAATAAAGAGTCTCCATAATGTCTTCTTTTCTTCCTTGAAAGGGTTCCCCGTACATGCATATAAAACCAGGTCCCCAATGTTGCCGGGCATAGCCATCTGCTATTCGAAAAATATCCAAGAGATTATGCCAGACATGAGCAGCGATGGAACAACAACAAAACAGATGGCAATGAGATTCATTATCAGCAGGACACATGATGCAACATTGGGGAGAGATGTATAGGCTTGGAGCCCTGCGTTGGATAAAAAATAAAACATATAGAAGTATATTTTATCTTCAATATATAGTTGGTTCTATCATAATAGTTTAGGGCTTGGCGCGGGTGGGATATATAGTGGGGCAAAATTTCGATTCCCCGATTTTTCATGTATGTCTATATATGTGTGTGTATATATATATATATTTGGCTCTATTTTTTTTAGAAAAGGCACCTTATGGTTTTTTCCTTGTGGACAAGTAGAACAAAACAAATCATCTTTGCTTTTTTAATAAAGATATTACAATTGTTCAAGACATTGGATACAACATTCATACTAGGGTGCGACAAGCTAAAAGAGGAATCCAAAAAAGATGCAAAATCCCGAGACCTTTAAAAGTGTACTCGAGGCAAAGCAAGAAGTGATGAAATTAGTATTTAGTATTTAATATTATTATGTTATTTGTTATTTGAATTATATTGGTCTTTTAGGGTTTATTAGAGAATTACTATTAAATTAGGTTAATTCTAGTTTTACTATAAATAGGATAAGTTAGGTCATTATTATTCATTCAAGTAGTTGTTGTCTTTTGTACTCTGGCTCTAAGGGAAATTCTCTCTAGAGATTTATCAATAAAAAGTGGTAGATTCTATTATTTTGGTATCAGAGCCGTTTACCGATCCGAGAATGGTCTCAACTAGGATGGAAACAAGAATGCAAAGAAAAATCAGCCGATTTGTTGAATAAGCAACAAGAATTGGAAGCGAGTTTTGGAGCGAAGTTGGAAGTAATCGAGCAAAGGTTGGAGTCGAAAATCAAGCGGATGGATAGAGCCATCCAAACCTTGTTGGAACGATTCCCGAGACAGCTGAATTCTGATCCAAACGAAGGGGACAAAGGGAAGGGCGTGGTGATCGAAGTCGTCGGACAGCAACCGACAAGCGGCGGCTAAAGCAGCGGTGATAGGGGCAGAGCGCTGTGGCGCAGACAGCGTGCGGGAGCCTGGTTGGAGTGCGATTGGCGCGGGCGAAACGGGTGCGAGTGCGCAGGAATGGCGCGGGGGCAGTGATGCCGTCCTGTGGGGTAGCGGCAACGGTGTGGCTGGGAGCAGGGTCGGCTCGGGGGTGCGCGGCAGTGGCGCGGGCGACGCGAGCGCGATGGGGGCAGAGCGGGCGCGCGTTGGCGGCAAGGCTGGCGCAGGGGCTCGCGGTTGGTACGGCAGGGACACGAGTGTGAGTCGGGCAGTCCTATCTGGACTAGGTAGATTTGGGTTGGACTGGGTAAACCGTTGGACTGAATCGTTTGATGTAGGAAATAGGGGAGAACTGAATTTGGGTAAGACGAAGAGATTCTAGGTTCGACCAAAGGAGCGACGGGTTGTCGAAAGAGAGGAGAGTGCGTATTGGCTATGACAGGCCAACCGAGACGGGGAACGTGACGATTGGCGGGATAGGGAGGAATGGGTTGAGCGGGGTGGATCGAGAGCAGTAGGGAGAGAGGGACCAACGTTTGATAGGAGATTGCGAAAGTTAGAGATGTCGGTGTTCAAGGGATGTTCGGATGAGGACCTAGAGGGGTGGTTATGCTGTGTCGAACGATATTTCTGGGTAAATCGACTGATAGGACAAGAAAGGGTCAATGCTGCAGCTTTGTGTACGGAAGGAAAAGCGCTAGAATGGCTACAGTACAAAGAAGATCGAGCCCCGATTGCTTCTTGGGAAGAATTTTGAGAACTACTGTTGCACCGTTTCCAACCGACGATGAATGACAATAGGTACGCAAATTTGATGAGTTTGCAACAAGTTGGTACTGTTAAAGAGTATCGAAGGTTGTTCGAAAAGTATGTAAAAGAAATGTGCGATATTAGTGCGAATGCCCTAGAAGGAAAATGGGAGAGTGGCCTGAAGGAGGAAATACGGAGTGAGATGAGAAAACTGCGACCAGTTGGGATTCGAGACAATAAGTTTATGGCACAGGTAATTGAAGATGACCTTACTCTTCGGGCTCAAGCGAAAGGAGTTGGTATGTCAATGGTGGCTAAGCCTAGTACGGAATCAGGGGCTACAAGTGCGAGAGGGGCAAGAAGTTTGAACCTGAGAACTTTCGCTCTCACTCCTAACAGAACATCTACATCAAGCACAGCAGTTCCATTCAAACGTTTGACAGATAGTGAGATCCGAGTACGTAAAGACAAAGGGCCGTGTTTTCGTTGTGACGAGAAATTTATTTCGGGACACCTCTGTAAAAAGAAAGAGCTCCAAGCATTGGAGATATTAGTAGTACGCGATGCGACGGAATACCTGGAAACCAATGAAACTGACTGCCCACATGAGTACACAAACGAGGATGAGCAAAGTGATGACACTGAGGATACACCGAACATGGCAGCCTTGCCTTTGAATTTGATGGCAGGGCTGAGCTCACTAAAAACACTAAAGGTCACAGGCTCGATTCAGGGTCTAGAGGTAGTAGTTCTTATCGACAGTGGGGCTACTCACAACTTTATATCTGATATGATTGTAGCTAAGTTGAAATTGCCGATTGAGCCTTCGGACGATTATGATATCATATTGGGGACCAGAGATTCAGTGAGGACAGCAGGTATTTGTAAAAATATAGAACTTCAGTTGGCTGAATTGAGAATAGTGCATGATTTCCTACCCTTACCGTTGGATAGTGCGAATGTGATATTGGGTGTCGTTTGGCTGGAGACTTTGGGGAAAATTGAATTTGATTACCGTTCACTGCAAATGCAATTTATGTTGGGATCCTGGAAGGTTGAGTTGCAAGGTGATAAGGCTCGTTTAGGAGTAGGATAAGGAATGACCAATCCTATTAGGAGTAGGATAAGAATATTAGACTATAAATAAGAGAGAATAGGGAGGTAAGGATATATTGGGAAGTATTGAGATATATTGAGTGACCCCACTGTCGATAAGAACTACTACCTCTAGACCCTGAATCGAGCCTGTGACCTTTAGTGTTTTTGGTGAGCTCTGCCATCGAATTCAAGGACAGAGCTGCCATGTTTGGTGTATCCTCAGTGTCATCACTTTGCTCATCCTCATTCGTGTACTCATGTGGGCAGTCAGTTTCAATGGTTTCCAAGTATTCGGTCGCATCGCGTACTACTAATATCTCCAGTGCTTGGAGCTCTTTCTTTTTACAACGGTGTCCTGGAACAAATTTCTCATCAAAACGAAAACACAATCCTTTGTCTTTACGTACCTAGATCTCACTATCTGTCAAACGTTTGAATGGAACTGTGGTGCTCGATGTAGATGTTCTGTTAAGAGTGAAAGCGAAAGTTCTCAAGTTCGAACTTCCTGGCCCTCTCGCACTTGTAGCCCCTGATCTTGTACTAGGCTTAGCCACCATTGACATACCAACTCCTTTCGCTTGAGCCTGAAGAGCAAGGTCATCTTCAATTACTTGTGCCATAAACTTTTTGTCCTGAATCCCAACTGGTCGCAGTTTTCTCATCTCACTCCGTATTTCCTCCTTCAGGCTACTCTCCCATTTTCCTTCTAGGGCACTCACACTAATATCGCGCATTCCTTTTGCATACTTTTCGAACAACCTTCGATACTCTTTAATAGTACCAACCTATTGCAAACTCATCAAATTTGCGTACCTATTGTCATTCATCGTCGGTTGGAAACGGTGCAACAGTAGTTCTCGAAATTCTTCCCAAGAAGCAATCGGGGATTGATCTTCTTCGTACTGTAGCCAATCTAGTGCTTCTCCTTCCATACAAAAAGCTGCGGCATCGACCCTTTCTTGTCCCATCAGTCGATTTACCCAGAAATATCGTTCGACACGGCACAACTACCCTTCCAGGTCCTCATCTGAGAGTCCCTTGAACACTGACATCTCTAAATTTTTCAATCTCCTATCAAATGCCGGTCCTTCTCGCCCTACTGCTCTCGGTCCTCCTCGCTCAACCCATTCCTCTCTGTCCGGCCAATCGTCACGTTCCCCGTCTTGTTTGCCCTAGTTGTTCCAACCATCGTGCACTAACAGCCTGTCATAGCCAATACGCACTCTCCTCTCTTCCGGCAACCCGTCGCTCTTCCGGTTGAACCTAGAATCTCTTCGTCTACCGAAATCTGGTTCTCCCCTATTTCCTACATCAAACGGTTCAGTCCAACGATCTACCTGGTCTAACCCGAATCGACTCGGTCTAGATAGGATCGCCCGACTCACACCTGCGCCCCCGTCGTACTAGCCCCACTGGTAGCGCGTGCCCGTGCTGCCCCTACGCTTTGCCCCGTCGCGCTCGTGCCGCCTGTGCCATTGTTGCACACCCCCGCGCCGCCCCTGCTCCCAGCCACACTGTTGCCGCTACCCTACAAGACTGCGCCGCTGCCTCCGCGCCATCCCTGCGCACCCGCACCCGTTCCGTCCGCGCCAATCGCGCTCCACCCAGGCTCCCGCACGCCGTCCGCGCCACAGTGCTCTGCCCCTTCGCCGCTGCTTCAGCCGCCGCTTGTCGGTCGTTGTCTAACTTGTCCTCGACTTTGATCACCACACCCTTCCCTTTGTCCCCTTCGTTCGGATTAGAATTCGGCTGTCCCGGGGATCGTTCCAACAAGGTTTGGATGGCTTTATCCATCCGCTCGAGTTTCGACTCCAACCTTTGCTCGATTGCTTCCAACTTCGCTCCAAAACTCGCTTCAAATTCTTGTTGCTCATTCAACAAATCGGCTGATTTTTCTTCGCATTCTTGAATTTTTGTTTCCATCCTAGTTGAGACCATTCTCGGATCGATAAACGGCTCTGATACCAAAATGATAGAATCTACTACTTTTTATTGATAAATCTCTAGAGAGAATCTCCTTTAGAGCCAGAGTACAAAAGATAACAACTGCTTGAATGAATAATACTGTATCCTATTTATATTAAAACTAGAATTAACCTAATTTAATAGTAAGTCTCTAATAAACCCCTAAAAGATCAATATAATTCAAATAACAAATAACATAATAATAATAATAATATTAAATACTAAATACTAATTCCGTCACTTCTTGCTCCGCCTCAAGTACACCTTTAGAGGTTTCGGGATCGTATCAACCTAATGCTTCGATTTTGTAAAACAGTATGTAATACAAGTGACACGAACTCCATTTAGTGCCACAAACTCCCCACAAAAGTTGTATTGTAATTCCTCCCTATTTAACATCAACCACACAAGTTACTAGAGAAGGGAAACATGGCAATAGGTTGAATGGTACATCTATCATACTGTCATCCTCTAATTTTGTTTTTAACTTTAAATATCTCAATTTCCGAAATCGAAAACCTCAGGAGAAGCAGGAACTGGACAGACAATCATTAATATTTCCATAGGCAACGTGAGCGAGTCCGCATTACGAAAGGCTCGAAAAAACTTAAGAATAGACGTATACAATTCTGTCTAAATAGGGATCACAATCTTGATGAAATAAAAAATCTACTTTGTTCAAGAACTGAAACATTGAATTAGACTCCACAGCAGCCAAAACATTTATGAATACTCAAGTTGTGAAGAACCTATTTCCAAATACTCAAGTTGTGGAGCACATATAGAAAAAGCTTTACAAAGATAATTATGTAAAACTAGAGACTTCAAACTTGGACACCCTGATAAAATATTTCCTTTGAATTCATCTATTCCATTTGCATGAGATTCCCATCCACAATCAATCTCTAAAGTTTTCAAAGAAGGTAACATCAAGGTTCCCCACTCATCCTCAAACCAACACGATATTTTCATTGCATTGAGCGATTTACATTCCGATAAACAAAACTCCCAGTCAATACCACCCGTATCGGCTACATCGATCCAAAGTTCTCGAACCATATGGCGTCGGGCATAGCATATCAATAATTCTACTAAAACCCTATCTTCAACTTCTCCATCCCTAGAAGTGTAACTCAATTTTTTAAGAGTTGTACCAGTGAGTTGAGATAAGACTTAAAGGACCAAGTGCTTAAGAGAGGTTTCTATAGAAGATGAATTTTTGGTTGAATTTTGTAATTTGTTTTTATATTAGTCCATATCAAAGTTGATTGTGGTCATTTTTGTCCAAATTCTTTTCCATTTTTTTGATAGAACACAAGTTTGAACTGCCTGTTATGTGAGTAAGAATGACAAAATGTGATGAATAAGTGAATCTGGTAGCAGGCTGATTCTGTCAACATTTATTATCCTCTTCTTCTTCGCCATTGAAACGCCACTAGTGTTCAACATTCTGTATATGTGAGAGTCAAAGAACAAGATGGCTTTTTTTTCTTTTTTTTATTGTATATATTTGGCTCTATTGTATAGAATGAAATAAGGATACTCTCATATTTGGTCTCGCAAGGACTGTATTTCCTCTATTTTTTATGCTACATTTTTTGGTGTTCAATGTAACTTCTTTTATCATGTAATTCTTTGATATGCGTTTGTCAATATGGTGTTTACTTTCATTATTGCACAATCATGATTCTTAATCTTTGTCTAATTTGAGTTTAAGTGGAATTTGGCTTAATTTATTAAATATCTACCTATTCATATTGGTGGAAAATCAGATGCAACTTCCTTTCTCTTTTTTAAAAAATACTTCTATGAAAATGCAAGTGCAGGAGGCAAAACAAGCATTAGAATTAATGCATAAATGGGAAACAATTGATGTCTGTGATGCATTGGAGCTTCTCTCTCCCGTTTTCGAAAGTGAAGAGGTAGTTCACTTATTTTTAAAAAGCCAATTTTTAGCATTACCCTTGTAATCTATGTCACTCTTTTACACTTTCCCATGCACATGAATAGAGGTTCATAAAACTTGGCAATTTCTCTATTTCTATCTCTAAACACCCAATTATTTCTGTCAATCTAAAGAGACTGAAGGACGATTTGTTTTTTTTTTTTTTTTTTTTGTAGATAATTATATAATACTGTGAATAATAAAATAATGATTTTTTTTTGTGTGTGGAAAAAAGATATTGTTTATAGATATAAATTGAATTTAGCGTCTTTCTCATTTCTTTAGAAAAGAAGAAAATGGCGTAAGAAAAGCCTGAGCTCCTTGGCTCTTGTGCACTCATTGGTCCTAAGGGCCGTGCCCTAATGCATATAAACACAATTGCACATTTGAGGGAGGATCATTTGTGATACATAATTCAAGAGGTATTATGGATTTTGTTAATAATCAAATGCTGGTTAAGATGGCAGGCATTATCTCAATCTGGTTAGGAATTCAGACAACTAAAGTCTTTCATGAAGTCTCTTACGAAATAAATAGAAAGTTGGAAGGTGTATTGTATTTGTACCTAGCATCTTAGTATAATATTCAAAATGATTTGGTTAAACATATAATTTATATCTTAACAGGTTCGTGCATATGCTGTCAGTGTTCTTGAAAGAGCAGATGACGAAGAGCTCCAGTGTTACTTGCTTCAACTGGTTCAGGCTCTTAGATTTGAACGATCTGATAAATCTCGGCTTTCTCATTTTCTTGTGCAGCGTGGTATGTGAATGCTTGCATCAATTCTAGTGTGATTAGGTTTATGTATTCCAGTGCCAATTTATCTTTTATCATATCATACCCAAGGCATCTTTGAACTTGACAGCGCTGCACAATATTGAGTTGGCTAGCTTTCTCCGCTGGTATGTTGCTGTTGAGCTTCATGATCCTGCATACGCGAAACGTTTCTACTGTACCTATGAGATTCTTGAAGAGAATATGATGAAGGTGCATTATAATAGTTTCAAGAAGTACAGTTTATATGTATGGCAGTATGAGATATGCCTAGATGCAAGTTTAAGAATTATAAATTGCATTATACTGGTGTGTTATTGATGAAATCATGCTTTGATTTTATCTCACGAGCAAGAAATATTTTCCCACATAATAGAAACATGGTTCCATGGCAGAGTCTGTTTGTTTTTTAAATTATGCGTAATGTACTTAAATAATTGAATCTGCTTATTGCAGTTGACTGCTGGTGTCAATGGAGATGAAGATGGTTTTAAGCTATGGCAGGGTTTGGTGCGTCAAACAGAACTGACAGCTCAGTTGTGCTCAATAATGAGAGATGTAAGAAATGTGCGTGGAAATACCCAGAAAAAGATCGAGAAGCTCCGGCAGCTGCTTTCTGGTCTATTGAGCGAACTTACTTACTTTGAAGAGGTACACTCATAGAAGGGATGTTGCCTACTGCATATCTTAGGATCATGAGCAATCTACAGGGCCTTGTTTGTACATTTTGGATTAAAAGTTTTCGTTCTTAGATAGTTGCACGTATCAAGTATGTATGACGTTTTTTGTTACTAAATTTGTGGGCTTTTCTCATGTCTAGTCCATACGATCTCCCTTGGCTCCAGGCGTGCTCATTGTAGGGATTGTACCAGCAGAATCATCAATATTTAAAAGTGCATTACATCCGTTGCGTCTTACTTTCCGAACAGAAAACGGTGAAAGTTGCCAAGTCATATTCAAGAAAGGAGATGATATTAGGCAAGATCAACTGGTAAATTTAAATGATCTCCCACCTCACTCTCTTGGCTCTTGCAAACCTGACAATTGTCACCAAC
The DNA here is from genome assembly GCA_037833695.1 of Sechiopsis laciniata. NCBI lineage: Eukaryota > Viridiplantae > Streptophyta > Magnoliopsida > Cucurbitales > Cucurbitaceae > Sechiopsis > Sechiopsis laciniata. The sequence continues at coordinate 13,263,132 of JBBMKA010000015.1, forward strand.
AGTTTTCGGTATATATAGGTTGTTCAGATGGTTTGGCTTATGGATCGGTTGCTTAAATTGGAAAATCTTGATCTTCACTTGACTCCTTATAAAGTCTTGGCGACTGGACAAGATGAAGGCATGTTGGAATTCATCCCATCTCGATCTTTGGCACAGGTACCATGCACCTTTAGCTCAATTTGCAAGTATGATAGAATCTACTACTTTTTATTGATAAATCTCTAGAGAGAATCTCCCTTAGAGTCAGAGTACAAAAAGAGTACAAAAGACAACAACTGCTTGAATGAATAATAATGACCTAACTTATCCTATTTATAGTAAAACTAGAATTAACCTAATTTAATAGTAATTCTCTAATAAACCCTAAAAGACAAATATAATTGAAATAAAAAATAACGTAATAATATTAAAATACTAAATACTAATTCCGTCACTTCTTGCTCCGCCTCGAGTACACCTTTAGAGGTCTCAAGATCGTATCAATACTTCCCTCCAAAGAGCCACCTTGTCCTCAAGGTGAAAATTCGGAAATTGTACCTCCAGATTGGCTGCGGACTCCTAGGTAGCATCGTTGGGAGTGGAGCCCTCCCACTGAACCAAGATTTGGTGCGAATCACCATCCTGTGGGTCCTCGCGTATGCCCAAGATAGCTTTGGGACGAACCATCACGCACAAATCAACCCCCACCATAGATGGTGTAGGTAGGACTAAAACCGAAGATTCCACCGCTTTTCGCAGGCCAGAAACATGAAAAATCGGGTGAATCCTCACAGTCGGGGGTAACTCCAAACGGTAGGCAATCAGCCCACCCGTGCTAACACACGATACGGCACAATGAATCTTGGCGCTAACTTGGGATGTTTAAATTTCGCCAAAGAAGATTGGCAGTATGGTCGGAGCTTAATGTAAACCAAATCGTCAACAACAAACTGTACATCCCGACGTTTGGCATTCGCACGATCGGACATAGACTGTTGTGCTCGCAACAAAGTAGCCTTAAGTGTCTCCAACATTCTATCACAGTCCAACATCAATGAATCCACTATAGCAACCGGGCTAGCCCCAGAATTATAACCCAAAATCGGTGGTGGAGAACGGCCATAAACAATCTTGAAAGGTGTCATACCCGTGGACGAGTGATAAGATGTATTGAAACTGAACTCGGCCCAAGCAAGACACTGGTACCATGCCTTCGGTTGAGCCAGCACAAAACAACGCAAGTAGGACTCTAAACAACGGTTTGCGACCTCAGTTTGACCATCAGTCTGTGGATGATAGGTGGTACTGCGACGAAACTTCGTCTCGGAAGCCTTAAATATTTCCTCCCACAGAAGACTAGTAAAAATTTTGTCGCGATTCGACACAATACTCTTGGGAATCCCATGCAGGCGCACCACTTCCTTTATAAAGATCTGTGACACAGTCAGAGATGTAAAGGGATGTCGAAGGGGTATAAAATGAACATACTTAGAAAGTCGATCGACCACCACTAGAATCGTGTCATAACCCTCTGAACGTGGAAGTTCTTCCATAAAATCCATTGAAATGTCCTCCCAAATTCTCTCAGGAATCGGTAACGGCTGTAACAGACTGCTGGTGATAACGATAGGTGTTTGGCTTGCACACAAATCGAACACTCGGCCACAAACGTGCGCACCCGAGCTTTCATTCCTGGCCAATTCACTTCTTTAGCGAGTCTCTGATAAGTTTTAAGGACCCCAAAGTGCCTACCAATGGCTCACAGTGGAATCGTAGGGGATGTAGGAGGCAGCACAAGTCGGCCCTGGTATAACAGTACATCACCTGAGACCACAGCAGTATAGATAGCAAATAACTTTTCATCTTCCTGAACCTGCTGAGTAAACACGACTGTGTTAACTCCGGCCACACAACTCAACATGCCCAATTCACAAATGGTTGGCATTCGAGAAAGAGCATCAGCCGCTCTGTTTTCTAGTCCTTTCTTATATTCTATGTGGAAATCATAACCCATAAGTTTAGCAATCCACCGCTGGTATTCGCCGTCCACTACACGCTGCTCGAGTAAAAACTTAAGACTCTTCCGGTCAGTACGTACAACAAAATGGTGTCCCAATAAGTAGGCTCGCCAGCGCTGATCTGCGAACATGATGGCTATTAACTCGCGCTCATAAACAGGCTTCACACGATGAGTTATTGGTAAAGCCTTACTAAAATAGGCCAACGGTTGTCCCTGTTGCATCAGTTTCCACGACAAATAATTGGTCAAAATAGGCCAACAGTTGTCCCTGTTGCATCAAAACGACAGTAGTAACCCGTTAGTCCGAGGAAACCACGAAGGTCCTTAATATTTTTGGGACTTGGCCAACGAACCATAGCCTCAATTTTTGCTGGGTGAGCTGCCACGCCTTCAGCGGAAATGCCCCAAGTACTCAATGCGGTGTAACCCAAACTGACATTTCTTGGCATTTGCTACAAAGGCATGAATATGTAATACTTCAAGAACCTGAGCCAGATGCTCCTTGTGTTCCCGGATGGTCAGGCTGTAAATAAGGATATCATAAAATGACACGAGCACAAACTTTCGTAGATACGGCCTCAAGATCTCATTCATAACTGATTGGAAGGCTGCAGGAGTATTTCGTAATCCAAATGGCATTACAACAAACTCATAATGGCCTTCTTGAGTTCTGAAAGCAGTTTTATGGACGTCAGTCGGCTTAACGTGGATCTAATGGTAACCCGCTTTCAAGTCAATTTTCGAAAACACCGTTGCGCCATTAAGTTCATCAAGTAACTTATCAACAAGCGGTATTGGATATTTATCGGGCACTGTTGCTTGATTCAGAGCTCGATAGTCGACACAAAAGCGCCAACTTCCATCCTTTCTTTCAACCAACAAAATCGGACTCGAAAACGAGCTCGTACTAGGATGAATAACTCCTGCCAATAGCATTTCCTGCACCAATTTTTCAATTTCATTATTTTGGTACTGTGGGTACCAATACGAGCACGCGTTCACTGATTCCTTCCCTGCCAACAATTCAATAGCATGGTCACAATTTTGTTGCGGTGGTAACTCTGTCAGAGATTCAAAAACCGGTGAAAAAGTATGAAGTAAAGAGTGTAGTTCTCGGGGTACCTGAGACAGATCTGGAAAGGCTGCTGTCTGGACATGGGTGGGTATTGATGACTCAATCATGTTCAGTTCGACTAGGAGTCCTCGATCTTCTGGTTGTAACGACTTCATCATGGATTTTAACGAGACCTAAGCCTTAACCAATCGCGGATCCCCTTGCAACTCAATCTTCTAGGATCTCTACATAAATTGCATTTGCAGCTAGCGGTAATCAAATTCAATTTTCCCCAAAGTCTTCAGCCAAACGACACCCAATATCACATCTGCACTACCCAATGGCAAGGGTAGGAAATCATGCACTATTCTCAATTCAGCCAACTGAAGTTCTATATTTTTACTAATACCTGCTGTCCTCACCGAATCTCCGGTCCCCAACATGATACCATAATCGTCCGAAGGCTCAATTGGCAATTTCAACTTAACTACAATCATATCAGATATAAAGTTGTGAGTGGCCCCACTGTTGATAAGAACTACTACCTCTAGATCCTGAATCGAGCCTGTGACCTTTAGTGTTTTTTGTGAGCTCAACCCTACCATCGAATTCAAGGACATGGCTAACATGTTCGGCGTATCCTCAGTGTTATCACTTTACGCATCCTCGTTCGTGTACTCATGTGGGCAGTCAGTTTCATTGGTTTTCAAGTATTCGATCGCTTCGCGTACTACTAATATCTCCAATGCTTGGAGCTCTTTCTTTTTACAACAGTGTCCCGGAACAAATTTCTCATCACAACGAAAACACAGCCCTTTGTCTTTACGTACCTGGGTCTCACTATCTGTCAAACGTTTGAATGGAACTGTGGTGCTCGATGTAGATGTTCTTTTAGGAGTAAAAGCGAAAGTTCTCAGGTTCGAACTTCCTGCCCTCTCACACTTGTAGCCCTTGATCCCGTTAGTAGGCTTAGCCACCATTGACATACCAACTCCTTTCGCTTGAGCCCGAAGGGCAAGGTCATCTTCAATTACCTGTGCCATAAACTTTTTGTCCTGAATCCCAACTGGTCGCAGTTTTCTCATCTCACTCCGTATTTCCTCCTTCAAGCCACTCTCCCATTTTCCTTCTAGGGCACTCGCACTAATATTGCACATTCCTTTTGCATACTTTTCGAACAACCTTCGATACTCTTTAACAGTACCAACTTGTTGCAAACTCATCAAATTTGCGTACCTGTTGTCATTCATCGTCGGTTGGAAACAGTGCAACAGTAGTTCTCGGAATTCTTCCCAAGAAGCAATCGGGGCTCGATCTTCTTCGTACTGTAGCCATTCTAGTGCTTCTCCTTCAATACACAGAGCCGCGACATTGACCATTTCTTGTCCCATCAGTCGATTTACCCAGAAATATCGTTCGACACGGCACAACCACCCCTTCGGGTCCTCATCTGAGAGTCCCTTAAACACCGGCATCTCTAACTTTCGCAATCTCCTATCAAACGTTGGTCCTTCTTTCCCTACTGCTCTCGGTCCTCCCTGCTCAACCCATTCCTCCTTGTCCCGCCAATCGTCACGTTCCCCGTCTCGGTTGTTATCTACCCAACCCTGGTCGTTCCAACCATCGTGTGCTAACGGCCTATCATAGCCAATACGCACTCTCCTCTCTTCTGGCAACCCGTCACTCCTCCGGTCGAACCTAGAATCTCTTCGTCTACCCAAATCCGATTCTCCCATATTTCCTACGTCAAATGGTTCAGTCCAACGGTCTACCTGGTCCAACCCAAATTGACTTAGTCCAGATAGGACCGCCCGACTCACACCTGCGCCCCTGCGCTCTGCCCCATCACGCTCGCGCTACCCGCGCCTGTTTCGCCCGCTCCAATCACGCTCCACCCGGGCTTTCGCATGCCGTTTGTGCCACTGTGCTCTGCCCCTGTCACCGCTGCTTCAGCCGCCGCTCGTTGGTCGCTGTTCGACTCGTCCTCGATTTCGATCACCACGCCCTTCCCTTTGTCCCTTTCGTTCGGATCAGAATTTGGTTGTCCCGGGGATCGTTCCAACAAGGTTTGGATGGCTCTATCCATCCGCTCGAGTTTTGACTCCAACCTTTGCTCGATTGCTTCCAACTTCGCTCCAAAACTCGCTTCCAATTCTCGTTGCTTATTCAACAAATCGGCTGATTTTTCTTTGCATTCTTGAATTCTTGTTTCCAACCTAGTTGAGACCATTCCGAGATTGGTAAACGGCTCTGATACCAAAATGATAGAATCTACCACTTTTTATTGATAAATCTCTAGAGAGAATCTCCCTTAGAGTCAAAGTACAAAAAGAGTACAAAAGACAACAACTGCTTGAATGAATATTAATGACCTAACTTATCCTATTTATGGTAAAACTAGAATTAACCTAATTTAATAGTAATTCTCTAATAAACCCTAAAAGACCAATGTAATTCAAATAACAAGTAACTTAATCATATTAAATACTAAATACTAATTCCGTCACTTCGTGCTCTGCCTCGAACATTTTAGAGGTCTCGAGATCGTATCAAAGTACTGATTGAATCTATCAACGAACTGATTGAATTCATCATACCTCAATTGGTAATATTCAGTGTTGCCAAAAATTAGGCTTCTCTGAATATTACCAAAATTATATTTTCTCGTACTTTGATTTCCCTCGTAATGCTTTTAGGTTAATATTCCAACTCGAATTTATCAACATTTAACTTGCTTGCTGTTTGCATGCTTTCGTAAATGGTTGATTAAGATGTGGTGTTTTTGTTCTAGATCCTTTCAGAACATCGCAGCATTATAAGCTATCTTCAGAAGTTTCATCCTGATGAGCACGGGCCCTTCGGAATCACAGCTACCTGTCTTGAAACATTTATTAAAAGCTGTGCCGGATATTCTGTCATCACGTACATATTGGGCATTGGAGATAGGTGGTTATTTTTAAACTTTGTAACTTTATTGCCAACATCTAAGAGCTTAAAACCCTATCTTATTAATTTTAAGTGTTCTGGTTAAGAAAGAAAACTGAGAATTATGATTTTCTTGTTAAATTTTCAAATTGCTGAGAATGTACATGTTTCTGTATCTTTGAACTAAAGAGGATGGCTACTATGAGGAAGCTATCTTTGAACTACTGCCTTCCTTTAAGCAGTGAATATAAGAAAATTGTTATCATGCAGACAACATATGGTCCTGTGTCACGCCTTCTTTTGTGCATTATTGCACTTAGATGAATCAGCACCACCGTGTTCAACACTGCAAAGTTGTATGATCTTTGATTAGGGTCCAAAAAAGTTAATTGATTGTAATCTATACCTAAACACAAATAATCTTCAAGTGGAGAGCATAAATGACATCCTATGTGGAAGAGTGTTAGGGAATCAAAGTAATTGAAGTAGAAATTCTCATCTCCAGCTTTAATGAGGACTTGTTCATCTGTTTTAATTTTAGTAATTTGATTCATTATTGGTGGCGCTGACCTTGGTCTCCTGCAGGCATCTGGACAATCTTCTCTTAAGGGACGATGGGCGCCTTTTTCATGTTGATTTCGGCTTTATCCTCGGCAAAGATCCCAAGCCATTTCCACCCCCCATGAAGCTGTGTAAGGAGATGGTTGAGGCTATGGGCGGGGCTGAAAGGTATAGAATAGTGTAATAGTTAGTAAAAATATACGTAGCTTTTCTCTTTTTTTGAAATGTTGGTTCATGCATGAGAAACTAACTGCGTTGCTGATCATTTCTTCCTACTTCAGCCAATACTACACAAGGTTCAAATCGTATTGTTGCGAAGCATACAATATCCTTCGAAAGTCGAGTAATCTTATCTTAAATTTATTTCACCTGATGGCGGGTTCTAATATTCCGGACATTGCTTCTGATCCTGAAAAGGGCATTCTTAAGGTGAGTTGAGTTTCTTGTTAGATTTGGTTGGACTCTTTAACTATAGTTTTCTGGTCTTGTTCTGACCGAAGCTGTTGGTGGCACAGCTCCAGGAAAAATTTCGCTTGGATTTGGATGATGAAGCATGTATACATTTCTTCCAAGATCTTATCAATGAGAGCGTTAGTGCGTTATTTCCTCAAATGGTTGAAACAATTCATCGTTGGGCGCAATACTGGCGCTGAAAGGGTAGTTTGGTAGATATTCATAGTAGTTTTTACAGTGTATAGTAGGATTGTAGAACTCGAATCAAAGACTTCTTAGTCCTTAACACATTTACTATATTAATTAAGTTATGCTCACTTTTTTATTGTAGTTATTTACCGTTGTTCAAAGTTTTCGGATAACAATAAAACTTCTCCATCACAAAAGTGGTAGAGGGTTCTATGCTATGACATTGTAAATAATCAAATTGAAATATGTACCTTTAACGAAGATGTTAAAAATGCTTGAATTTCTTATCTCATTTTTGTTGAACTAAAAATGAAACGACAAAATTTATATTAGGTTGTCAAATTCAAAACTCAGTTTAATCTAACATTAATTGACAATTGACTTTTATCTTAGATCTAGAGATTGTAGATTTGAATCAAATTGTAGGTTTGAATCATTGTATAATTACGTGAAATTTAACTTTTTTAGTATATTTTTTTTTCTTCAATCATGCACACAACTTATAACCATCATTTTATTTAAACAAAAATCTTTGTTTCAGCATTGTTATGGTTTTAAAATGAATAGATAGTGGATGGTTTTTGTTTTTACTATTTGTCCTTCCTATCATTAGTATTGTTTCCTATAAACAACGTTCATTTTCTACTCTAGTTTGGTAAGTAAATTTATAACCAAGGGTTGTTTTTGGTAGAAAAGAGTGGAATGGAGTGGAGTGGAAGATAATGAAGTGGTTAATAGTAATTTGAAGTGGTTAACTACTCGTTTGGAGATTAAGGTTAATAGTAGTGGAGTAATCAACTACTTGTTTGAGAATTGAAATTAGTAGTGATTGAGTAATAAATTTGATGTGAAGTTTAATAAAGTTTAATGTGAGATTTGATAGAGGAGTTGAAAAGTGGTTAACAGTGGTTGTTTACTACAAAAAACAAATGAGGGGTTTTTGAGAAGTGGTTATTAACCACTCCTCATGTCCAAAAAACAAACACATCTGTGGTTGAAATAAATTGATAAGCAATTCTACTATATTATTTCAAGGACAATACTTTCCTGTAAGAAATTCTACTGGGAGCCCTATAGACTTCATTTTTTTACTTGTTTTTCAACTTCTTTCTCTCGCTCTGTGTCAGTATTTCTGTTTTACATTTTTCATTTACCATAACAATCTTAATCTTTATTTTATTATTATTTTTTTAAATAAACTTATTTTTTTCTTCTAGAGAATAAGTAAACATTTTTTATCATTAAGAGTATACATCAACTAAATTAATAGATAATGTTTAATTTTTTTTTCTTTAAGTAAACTTTTTTTTTTGTATAGTTTTTATTTAGACCTTATGTTTCAAAATCAAATACTTTGACCTCTTAATGAAGTAGCATTTTTATATTGACTACAATAATGACTAAATTATTGTCAGTTCGTGAGATAAAAAATCATTAGTTACATGACGTAATATTGACTACAATAATGACTAAAATAATTTTCAATTTTAATATATTAATGAAGTAGTTATTTTTATATTGATGTAAAATAAATTTATATAAATAAACAAGTATAAACCTAATCTAAAAAACTGGATATAAGCACTAAAATTAAGTATTATTGAAATGTCAACATGTTAATTTTGAAATCCATGAACCAAATTGACACCAAACTCCAAATCAAAAATTTAAATAGGTATTTTTTTTTTCTAAATTTTTATATACATATTAAATAATAAATTTCAAAATAGCTTATAAAATAAGATATTTAGAGTTATGATTAAAACCTACGGATAAACTTTAAAATCTAGAAATTTGGAACTCAAAAAATAAAAAATGAAAATTTTTATGTCTAAACAATCTTGATATTGAATTCTTTAGTTGATGTATACGCTCATAAAAAATTGTTCTTAAAAAGTTTACCATTCTTCAAAAAAAAAAAAAAAGTTTACTTGAAAAAAATAATAAATAAAAAATTACAGTTAGACAAATAAAAACTGTAAAAAAGAGAAATAAAAAGGAGAAATACTGACACAGAGGGAAATAAAGAAACTCGAAACAATTTAAAAAAGAAAAAAATAAAAGCCACATAGCCCATCATATACATAGCCCTATCATCATGCGCCATGTAATAGTCTATAGGGTTCTCTGCAGAATTTCCCGTAGGAAAATATTGCCTTTATTTCAATCACCAATGATATTTTTACAGTTCAATTTAAAAAAAAAAAACATTTAAAATAATTTTTAGATACATAATATTTTTAGTTTGTAGGTTTTCGCGAATATAAACCTTTTAAGTGAATTGAAACGAAATAATAGTTTTAATAAGTTATAGCATGGTTAAATGGTGATAAAAATTTGAAGTTAACGACTTGACTTCCTTAACAATTAAAAGTGAGAATTTGAATTCATAATTTTTTAAATAAAAATATCATACTTTATATTAATTAAATCATACTTTCATTTAAAAAATATATATTTATGTGTGTCCAGGGCAATTTATTTATGCCTTTGTTGATTTTTTTTTTTTTTGAAATTATGCTTTTGTTGAATCTAAACTATACTTATATTTGCTACTAAATTTTGAATCTCTCTACCCATAACGAAGACTTTTTATGTAATTATTATGACTATTTATAATTCTTTCGTTGCAATACACGTTCCACTCGAACTTAGCACCCAATTTTTTAGAGAAACTTATAAAAATTAGTCAAATTCAAATAAAAAAAATTATAAATATGATCACTTTTAAAAAAATTTAGCAATCATTGTCATGCATATTAATATCAATATAATATTATTAATACAAAATACCTTATTGATACATAATATTGTATTAATAACATATAATACTGTATTAATAATACATAATAATATATTAATAATACAAAATATTGTATTAATAATAAATAATACTGCATTACTAATTACAATAAATATCGTATTGAACTGTATTCATGATTATAGATATAAATATTTTTAAATTTAAATATATTTATAATTATTTTTTTAGAATACGTCATCCATTACAAATTTCGAGTATTTTATGATATAAACATTTTGACATTTTCATTTTCATTGTCTTGTTCTTATTTAATAAAATTATTGACAGTGAAAATTTAAGATGGAAATTTAATGTAGCTATTTAAGGTTCATTTAATAATTTTCCAACTTTTTTGTAAACAATAAATATAATTTTGCAAAAACAAAATTTTGAAAACATAACAATTAACGTTGAAAATGAAATGTTATTGGATCAAATCTATGAAAATAGTGGAAGCACTCATGAGGATATATGTAGAGATCAATCACACCAGTAACTGTCCACATAAATGTATCGATAATAGAGAAAAAAATTTCAGTGGACCGAGGACTGAAAAGGTATTTTCTATCCATGTTTTTTTCCATCTCCATCCCATTTATAATTTTATTACTTTTCTAAAAAAATTAATTTTCTTTCATTGAATTAGATGTGTTTATTTTTTTAGACATAAAGAGTGGTTAATAACCTCTACTCAAAAATCCTTCATTTATTTTTGTAGTAAACAATCATTTTTAACTGCTTTTTAGTCTCTCTATTAAATTTCACATTAAATTTTATTAAACTTCACATCAAATTTATCATTCAACTACTATTAACTTCAATCATCAAACAAGTTGATTACTCCACAATTATTAACACCAGTCCCAAACAAGTAGTTAGCTACTTAAAACTACTATTAACCATTTTATTCCCTTCCACTCTTACTTTTTAAATAAAATAAATATTTTTTAGTGAAATTATATATTCGGATGAATTTTTTTTTTAGTAAAATTATAGATATTTTATAAGAAAAATTAATTATTTAAAATTATAATTAAAAAAAAAAACTCTAAAAAAATGAATTGGAAAATTTTCTGCGGGGAATCCCCGCCCCCATTCCCATAAAAAAATGATGAATTTCGCAAGAATGGGGAATGATTTTGGTGGCAGGGATGGAAAAACCATTTCCCGATCCCTCCCCGCCTCGTGAATATTTCTAATATATAACTATTTAATACCAATTACATTATTTATAAACTGTAAATTATTATAAATTATGATTGGTGATAAATGATAAGAAATATATTTTTAGTGATGTATAGTTTCAATTTTGTATCATATTTCAAAATTGAATCGTTTGGTCCCATGTTTAAAAAATCGTTGACATTTTAATAGTACTCACTTTTGTCATTGGATAATAAAATCGTTAGTTACATAAAAGTATTGTTGACTAAAACAATAATTAGACTAATTTTAAATTTAAATATATTAATAAAGTGATTATTTTGTTTTCATGTTAATTTAATTTTGAAAAGAAAATAAGTATAAAAGTAACTAAAAAAACAATAATTAAAAATGAGCATTATTAAATTTTATGTGTAAAAATATTTAATTTTGAAACATAGAGACAAAATTAGAGGTGTACATGGTTCGGGTTCGGTTGGGTTAGGAGAATTTTTAGGACCAACCCAAAATTTTTGGTTGGTCAATCCTTCAACCCTATGCATTAGAGCAACCCAACCCAACCCAGCCCAACTCAATCATATATTTTTAGGTTGGGTTAGGTTCTGGGTTGTTTAATCTCTCATTTTCTCAATAAAACAACTATGTTCATATATTTCGTCGATACATAAACAAATGAATAAAAGATGGATGATATTGCACTTGAACTTACATTATATATTTTATTAGTGCATGTTATTTATTAATATACTAAGAACTTATCTTATTAATTAATTTTCTTAAATTGAAACTAGATCACAAATTTAGAGACTAAAAATGTAGATTTCCTTAAATTATAATAACAAAAGTTATATTTGTTTGACACAAAAAAATAATAATAATAACACGAGGTTTGAGGTATATATTATCGTAACAAAGATTTATAAATAATGTATCATGTGAATGTTATTATAAGAGAAAACTTCATTCTTTTGTAACCACTCATTTTAACATCATGATGCAAACATAATTTTTAGGACCTCCTTCAAACAATCTTATTAAATATAATTTTTATACAAAACAGTTAGTTTTTTCTTCAACAAATGGAATTAGCTTAATTCTATTAATAATCACATAATCATGGTTTTGGGTCGAAAAAAATAAAAAAGGTTCATTTTTTCTCTTCCACTCATCTTCTTCCCTCCCTCCAGACATGCCCTTATTCGACTACGACTAAAAAAAGAAAGTCTCAGGCAATTTGGATTATAGAGGGGGGGTAGAATCGTATTTGGCGTCCCACATCGGTCGCTTACTTACTACGCCATCTTACCAATATTCTTCCGTTCCTCCTGCGCCATTTTACGCGTTCCTCTCAACCTCTCCCTTTCTCTTCCTCTTTCAATACAACTCTGCCATCCTCTTTCTTTCAGGTAATTTCAATCTTCTCAATCTCGATCTGATTTCATTGTTCTTGTGTTAATCTCCTTCGGAATTAGCGACGAATTCACTCCATTCTTGTGTTTCTCCCTGCTGTTGATTGTTTGTAGGCGTTTAGGTATTTCTTATGTTTTACATTCGGCTCCTCTCATAATTGAATCGTTTATTTCAAGTAATTTGCCGAATTTTTACTTCTGTTATACGATTTCTCTTCGATCTCCAACGGTTTTGACGGATCTGTGGTTCCGATCTGTTCTCTTCGGGCCTTTGCTGTTTGCTCTTTGTTCTAGATCTTGATAATTGAATAATTTAATATTACTTATATAAATGTTAGCGATCTCACCGTGCCGTAATGCATTTTATCATTCAGTAGCTCAGGTTTTTATCCCGTCCAATTGAATGCATGGTATATCTTTTCCTAGAGATTTGATCTTTTATTTTCTGAATCAACAATGTTATAAATAGAATAAATTCAGCGAATGTTCCTGTTCGTAATCACTGACATTTCTCTTTGTGAATATGTATAATACTTTTGCATTTTTCGAACAGAAATGGGGCTGTCTTTCGCAAAGCTCTTCAGTCGGATGTTTGCTAAAAAGGAGATGAGAATTCTGATGGTTGGTCTTGATGCGGCTGGTAAGACCACCATTCTCTATAAACTCAAGCTTGGAGAGATTGTCACAACCATTCCTACCATTGGTAAGCTTTTTATTCCTCCCTCCCTCTCTCTCTCTCTCTCTCTCTCTCTCTTTTGTTCTGTATAATTCTGTTTTTATGCTACTTAAAAGATGTTTTAATCAATTCAAAGGATTTGGATGACTCGAAATGACATTGTTTTTACGGACGATCCACAGCCAAAAGAATGTTTGATAGAATCTGCTACTTTCCTTGCTATGACTTGGGCTCACTTTATTTCTCCTTCTAAAAATTATAGCTTTGTTACTCTTTATGCTCATTGGAGAACTTTTTTTTTTTCTATCAACAAAGAGTTTAATCATTTCAAAGGATCTACTAGTCTTATAATTACACGTTTGTTTTCATTGATATTGTCGGATTCCATGATTCCGACATTTGACATTATGATTGGTTTTTATCTTTATTTGCAGGATTTAATGTGGAGACTGTGGAATATAAGAACATCAGCTTCACTGTCTGGGATGTCGGTGGTCAGGACAAAGTATGAATTTTGAAGTCTATTTTTCTACCTTTGTTAGCTGTAGATAATTTTCTCATTGCATTTTTCTATCTATAATATAATAGACTTATGAATGATTACGTGTTTTTTACTTGGCCAATAAATGACATTTATCTTTCTACAGATTCGTCCATTGTGGAGGCATTACTTCCAAAACACTCAAGGTCTTATATTTGTGGTGGACAGTAACGATAGAGACCGTGTTGTTGAGGCGAGGGATGAACTGCATAGAATGCTGAATGAGGTACGCTGAATACCTATATTGTTCATTAACATTAATGGTTGGGATCTGTAAATTCATGCTATGGACACTGTCTTTTTTTTTTTGGAGAAAAATGCTATCCACACTGTCAATGGAGTTCTCATTTTTAGTTTAGTGTCTGAATATGACAATTTGAACTTTAGAATTGCAGCACTTAATCAAAGATTGAATGATGGTCAATGGTGACTCGCTATTCTATTCTGTACTATGAATGATTAGTATACTTACATGTAGATGGATCGAAAGTATTCAGTCCTATACAAGGAGTTTCTAGAAGTATATATATGTGTGTGTATATTTTGAAGTAAGATTTGATGATATTTTAGTATGGCGTGCCACATGTTTGAAATACATCGCCTTTCTATTCAATGAAAACCAGATGAGAATGAATTATGAATAATATGGGGGATTAATTGTGTCATTGTGCCTTGTGTTCTTTTTCTGATGATTTTTTCTCTCAAATATCCTAAAAATATTACCTAATTTGGCAAGTATTTACATTAGTCAATTTTGTTCAGAGGTCAAATGTACCTAATGCATCTTAGACGACATTGGTTTAGGACCAGGCCTAGTACTTAACGAGTATTGAGCGTGCTTTGTTATTATGTATGCTATATTGGAGATTTTATGATAAATAGTACTTGAAATTTGTCAGCATTTGATTAAGGGTATACTAATATTTCCTGCAGGACTGCTACCCCATTTTCACACGGATAAATCATTCTTTTTATTTCTCCTGACTACATATTTTACATGATTGCTTCTTAATTTAAGTTGGTACATTATTTTATTGGGTTAGACATGTATGTCAATATCGAATTGAGGCTAATTAATCACTGACTTCTTAGGATGAGCTTCGAGATGCTGTATTACTTGTGTTTGCTAACAAACAAGATCTGCCCAATGCAATGAATGCCGCTGAGATAACTGATAAGCTTGGTCTTCACTCTCTTCGGCAGCGCCATTGGTGATCCTTGTGTTCCATTCATTACAATTTTTGGTTAATACATACTGTTTTTTTATATCTGATGAATGCCTGTGGTATTTATAGGTATATCCAGAGTACTTGTGCAACCTCCGGGGAAGGGCTCTATGAGGGATTAGATTGGCTCTCAAACAACATTGCCAACAAGGTTCGTGCCCTTTCCTTAGTTTTTTTTTTTTTAAATTTTTTAAAGTTCAATAACAATTAAAGTAGGCATGCACTTATGCTAATTGAACTATCTCTCTTGTTGACAACCTTTTCCTACTTCATGTGAATTTTATATTTCATTGATTAATTTGCCGTAATTTATTTTGGATTTTACTTTCAAATTTTGTGAAACTTTTTCCTTTTTAACAATTTTTTTTTTCTTTCCAAAGCCTTGTCATTTTCATATTTACTTAGATATATTTAATTATTGCAATATAAAAGTTAATTACAAACAAATAAAGGGATTTAAGTTATAGTTGAGCTCAACTCTTGTGGAGAAAATTCAAGAACTTTTTTAGGAAAGGATTAATGGTGAATTGTGAAAGTAAAACAAAGTTAACAAAAATGAAAAAGTACTGTAAAAGGGGGGAAAAATCCAACTTAGAAGAATATGAAAAGCCAAAATTTGAAAATTTTCTTAAATCCACAGATAATTGAGAGGCGAAATATCATTACAGAATTAAGATAGAGAATTCAAGGACTAGAATATATATATGGGTAGAACATTTTTAAGAGAATTTTATAAACTTTTTAGAATAAAAAAAGGGTTAAAGTAAAGAAAAAAAAAATTATGATAGGAGTGTCGAGTGGATTTGAAATTTCAAATATTTATTGAAATGCTGGTGTTACCTTTCAAAAATGTAGTTACTATAATTTTGTATTTACATATTTTTAAATAATAATTAAATTTTACATTTTCGTAAAAATTTGAAGACAATTTATATTTGTAGTTGAAGAAACATGGATAGCTTATAGCTTTTTATTCTGGTATTATTTTATATAGCTGGTTGATGAAACCTGACATCGGTTAGTAACACAATGCAGGCATAAAGCTGTTAAAGATTGTCTTGTAGACTGGCAATCCTGGATGCAGGGGTGAATGTTATCTACTTTTTCTTGTTTTTTTGTTTTTTGTTTTTGTTTTTGTTTTTATTTTTTTTTTGGGAATAGTCTCTCATGCGTTTCTTTAGGGGGATTGGATCTACTTACACAGTATCCGTCTATGGTTTCATATTGTAATGGTTTTTCGTGTACTCACTCACCTCAACTTTGTGTGTTTGATGAGATGATGTGATTCAAACCTATCACTTCGTTTTCTCTATCTCTAAATTGTTTTTATCTCGCTTTCTTTAAAAAGTATCTGGTTTCAAGTGACAAACATCGGCCGGTAGAAGTTTGTGCTCTGAGGCATCGAGCACTTCTCGTCAACCTCAATAAAGTTTTCACCGAAGAATGCATTCTTCCCTTCCAACAATTTTTTTTTTATATATATTCTGCCCATATATAAAAAAAATTCCTTCAAAATAATATTTTTTTTTATAAGAAAACAAATTATATGAAAGAGTTATAAAAAAGATGGAATAGTGAGAAGAAAGGGGACGAGGAGAATAATAGGAAAAAGATGTCAACTACATAGTTAAAACATAAACATAAACAGTGGTGAAAATGACCTAATAAATTCGGTGAAAACAAACAAATACATAAGAGATGAAGAGTTTTTTGTTTGTGTAGCTTAATTTGTTGATTGTTGTCGATGAGGAGAAACATAACGTATATCTTTGTTAGTTGGCTTCTATTCACACATCTAGCAATGATTTCGCTGAAGTTTGTTCTTAAGGAAAAGCATAACGTATATCTTTGTTAGTTGGCTTCTATTCATGTTTTCGCTGACGTTTGTTCTCATTGATTCTATTTCTATACCATAAAGTTTATTTTTTACCTGAAATAAACCACGTCATTGATGTATGATAGATTTTTTTACATGAAATAAATCAATTCATGGATGTATGAAAGAGTTATAAAGAAAAAAGAATAGTGAGGAGAAAGGGGATGAAGATAACAGGGATAGAAAATGGCAATTACATGGACAAAACATAAATAGAGACAAAAATGTTAGGTATCCAGTAAAGACAAAAACAGACATCAAAGACAAGAGTTGTATGTCCACACAAGTCTTGTTTGTCGATGTTGTCGATGAATATGAGGTGAGGAGAAATTAGCTGGATATCCTTGTTTGTTACTCCCTATTCAATGCTCGTAAAATTGGGACTAGAATTGCCCATAGGTAGACGTATAGGGCTACTCGCCCATATGAATACACAAATGAATATGAGAACGATAATAATGTTGAATAATTTATCAATATAATATAGTCATTTTTTTTAATCAATATAAGACGTCAGAACAGTCCATTGGATCAAAACCATCTTCATCACAGTCATCGTCCACAAACTGTAATTTGTGGCGACAATCTTCAAATAGAAGAGGGCCAACATCTTTAGTTCCTTGTGGCCTAAGGTCATTCGCCTCTATTGTTGAAATGATCTTTTTCTTAATATTTTCTTCAACAATTTCCCTTTCCCCTTCTGATTGTTGAGGTTGCAAGCCAAGAATGGCAAGACATTCTTCTTTGAAATCCAAGTCATTAGAGTATAAAACTAGGCCAGCGATTGCTTTGGCAAGATCCGGGCCAAAGCTACTGATCTGAAGATAACATGAAAGCAAGTTCACAAGAGGGTGCGCATTTCTACCAGAAACCTAAATAGATTTCATGAATAATATGAAACACTATTCTTATTGTATGGATTATCATAGAATGCGAATAACTAAGGCTCCATTTGATAATCAATTGGTTTTTTGTTTTTGATTTTTAAAATTTAAACGGGACCTAGACATGCAAAATACCAATTTTTTTTCAAATAATAAACAGATAAGAAAAATGTCGTGTTGAAATTTTGGACAAAGTTAAATTTAATTGCAGCAAACAATTACACATGCAAAAGAAAGCATATCATATTGCTTGCATTTTCAAGATAATGAAAAGAAGCTGGAAAATATTATGATTCTTTTCCACAAAAAAGGACTTCCACTTTCAAACTTGAAAAATGTTCCCACTTAATGATTAATTTAGTCAGCGCACACGAGACAGTGAAATAGAGATCTACCTTAAGGGTATTGGCACTGAGAAGAAATCCTGCATGTTTAATCTTGAAGTCATCGAGTGCAAGTTTAACTGCTTTTCTTATGAATTTTTGATCAAACGGAGTCTTCTGCACCAATGGCATGGCATTGGCCACAAGCTAAGGCAGAAAAAGAACTTTACATACCTTAAAAATAAAGATAAAAAAAAAACATTCATTATTAACCTTTAACATGAGATTTAATGAATGTTATACCTTATGATAGCAGTGGACAACAATATGAACATGAAAAGATTGGGGCGAGTGTTCCCACTTCAGTAAGGCATGGCTTGTTTTATTGATAGCACATTCCAATGCCAATCCATAACATTTCCAGTCAATGCCTGTTAATGCCTTTAGAAATGGCTCAGAGATTGAGCAAGGTGCAAAATCCTTGAAACAAAAAACCTGTGTAATCATATGCAGTTATCTAAGTTAAACCAAATATGTGATCATAAAAAAAGACAACCATTTTCTCAAAAAATAAAAAATAAGTAAATAAGACAACCAGTTAGGACTTAGGGGTAGTAACAATTTGCTCCTGTAGTCAAAATGGGCATAAGGTTTGTACTAATGATTTTGAGGTTAAAGGTTCGATTCTCCTACCTCACATACTAAAAAAAAAAAAAGGATGCAATAGGTCAAACAACCTCTGTATCAGAGCATCGTGCTCCAAAGCAATTATTTGTCGGATTTGATATTTCACTAATCACAACTGCTGCCTCCACTACCAGTTTGTTAGTTTTATGCTTGTCTTCACAAATCATTCCACCTCCACTCCTTAGATTATCCCTAAAGTTCGAAATTAGAAGAAGAAAAAAGTATATACACATCATAGGCTAGGAAAAATTATATACTCATTAGGAAAAGTTATTTTCTTCATAACCTAAAACCGGAGCAAGTTAAGTCTAACAATGAGTTGGCGCAAATTAAGGTGGCAAACTCACCTGTTAGGGAAACAAGAATCACACATCAAGCTGTATCCATGCTTCAATACATAATCCTCAAAGCCCAATTTCAAATGATCTAGAGTTGAGGCTGTAAAAGAGTAGCTTGAGGACAAGTTTTCCAGGATGACGGCATTATCACGTGACCCTGGAATATCCTGGCCGTCGGCCACAACTTCCATTGCAATATTCTTGTGAAATGGAAAAGCTTATGAGTTTCTTTAGCGCTAAACCATCGCCATAGGTAAGGTAATTTGCAATATATCTATTCATGTAGACTTTTCTTGTCCAAAGTTGAGGTTTTTGGATGCATATTTCTTGTACATGATAAATTTCTCTGTTATTCCTAATATGATAACCTTGCCAAGTCATGCATGACTAAGTATATAACATGATGGGAGATATAAGGCGATAGGATCCAACTACTATTGATAACAAAAGATAAAGAATGCAAGGTAACCACCACAAGCTTTAGAGGTACTTGGACCTCTCCATCTTGAGAACCATTTTCAAGCCCAAAACCATTCTATGAATACTTCGATGCTAACTATCCCTCTCTATTTATAACCATAATAAGCAACTAACTCTCTAACTAATTGCACACATGCCCCTAATATATTCTTAATACTACTAAGGCCTAAACCTATCATAATGTTGACAAAATCAGCCATTTTTAGATGTACGCAGGTCAAAAGTAAGATAAAGAGGACAATAAAATGCAGTTATTTTGCAGAGATCTACTGGTTTTATTTCAGCATATAATTTTTGAAATGTGAACAAAGCAGCAAGTTCAACTTACTGGGATCTTTAGGATGATAATCTGCAAAATAAAGCGGGATAAACTTAGGTAAGTATGTGACTATGATTCAATAAGAAAGAATTGATTTGAGATGCTAAAGGGGTTGATATGAGATGATACTAAAGGCTGTTCAACATCACTAGTATAAGAAATCATAAAACTTGAGAATTCAATGAAACTTCAAATTCTACCACAATGACGGGAGATGCCATCAGAAAATGTAAAATTTTCTCTGTATGGCCTTTCAAAAGATCCACACTAACTATTAATCAGGTATATCACAATCTAGTTAATGATAAAACCAATACTCTTACTACGGTCTTCTGAAATTTTATCAGTAAATGAGAGTCGAAGACTACATAGCATGTTTCAAGAATACAGAAGAGTATCATAAAACCCTCCTAAACCTCCATTAACCAACTTTAAAGAGTGAAGACTATCTTTTTAATCAAAGCTTCACTCACTTTTACTCTCTATCTCATCGAACCCATCCTACTGTTTTTAATGCTTAAAAGAAAGTTAGACAGATAAACAAATAATTCATTCCATTTTTTGTTTGACAGAAGGTACACGATAGTGCTGACTATGAATTAACTGAATACAAATGCCCTCACAATCCTCCTTAAGAAACTATGGGTCAAGCCTAGCCTTCAAAGTGGTTTGACTAATAGTCAAAGTTACAGACAATGATCGGAAGGGTGCAAGACAAGAGCAGCAGTCTACAATTACCCTCCACTCCAAACTTGATATTTCATCACAGGATTAATTCATTTTGTTTTCTATAAGGAGGCAATCTAGCTAATTGCAGCTTAACTGGTCAATCCCACACATGGAAGCACTGTGCATATTGACATTCATTTTGAGAAACAGCAACTAAAACCTTAGTATTGCAGCGAAGGGGAGAACGAAGAGAAAATATGTGATTATTAGTCTTCATGAATGAAATATTTTGAACCAACTATACCGCTACTTTTGTAGTTGATAACACAACTAATGAACATTGTTTTCTTTATAACATAACTAACGAACATTGTTTATAAGCAGTAAATAGTTGCATACTGCAAACAAAATAGTTCAGATCCAACCAAATGTTTTCCAAAAGTTAGTAAAAGATTCAGCAGTAAAAGAGAACTAGACCTTCTGAAAGAAGCAGTTGATCTCCCCCAGCAAAACATCAACAGTTTCAGAAACAGACAAACACACTTCTGTTCCACTAATTAATTAATTTAAAAAAAAAAGAATCAAGTTACCTCCTGTTCTAAATAAAATGAAGAAATGCGACAGGTTAAAACAGTTTCATGCCTGAATTTCACACCATGCTTATTGTTTGAAGGTAGCTTAACTGGCTTCCTGGTAGTGACATTATCTTTCAGATTCAACTGATAGCAAGTTATTTCATCATCACAAATATCTGTAATCTCTACAGGACGTTAGTACATGCACAATTGGTACAAGATTGTAAAAAAAGAGTACTTCATAGAGAAAAACAACCCAAAACGTAATATGCTAGAAAGGCTTGGAAATTACCGTTGGAAGGAACAACTCATTTTCATCAATTAAAAGTTCATATTTTTTTTTTTCCTAATCATCTGTAACCCACTTACCTTATTCTACACATGTTGCTATGCACTTAGCAATCTATCTAATCATTCAAAAAACAGTGAAAAAAAGTGTTGATGAATTATTAGGGAGGGATCTCCAACTTTAGGATACAGCTATTAAGTTCTTCCCCAGGTTATTGACTCAAAACTAATGTAATTTTCAGAAGATGGAACTTACTGGTAGTTCTCACAGAAACAAGTCCGTCTGCGTAAAATACCAGAAATGAATTAATACACATAACAACAATGGTACGGTAATCTATATGTAACAAATGAAAATCTGATGAGCTAAGGTTTGCTGAATGCAGATTTTCTAGAGGATGATGCCAAACTTGCCTTGCTTATTTGACTCAGGAGAAATTGTAAGGGAATCGTTTGTATAACAATGTATACACATGCTCAGGAAAACAATAAAAGATGCTACATGAGCTACTCTAATGAATGTAACGCAGGCTGAGAAATGAATAAAATAGTAACACGAACGATAATTAAATAATGAAGAGCTACTAGAGGTATTAATCAGAACACTTTAGTCATTGATCAAATGCTTCCAGAATTTAGTGGATCAGATTCAATTACTCACCCCACATTTCAGCGAGGATACCTTCAACGGGGCACTTCAAATCCTGAAACTCCTCTAGGCAGCTTCCAATGCCGGTATCTGAAACTACGTTTAAGAAAAACTCAAGGAAATCACTCTAATTCGAAGTTTTCTTAGTAATTTTCAAGGCTATGGCGCTTCATTCAAACTCCTCGAATCGAACGTAACTAGCTGTCGCTGATAACAGAATCGACAAAATGTTTGATAAACCAAAATTGAAAAAGCGCGAGAGATCACTCACCAGAAATACAAACTAGAGGAGGATCGGAAGCGGGAGAGCGTTGCAGAAGAACTGAGAGTCTGCAGAGCTGTTCGGAGCAGATGCATCTCCGAATTGCCGAAGAAATTAGCTGCAATAGCCAAATTCAAGAAGAGATTTCTGAAAAATCACTCTTGTGCTTTGAATCTGAGAAAAAAAAAAGTGTTCGGTTCAGAAGATTGAACTTACATGTAGGCAGAGATCCTGAAGAGAAGCAAATTCCATGGCGGAAAGCTTTGAGAGAATACTAAAACCAACTCCCGCGCTCATGTAATGTACCACTGCTTCCAATTCAAATCTCGGTTTTGTTTCAGAAAAAAAATATATATTCAAATCTCGGTTTGATTTTTTATTCGACGATTTTGGGCTTCAGAACGTTCTATGATGGGCCCGCCTTCCGAACAAAAGTTGGCCCAGTCCACTGATGTTTGCTGGTTCTATATCGTTAAAATAATACTTTGGTGCTCTATTTTGTTTTAATTTTAGTATTTAAATTTAAAAGAAAAAAAATTGATAAGTTATTTCTTTTTCCCAAAATCGGTGATGAAATTTAAATATATTTTTAAAATTTTCAGAAAAAAAATATATTTTTTTAATTTTTTTTCTTCCGTAGGTACTAAAATTAATCATCTTTTTAGTACAACTAAGATTAATCATTTAAAGAGACCTCTACCTCTCTATATATATATATTTAGAGGATTTTTCTTGTGTAACAAAAAAAAAAAATCAAAGAAATTACATAATAGCAAAATTTCGAAAAAAATCCACGCCCAAAATTAAGCAAGTTAATTGAAAGCAAAGTAAGCTGGATGATTGAAATCATATATGTTCAACTGATTGAAAAAAATATATATATCTAGAATATGAAAAGGCACAAACATTTGTCATAGATGAAACAAGATTAAAAACTGCTATAATTAAAATGGTTAAGATAAAATTGTGTATCTAATTTCCCATATATTTACTATTGTCGGTTATTTTAGAGAGCTGGTTCTAGATATCATATTCGTGTTCTTGCAAAACAAGGGATTATCAAATTAGTTAGAAATGTTTTTTAAACAATTTCTCGTCAAAATTAGTTATTCATCTACTAATTTGAAATAATAATAATATATAAAAGATATGAGTTGCTCTCTTCATTATTAATTGATTTTGAGATAGAATCTCATATCATCTGACTCAATTTCTTAAAAACTTTTAAATAAAGTTAAGCAACTTTGTTCAACCCGTCGACAACTTTCCTTGCTGATTTAACCTTCTTTCTATATTTATTCTAGAAAAACTAAGATAAAGCGAGAAAACTTTTCTACTTGCCTGCGTTTCACATTGATTTTACAGTCGAGACAGTGGGAAAAATTGGACTATTCTATCTATTAATAGGATGCCATTTCTATGGATTCTTAAATGTCCACACGTTAAGAATTAGCCAATCGTAAAAATTGTGCAAGTTTTTGTACTAAATGAAACAAAAAGGTTTCTTGTTACCAATAGCTGGAAAAGTCAATGAAAATCAGTGTTATACATAGTATACAGGGATTATTCACTTGGCAGCAATGAACTTTTTATTTAACAACATTTAGAAATGGAGAAATTTGAACACGCAAACTCTGAATTACCTAGATTACACATCGTCCTATTGGAGTTAATCTCTTGTTGGCGCAGCAAGAAGCCTCCTAGTCCTACGACATAGCTTCACATTTCTCCTACGCATTGCCCATCTTTCTTTAATATCACCAACGCTATCTAATAAGTTGCCATCACATATTCCCTGAGAAATTTCAAGCTCCTTGTTCAAAACTTCACCTTTCACATCTCCCCTTATCCTTCCGGTTTCAGCAAGCAGATCAAGAATGAGCATCTCCGTGGTCCTCGTGGTAATTCCACGTAGATACCACGAGATGGGCGGCGGTGGAACAATGGCCGGCTGGATCAACTGTTCCAGGCTCACCCTTGACCCTATTCTTCCCTTTCCCTTTGTACAAGCACTATAATCTCCCAAATTCTTTGGTTTTACTGGAAAGCACATTCTTTCATCAACAAATAGAGGCTCTACTCTCCAGCAGCCTTCAAATCTCTTCATAAATCCAGCTTTCAATTGCTTGAATTTCATCTAAACAACATTGAAGTCATCATTAGAAACAAGAAATTTCATTTTCATCAATCTTTCATTGTGAGGGCTGATGGTCATCATCCAAGTCACAACAGTCTGTATCGACGCATTGGATAAAATTTTCAAGTTGTAGCATTAATATCACGGATTGAACAAGCAAATATTCAAATAAGGAGCTGCTGAAGCCAAGTAGATATGCAATTTCATACGTGATGAAACCGAGAATCTGCTTTCTTCCTATAAAACATCCTAGAAATAGTTTGTATATTCTTCCGAGAGCTAACGAACAAAAGAAGGAAGTGCCAAGTACTTACTGTGTGATCTGCTCTGTTTTGATCTACTAGAACATGAACTGAAATGGTCCCTGACCACCAAAGAAATCTCCATAAAGCTGCTTGCTCCAGCTCGACCACTTGCCTCGAACCTTCGTCGATCAAAACCTTTCTGGATATCACCTCCTGAAACAGACATTAATCTTCTAAACTCAGCATATGATATTATTACAGCAAGAAGCAGAACCTAGACAGAAGGTGATGGGAATGATCTATAGTGACCATCAATCAAATGTAATAAGATGGACGAGACAATCATAGATACGAAAAATAAATAAATAAAAAGTGTTTGTTGTTTTAATTAAATTTACACTAACCCATCAACTTAAGTTTTTGAATTGATTGGTGATTTAACATAATTAAACAAAAAATGAAAACGAAGGTTTTCTTGTGGCACTCCAAAATAGAATTGTGATTCAGATTTTGTATAGCATAGACTTTTAGGTTGCAGTGCCCATCAATAGCCTCTAGACTATAGCTTGTATTCCTTCTTTTGTTTTGTGGTTCATAAAAATATGTAGACTAAAACTTGTTTACGTGTTTTGACGGGAAGCATTATGGAAAATTTGAACTATTACATAATGACAATTTCATGAATCAAGGTGATTATACTAAACAAACCACACAGTTCAAAAAATAATAAACAAACCACAATGATGAAATTATATTTCTAAGAGATTTATTGTTTTTTAAAAAAAAATTTATGAGTGGGACTCCTCCCATACACCCGGGGGCAACCACGCCCATCCCATTTCTAAGAGATGTTTTGAATAAAGTAAGACAGTTTTCCGCAAGTTTTCAAACTACTACATCTTCCAAACTGCTTTACGAAATTACTTCTTTTCCTCATGCAATCCAAGCCAAAATTTAACATTGCATAAGACATACCTCAGCATTATAGTTAAATAAGCTTAAAAGGACTTCGAGCAATTACAACAGCCCCCCCTCATTTTCATGACATCAGTGGTTTATGCAACAGAGCAATAACAATTACAGTCGTCAAGCCGACATTGTTTTGATGTGTAATAAAGAGAGATGGTATAAATATGTAATTCTTACAATCAATAAATATTGAATGGAATGAGTGTAACTAGTCAAGTGGGAAAAGCCTGGAATTTTAAATGATAATGTGTAACTTACTTTAATATTCTTGAAGACTCTCTTGTTATCAGGGTCTGTCACAATATTATAGACAGCATCTGGTGGCAAACCAACATCAACCTTTACATTGAGTCTGCTAAGGGTATCTTTTGGAACACTGACCTGTAAAGAGTCTCAATTGAACTCAATCAACCTCTGTATATAACTCTTCTGAGAAATAGCTTATACTGGCGCCTAATGCATTTGTTTGTTACAAACCCCCACTTACAATGTACCTTCTAGTTTAACTTCTAGGGTTAATTCATACAATCAGCTTATATTCAAAGCCAGAATACATAAACTATGTGCTTATTTATGTTACATTACAATTCTGTCAAAACTACTATTTCACCTTTATTAGTGGAGGTTTATCCGTCCATGAAGGGTTCTCTCTCCATGCCTGCAGTTGCTTCTCCACATCATACTCCCAGGATGTAAAAGATCCTTTCTTCTCCCAGTTTGAGAATGGGCTCGTTGACGTTAATTTCTGACCATCACTTGCCAATCTCTTAAGCTGAGGCTGCAACCAAAAATAAACAAACAAATATAATAAAAATAGAGAAGAGAGAGAACTTCCAATAATAGATTTGACATAACTTGCCTTTTTGCTTTCAGATCAATTTGTGTAAAAATATGTTTCCAAAATAAACTTTATTCCATTCTAGAATTGCCAGAACTCGTGATAAAAAAAAATTTCTATCCATTTCTGTTCAACAAAAAAAATTACTTAAAAGGGTTGATTCCAAATGAAATAAAGATGCCAAACCTTGAGAGAAGTTTGAACTTTCTGAGAAAGCTGCGCAAGAAAATTGGAAATGGCAGGATTAAATGCTTCCAGAACAAGATTCCGGTCATTCTTGGTGACATCTATACTTGTTTTCGTCATCACTAGCTCGCTGATTTCAGATCAATTTGATGTACCAAAACCCTGATTCTGATTCCCTCTCCCCCAAGGAATCCTTTCAAGTTTTCAACGTCAACTTTCAAATCAATTTATATTCCTCTTGGCATACTAGATTAAAATTTCCCAATCCGATGGTCCATCACATAACTTAATTTTAAGATTCTCATACTTCAATTAGATTCTAAATTAGAGATAAAAGACGCACGAAATTGAGATTCAGGCAAGCCAAGCAAAAATGACAGTCAACTTACAGGAATGACAAGAAAAACCTAATTCTGAATCAACGAGATGAAAGCGGAAAGAAACAACAAAAATTCACGATTATATAGGTTTCTCTAACTTTTCTCTGATTAGATCATAAAGAAAAGACGAGAAAAGAAAAGTGAAACAAAGGAATCCACTGGTTACACAATGAACGAACAACGAACTTGTATTCAAGAATTTACTTGGCATAAAGATTTCTATTCCACCATTAGCAGTGAGCTCGAATCCCTACGTCGCATTCAGCCGAATCAAGCTTTCCTCCACAATCTGAGCGACTGCATCTTTGCGCTTTTGGTAGCCGGAGGGAGAGAATACGAGTGCACAAATAAAAGACGACTCGTGAAACACCCGTACGAAATAAGTAAAAAACGTGTTTATATCTTATCCACAATTTGATTTAATTTGTAATGGATATTCATTTTTTCATAAATAAAATTTATTAATGTCGACAATCCCTTTCTTCTATCTAATTATCGTTTTTCGGAGGTGTTTGGATGAGTAATTACATTGATGATTATTTTGAATGAATACGATGAGTATTTATTTTGAGTGATTAAAAATTGAGAAATACTTGTCTCCTTATTTATAAGGAGGCAAATCTTTCTTAAAGGTATATGTAGTACTATTTAGTGCCACAAAATTTTTGTCTTTTACTTTTTACTTACTCTTTACTATTGATTAAAGAAAAAATTTGTGGCACCAAATGGTGCCACATATACCCTTAAGGAGGACTTGCCTCTTTATGAATAAAGAGACAAGTATTTCTCTTAAAAATTAAAGTTGTAGTAATTACTCGTTTGAATGTGAATTTTTATAGAAAAGTTGTAGATAATAGTTCGTTCGAATGTGAAATTTTATAGAAATGTTATAGAAATGAGTCGTTTTAAAATGAGGAGTTATTTTTTAATTGTTATAAATGAGTGATTATTCTGAGTGGTTAGAATATCTCGTTTGGATATAATTGTTTGAAAAATGATTGTAAAAGCTCATTTGTAATAGCCCATTAAATATTAAAAACAAACACCTCCAAAGGGTTTCCGTTTTACTTGTTTCCTCATACCACCTCTCTCCCTCAATGTTCTTGTCATAGTTTCCGTAACTGATGGACTCAATCAACTAGTCCATATCTTTGTCATTGTCGTTTAAAGTAAAAGATGCAAGAAATTGGAGCATTGTGATGAATATTTGGGATCACCACTATTAACGATCATGTCCACGCCTCAGTAGAAGAATGACTTGATGTTGGAGTAGAAGCAATGTTCAAATCTCTGCCAAGTAATTCAATCTCATAATCTATAGGCTTGACATTTTCAAAATCTTTTAAAATTACACTACTTGATGTCTTTTCTTAAAGTGAGAACTCTTCATTAAACTTGACATCTCTACTAACAAAATATTTTCCTTCACCCTTATTAATTAAAAAAAAAAAAAAAACATTTTCCTTCACTTGGTTCCAAACACCCGATATTGTATCATTTAATTCCTTGAGGATAACTATTGAAGATATAATTTTCTTGCCTCTGCATCCAACTTATCTTGTTTTGTGTGAACATAAGGAGCATATCCAAACACTCTCATAAGACTCAATTAGATGGAGAATCTGTCCAAATCTCTTAAAAAGTCTTAAAATTCAAAGCAGACGAATGACTTCTATTTATTACGTAAGCAGGTGTTAACCGCCTCACCTAAAAGGTCTTAAGGCAACCCAACATATGACAACATACATCTAATTACTTCATCAAGAATAGTTTTGTTGAACCCAACGTTTGCTATCATGTGCTCTTAATTCCACATTGTTTACACAATTCGTTGAAGTTATAATTAAAAAAATCCAACTTATTGTCTATTCTTAAGGTTTGAACTTACTTTTATGGTTGTTTATCAATAAAATTCTTTTACTCTCTAAACTTATCAAATGTTCCATCCTTGGTATTTAGCATGAAGACCCAAGATTCTTAGAGTGATCATCAATCCAGGAAAGTAAATAACAAGGTCCACCATGTGCTTAGACCCTAGAAGGACCCGAAATGCTAGAATGAATGTAATATAATATCTCTTCTCATTGATATCATGAAGCTCCAAAACTTAAACTTCAAACGGTTTCAAAACTCCGAACAACTCTTATTTAGACAAACAATCAAAGTCATTTGTGATTGATATGTCAGATTCTAGTTGTTTATTTCTAGTTGCCTTAATGTTGGCTTAAAAAACTAAATTTACGGCCTCACCATAGCAAATATATAAACTATTAACAAGTTTTTTAGTCGTGTTAACGTTCTCATTCTTACCAACCACTAGTAAGTGATTAGATGCCTTAATGTTGGCATAAAAAACTAAATTCATGGCCTCATTCTAAATAGCAAATATATAAACTATTAACATGTTTTTTAGTCATCTTAACATTCTCAATCTTACCAACCACTAGTAAGCCATTGTGAAATGGGATTATAACGTTCGGAAATATTCAAATTAAGAATTAGAGAACTACGAATTTTCTTAATGGAAAACAACAACAGAATGTCCTCAATTATCTCAATCAATAAATTCAAATCTTTGATAGTACATCAAACAAAAATTGGTCAAAACAATTAATCAAGAAGAAGACAAATTCTTTTAAAAATTAACATAATCACTACCTAAAGCTACTTACACTGAAAATTAGCGAATGGAACTTTGATAATCGAACTGGTAGACTGCTTCAAAAAATACCTAATTGGTTTCCAACAAACGCTATCGATTTCACACACTCAAATCACGCCCAAAACAAAAACCACAAATTACCGTCTTCACGCTACAATTAAAAATTCACAGAAATCGAAATGTTGAAAACGACGTTGAAAAAAGAGATTCGCCCAACAAAATTGTAAAGCAAATCAAGGCTTAAAGAAAATCACACTGAAAATCTCTTACCAAATAAATATGCAAACCAACCAAATCCCAATTTGCAATCAGTAGAAAAATTCAATTCAAAAAAGTTGTCCAGCTCATGGTTGATAAAAACGTAAAGTTATATTGTACTATTCGAAACAGAAGAAAAACGATTCAAAACGGATTTTGAATTGTATATTACAAAGAATTGTACTATTCAAGACTTTGAATCAAACGATTCTTTTACGATTTTGATTCAGATTCACGTATCAAAAAAACAAAAAAAAAATGGATTACATTTCTGAATCGTTGATGCCCAAGAACGAAACATCGTGAAAAAGCCATCGGAGAAGATGAAATATCGAAGAAGATGAAGAGGTAGGGTTAAAGAAGAAAGAAGAAAAATGAAAGAGAAAAAATAAATAAAGGATTCTGAAACAAAAAAATAATCAAAAAAGAAATATCATTTTTAATTTAATGTCTCGCCGTTCAAACTTGGGTTTGGGAAGGTGAAAAGACTTAAAATAAAAATTTAATACTCTCAATTTAAAAAGATTTCTTGAAAATATGAAAGGCCAAGTAGGTATCAATTCAAAATTGAGGGCAATTAAGCCGCTTTTTAAAGTGAAATCGAGTTGAGCTTTTTATCTTCTTATTTATCATATTTCTTTGACTTAATTTTTTCTTTATATAAAAGAGAATTTACCCTCAAGAGTATATTCTACATCTTGTATTATATTTGTAGGACAATTTTTAAAATAATTCAATGATAGAACTTAACTAGTGATAGAATGAGTTTATGACTTATTGAATTCTATCAGTGATAAAAGTCTATCACTAATTGAATTCTATCACTGATTGAACTCAATTCTATCATTGATTGAATTCTATCGGTGATAGAATTCAATTTGATTTTCTGCTACAAATGAATTACTCTTGATTTTGTGCCATAGATGGAAGTATTTTGTCATTTTTTATTATACATATAAAATCCCCTATATAAAAATAATTTTATTTAAATATTATTTTTTTTAAAAACTATTTAATTCACTAAAATTTGATTTCAATACAAGTTATTGAAGGAATCGTGTCCTAATACAACTCCCGATAATTACAAAATATAAATAGGAATTATTATGAAGATAATAATTAGCGTATTTTAGTAATTAATAATTACTTGCTAGAGAATAATTATTATAGTTAGACTAATTAGATTGGACTAACAACTAAAGTATCTAATTCCTAAGAGGTCACACATAATAGCAGTGAGTAGAACTAAACATAAAGCTCAAAAGGTTTTATATTGGATGACCATTAAGAGTTATTGGGTAGGTTTTGGTTTTCTCTTCTTGCCTAACCCTAAATAAATATATTAGGGTTAGGAGAAAGGGAGACATCAATTTTTCCATGAGATATATATATAAACAGTAACTCCAATTATTGATTGTGCCTCCACATCCCAATAAAAGTAAGAGAGTGAAACAGTTCACCCACTTCCGTACTAACATAGGTGGGATCGTTCCTGGTGGACTAATTGGAAGAGTTGCAGTTAGAGCCCTAATATCTCCTGCAGCGGCTATCTTTCTTGCTATCACGCATCAAAGGTTGTAATTCTCACTACCTACTTAATTCAGGTAATTATCATGCATGCAATTCTGTGATAGATGTTAAGACATTGTTTCTTGAAATTCTGCTATTTGCATTTATGAATTCCTACCGTGGTGCTCTGCTGCATAATGTTATATGATTATTGTTTTTTATGCAATTCTATTATTTTGATTCAAATGGAGAACATGTTATGGGTTAACTTGCTAAATTAAATTAAATCACAAATTAAGAATTTGATGATTATTGGCTATTAATCATCGAAATGTTAATTAATTTTCTGAAATTTTTTTAAGTGTTAATAAAATTTAAAATTAATTAACATCAAATTGGGAATTTGTTGATTTTCAGTAATTAGTTATTAATCCAAATAATAATTTATTTATTTATTTTTCTGAAAATTAATTAAAAGTTAATGAATTTTCAAATTTTAAAAGTTAATGAATTTTCAGAAATTATGACTAAATTAGCAAAACAAGATTTTGTGATTATTTGGTATTATTTTCCCTTAAAATCTGAAATTTTGTTTTCTGATTTTGGGCAACTTTTGAGTAATATTAAAAGCTGGAATAATTTGTGTTTACTTAAAATTTGGAAAATCCACTTTGTGCTTATTGTTTTTTCACTTGCTGGATATTTGCGCCAGTTTCTTTCTAGTTTAGCAATTTGTTGCTAGATCATCCAGCAAGCTTTTAATTAATTAAAAAAAAACCTTTAATTTAGCAAATTAATAAATGATGGAGATTATTTTCATATTAAATTATTTAATTGAATCAATATAATGAAGTGTTCCTAATTACAAATTGGATTATGTGTTAGGTTTAATGATGGAAGGGTTTATGGATTTTTTTTTTTTTTTTGCATGCTTTTATAATATTCGATATTATTATGTGTGTGGTGACTAGTATTACCCAATTAGGATTTTTTTTTTTAATTACGATCTGCGTATCGTTAAGTATTTTGGTAATTTAAATTTCAGTTATTTAGATTTCTGTAATTTTTAAATTCCAAAATTATGTAATCAAATGAAGAATTCAAGAAGTTCAAGGATGGAGATCCATAGAAACTCAAAGAAGATTCATGAAGATTAGTTATTTCCTAGGTTTATGGCAATACTATGATCATGGTTAATTATTGCATTTAATTTTTATAATTTTATGCTTTATTTAAGTTTATTTATATTGTTTTATTTGTTCATGTGTTCCCCTAAATAAACCAACATAATGAACTTGGGTCTCAATTATAAGTTTTAGTTTAATTGCTTTTCCAAACAAACAACTATGAAGGCTTTGATCATTAGTAATAGATTCTGCGAAAGCAGAGTATTGCTTTTAATCTAAGGATAGTATTGTAGGTTTAATGAAACTTACAAGTTCATGTTTGGTTTAACTCAACAAAACTATCAAAAGGCAAAGTTTTAAGTTTTGAAGTAAAGAGATAAATTTAACAAAGAGTTGTTAACCTATCTACCAAGAATTACAAAGAGTTATAGGGTTTACTTACATCTAATATTATTAATAAAAGGTAGGGCAAAAGCCCGTTTTATTAATGATAGGAAGGGGTTTTGGTTATTTCTTCATTCAAAATGGGACATTAAAATTTGAATAAAATATTAGTAGTATTTTAATTTTTAAGTAGTACTATGATAAACATTTAATGATTTCTTGCAATTTTTTTTTTTAATTTTGTTGGAGATATTATGTCTAGTAACAACACCAACAACTCAAATTTTAATCTGTATTCAATCCTTGAGAAGAATAAGTACATGCAAGCAACTTTCTCGATTGGGAAAGAAATCTGAGAATCGTTCTCAGATGTAAAGGAAAAGAGTCAGTTCTTGATAACCCAATTCTTGAACCCATCCCACAAGGAGCTGTGCAGGCTAAGAGAACTGCCAGGCAAACTTTCCTAGACAATTCAGTGCCTATCACATGTATAATGCTAGCATGTATGGAACCTGACTTTCAAAAACATTTTGATGGGATGGATGCATACAGCATAATCCAGCAGCTGAAAACCATGTTTCAGCGGCATGCTAGGTTGGAGAAATTTGAGGTTAATCAAAAGATCCTCGAACGTCGGTTGGAGAAGGGAAAACCAGTTGGACCCTATGTGTTTAACATGATTGGTCATTTTAAACACATGGAAAAACTGGGATTCTCTTATGCAGAAGAGTTGTCTACTGACATTATCCTTAATTCATTGCATGATGGGTTTAAAAACTTCAGTTTGAACTTTTACATGCAAGGGGCACGAGCAAACCTACAAGAGTTGCATGGGATGCTAATTCAGGCTGAACATCCCTAACGAACCTGAAAAACATAAGGATGTTCTTATGGTTAAAAAATGGAAAGGGTTCAAGAAAACTGGGGCTGCTAAAAAGGAAAAGGGTAATGGCAAAAAAGTTGCAAATACCACTTCTTCTAAAAAGCCAAAACCCAAACCAAAAGTAGCTCCGGAGCATAAGTGTTTCCATTGCAACGAAATTGGCCATTGGAAAAGAAATTGCCTCAAATACTTGGAGAATAAGAAGAATGGTACTTCTACTTCAGGTATTTATGTTATAAAAGTAAACATAGCAATTTCTACTTCTTCATGTGTATTTGATACTGCATGTGGTACTCACATTATTAGTAATGTGCAAGGACTAACAAGGAGTAGAAAATTGACAAAGGGAAAAGTTGTACTACGTGTTAGCAATGGAGCAAAGTTGTTGCATTAGAAGTAGGAGTTTTTAGCTTATCTTTACCGTTTGGCCTAGTTTTGGAACTTAATGATTGTTATCATGTTCCTGCTATTACTAGAAACATTATCTCGATCCCTATTTTGGATCGAGAAGGATTTCATTCATAATAAAAAGAGAAATTTGTTCTGTTTATTTGAATGATTTGTTTTATGCCACTGCTAAGTTATTAAATGGTTTGTATGTTCTAGATTTAAATACACATATCTATAACATCTAAAGCAAGATACATAAATCAAATGACTTAAACCCTACATATCTATGGCATTGTCGATTAGGCCACATAAGCTCAAAATGCAATGAGAAGCTCCATAAAGATAGAATTCTCAACTCTTTTGATTTCGAATCATTTGATGTATGCGAATATTGTTTGTTGGGGAAAATGACAAAGTCTCATTTCACAGGTTCAAGTGAAAGGCCCAATGATCTCTTAGCTCTCATATATACAGATGTATGTGGACCAATGAGTATTTTGGCTAAATGAGGGTATAATTACTTCATTACTTTTACGGATGATGTAAGTAGATATGGATTTGTTTACCTTATGAAGAAAAAGTCAGAATCGTTTGAAAAGTTTAAACAATTAAAAAATGAAGTAGAAAATCAACTTGGGAAGAGGATTAAAGCATTACGATCAGATCGTGGTGGATAATATTTGACCTATGAATTTAAATATCATTTGAAGGATTGTGGAATACTTTCACAATGGATTCCACCAAGAACACCTCAGCTGAATGGTGTTTTTGAGTGGAGAAATCGAACCATATTAGATATGATTCGATCAATGATGTCTTGCTGATCTCCCAATTTCCTTCTGGGGTTTCACACTCGAGACTACTGCATTCACACTTAACAAAGCTCCATTCAAAGCTGTGGAAAAGACTCCTTATGAGACATGGACAGGAAAAGTTTTTAAAATGTCTTTTCTATGGATATGGGGTTATGAAATTTATGTAAAACGTTTACAATCTAATAAGCTATCACCTAAATCCGACAAGTGTCACTTTGTGGGTTATCCTAAAGAGACAAAAGGGTATTACTTTTATAACCATAGCGAAAACAAAGTGTTTGTTGCCCGCGATGGTGTCTTCTTAGGAAGATAATTTATTTCTAAGAAGACAAGTGGGAGTAAAAGTATATTTTTCGACGAAGTTCGAGAAGAGCAACAAATGGATGAGGTTCACACTTCATCAGAGGCGGCCCGACATGAAAATTCTCAAGAGGTGGTGCATTCCATTCACGTACCTCTTACCGTCCCCGTACATGGAGATGATCCATGCCAAGTTTCTAGATTTAATATAGAAACTTCTCATTTTGTTCCTCAACGTAGGTCTAGTAGGTCGATAATTCCACCAAAGAAATTCGTTAATTTCTTGTTGACAGACAGTTCGGAAATAATGATTTTGGAACACCAAGAACCTACTACTTACAAAGAAGCTTTGGAGAGTAAGGACTCCGAAAAATAACTACAAGCCATGAAATTCAAAATGGATTCTATGTCTGAAAATCAAGTATGGGACTTGATTGATTTTCCTAATGGAGTGAGACCTATTGGTTGCAAATAATTTTTTAAATTAAAAACAGACAAAGATGGAAACGTTGCATTTTTCAAAGCAAGGATAATAGCAAAAGGTTTTAGATAGATTCATGGTATAGACTATGATGAAACTTTTTCACTAGTAGCAATGCTGAAATCCATAAGGATACTCCTTGTGATTGCTGCCTATCATGATTATGAAGTATGGCAGATGGATGTTAAAATCGCTTTCTTGAATGGGTTCTTGAAAGAGGATATGCATATCACACAACTTGAAGGTTTTCAAGATCCAGCTAATTCTGGGAGAGTATACAAGCTTCGAAAATCTATTTATGGATTGAAGTAAGCATCTAGAAGTTGGAACCTCAGATTTGATGAGGCAGTAAAAAAGTTTGGTTTCCTTAAAAATGAAGAATCTTGTGTATACAAGAAGTTAAGTGGGAGCAGTATTACCTTCCTTGTTCTGTATGTGGATGACATACCACTCATAGGAAACGATATAACCATGCTTGAATCAGTCAAGGAATGGCTTAAAAATTATTGTTTCTCTATGAAAGATATTGAAGAGGGCGAGTACATTCTGGGATATTGATTAGCAAGAGAATGATTAGACTTAGTTAAGAAACTTATATTGATAAGGTTCTTACTAGGTTCAACATGAAAATCTCTAAGAGAGGTTTCATTCCCATGCAACATGGCATATTGATTAGCAAGACTCAGTGTCCTGCGAGTCCTGATGAGGCTAAGCGTATGAGTACTGTTCCTTATGCTTCGACAATAGGTTCTATTATGTATGCCATGATTTATACTCGACCGAACGTTGCTCATGCTTTAAGCATATGTAGTAGATACCAATCTAATCCAGGTGATACACACTGGATAGTAGCGAAGAATATCCTTAAGTACTTGTGAAAAACTAAGGATAATTTTCTGGTTTATGGTGGAGATAATGAGTTGGTTGTTACTGGATACACTGATGCGAGCTTCCAGAGTGATAAAGATGACTCCCGATCACAATCTGGTTTCATATTTTGTCTCAATGGAGGAGCAGTGAGCTGAAAAAGTTCAAAGCAAAGCACAATCGTAGATTCTACAGCAAAAGCAGAGTACATTGCGGCATGTGATGCTGCAAAGGAAACAGTTTGGATTAAAAAGTTCATTAGTGAACTTGGTGTAAATCTTAGCATTGAGAATGACGTTGATTTGTATTGTGATAATAATGGTGCCATTGCTCAATCAAAGGAACCTAGGTCACACCAAAAATCCAAACATG
>JBBMKA010000015.1:13300384-13327326 GCA_037833695.1 Sechiopsis laciniata
CTCCCATTTAATCCATGTACACCCATTTTATTCACTATAAATAGATTGGCATGCATCTAATTTCATTTAAGCATTTTGAGTCTAAGTTTTACATTTAAGAGGAATTTTATTAAGTGATTTGCATTTAATAAAATTGAGAGAGAAAAACAATTAAGTGTAAGGTTGTTTTGAGAAAAAATGAAAAGAATGGCACATTTGGGATTGTAGAAAGAAGCTAGAGAGAGAAAGAAGAGAGCAAGATTTGCTCTCCCCTTCTTCACGCACACATCAAGAACCGAGAGCCCAAAAGGGCTCTCTCTATTTTTCGCTTGCAGGCGACTGCCCAGGTGGGGCAGTCCATTCAAACCGCCTGTGCCGCTCGCACCAGCGAAGATCAAATTGCCGCCGCCGCTTGTTTATGTGGCTGTTCATAGGTCTTTTTCAGATCTGAAGCAAAGAGAAGAAAAGGGGTTTGATTCTTGGGGCCATTTTTTGGGGTTTATTTCAACAAAGCTTCAAATGAGTGATTCTTACTTAGGAGAAGCAAAATCACTTGGGTTTCTTTGTTCTACAAGGTGGTGACAACTCATTTCCCTTCACACTTTGGAATATTGTTTTTCTTTTGGTTAGATCTCAAATGTATGTTGTAATAGCTTTGTAATTCTTGTTTACTATTGTAATCTTGAAATGGGAACATTAATCTCTAATAATATTGTCTCGCTCGAGCGTTTATCGCTCGGGAACAGTGGAACAGGGCTTATGCGCCGAACTACTTTACATCGTTGGTCAACTTTCTCTATTCTCTACCTTTTACTTACTGTTTTGGATGAAATTACATGGCTGAAAAATCTTTCCTGCTTTGTTAATTGAATGGTTCATCAATCTTTGAGTCCCGAAATTAAAGAAGCAAACGTCGTATGCTTAGGATAGGTCCTCGGTGAACATTAATTAATATTATAACAAAGGATTTTGTTATCTTAGAAATTAAAAGTGAGCATTACTGAAATGTTAGAGATAAAAATGTTCAATTTTGAAAAGAGACCAAATTGAAACTTTTTTTTTTTAAATGAGACCAAATTGAAACTAAACCTCAAACTAGGACTAAAAATATATTCTCTCCTAATTTTTAATATCTCCTAAACCCCTACGGTGTGTTTGGGCCCCCGTTTATGTAAATGGTCGGATTAGTTATAATAACTCAACCTATGTTTGCCTCACCATTTATTATAATTGGTGGTTACAAAAATTTGTGTACCTGTTTATCTAAACCTTAGATATATTATTTTTTGTTACAATAATCAGCTCATCAAATACCGTTTATAATAACTCACTGTTTATCATAATCTACTGTTTATCATAACCCACCGTCTATCATAACCAAATCGGTGCTCCAAACACGTTCTATGAATGAAGAAATAAAAAAAGTTTTCTTGTTTGGAGTTTAGGTTTTAGGAGCCTCTTTTTATTGAAAAGTTTTCTAAACCCTTTCACTCAACTCCATTACTTTCTACCAAATCGAAGCACACATAGAGGTTATATTAAAACCAGAGCAAAATTTTATATTTTCCCAATTTTATATTGTTTGTAACCCCCCGGGTTAGAAGGTTAAACTTATCGGTTTGGACACGTGGTCGATCACGATTAAAGTCTTCTGGCGATCAATCATCGACGGTTGTTATTTCATAGCAACTTTATTTCTTTCCTCGAAGCTAGAGTTTGACGGCTGCATTTCTCAAATCAGATCCGCTTCCTTTTTGCCCTTCGTCTTCGTCTTTGCCTCTTCCACTCGTAAAAGGTGATTTCTAAACCCTAAATTTCATTTCTGCTTATTTCATATCCTTTTCATGTTTTATATTTCTCTGCGTTTCTAAACTTGTATTGCAATTTAGGTTTCGATTTTCTGGTACCTGTTCGATTTGCATGGTTCTGTTTATGATTCCAATTTTGAACGTTCAAGTGTGAAATTTTATATCGAGAATCTGATGAGAAATACTTTCTGAACATTAAGTTTGATAATTTATAACTATTTTGCGTTTTTCATCACGGTTTAAACTTACAGTGGGACGTTATTTTAGGTCAAACTATTACTTTCAGTCTCACACTGTTCATCCACCTCCAGTAGTTTCATTATCTTTCATTTGATTCACGATTTTGTTTTTTTTTTTTTGGAAAAGAAAAAGTTATGATAAACCATGTATGTTTCTGGATGCAATAATTAGTATGATTTAATCGATTTATAGCCTAAATGCTCTGAAGTGACTAATGATGTTGTAATTGAGGGCTTGTTTAAGGTATATTTTTTGGTGGGATGAAAAATTAGAAGATTTGAAAAGTTCACCAAGAAAATGAGATTGACGGACGGTAAATTAAGAAGAGAACAAACACGGTGTTATTCTTGTTTTTTGTCTTTGAGTACATTGTGGATTGGGAGGCTGGAACCGCAAGCCCACAAGCCTCGTGCTTGTTAATACAGGCAATGGTCACTTTGGCGAACATGATATTATTCGAGGAACCTGTACACTAAATGATTTTCATCTGAATGAATTGCTATATTATCTATAGTTTTTTTATATATAAAGGTAGAATATTGCATAATGGAACAACTATCAAAGTTGCGTCAAAACATGATGTCAACAATTTTACATTTTGCATTAACCACCGTAGGCTGATTTTAGCAGTCTAATATCGGCTTAGAGTGAATGGGTTCATAGCCACCTACTTAAGAGTTAAGATTTATACTATTCTAGTTTCTTTGGAAACAAATGGAATAGGCTAAGCCAATTATTCTGTTTCGTTAAATGGATAATTTTAGCTATTTTATTGATTTTTTTCATGGATATTTTATCAATCCGAACATTAAACCATCTCGGGGGTTTACATATTTTTTTATTCACAATGTCCTAGTGTCTAACTGTTTAGTTATTGTTTGTATATGGGTATGATTAGGCCTTCAAGGAAATGGCAGAATCAAAACCTGGACTGAGGAAACCAGTGTTTACCAAGGTTGACCAACTTCGGCCTGGCACTAGTGGGCACACTCTTTCAGTCAAGGTTGTGAATACTAAGATGGTGTTGCAGAAGGGTCGTACTGATGGTACTCAATCTCGTCAGATGCGAATTGCTGAATGCTTGGTGGGTGATGAGACTGGAATGATCATATTTACTGCTAGAAATGATCAAGGTAATTTTCAATATTTTGAGCCTGCACCATTTATGTATTTGTATCTTGAATGAGCATGATAATTTTTTTTTGTTTATGCTCACATTCTGTACATAATACTAAAAATTGGGCATTAATTGGGCTTCTATATCCTCATGCAACAGAAGAGCTGCAAGTAAGAGTTTTCATAACAGATTTATATTTCACTGTGAAAGGAAAATGTTGTTTGATATATTAACTTTCTACTAGTAGAGATTTCATAAAGGTTTGAGGATTTCTGTTGTCTTATTAGGTTTTTACATAACCCTGGCATATACGGAGGTTGAAATACAAAGCCAATTGAAATAAATCATCCATACAAAAAGTACCTTTTAAACAACTATCAGATCATTTTTTTGTTGGTAACATGTAGTGGTTGGTAACCATCATGGAGTGGCTCAAGTGGTCAAAGAGGGTCTTGGGGTGCTTAAGGCGATGAGTTTAATTCATGGTGGCCACCAACCTAGGAATTAATTTCCTATGAATTTTCTTGACATCCAAATTTTGTAGGGTCGGGTGGTATGTCCCGTGACATTAGTTGAGGTGCGCACAAGCTGGCCCGGACAGTCACGGATCTAAAAAAAACATGTAGTGGTTGGTTGGTATATACCTAAATAGTCAGATAATCACTTCAGTCTTCAATAATTCAATTACATGTCGGATGGGATGTTGGATTAAGGGAAAGACCATGCATTTGAAGGAACATTCTGTTATTATTTTGATTTTGATCTTATGAGGGAGATTAGTAGTACTAGAAGGTCCATCTACTGTAAGTAATGTTGTTTCTACCCTGGCTTCTATTATTTATTACAATGGCATATTTTGATGCTTGGATCTGATTTATGCATCATATTGATTGTTCATTGCTCACTCTACTGTATGTTAATTGTATTCTTTCGTATGGGTGGATTGGATGCTTTAGTGAGTAAAAGATGGGCGGGTGTTTTATTGTCTGACGGAGTAAGAGAATGAGAATTCATTGTCAATATCTACAAATCATCTTGTTATTGATGTTTGATTGTTGTGTTTGTTTTGATGTTTATCATGTCAAATGCACTTATATTAACACTTATTTCGATTGCTCAGTTTCTTTTTGTTTGTTGTTAATGAATTCTATTAACCAGCTTAATCATTTTCTCATTAATGTTCTTTAAAGCCAACTTATTTATTTTATTTTAATACCTCAATTTAATTATAATATTTAAGTTTTATTTAATCATACGTTAATTTAACATTTCCTTTTTCTATCACACTTTCCTAGACGATATTAATTCACAAAAGTAACATTATGATCAATATTATTTTCCTAGAATTAGTTCAAAGAAATTATTTGTTTTTGTCTATTGGGAGATTCTTTTGGAATAAAGGAGGAGAAGAGTTCTACACTTATTGCCAAACCATTGAAAAAAGAAGAATAAAAAAGCTGTTGTTTTTCCTTCTGAACATGAAAAAGACACAAGTTGAGAATAGTTTAATGGAAACTGGTTAATAACACCATAATTTTGTAGCTGCATAGTTGCTATTCCTTTTGCTTAGGCTGACGTAAAAGTTGGACGAATATGTGGAGGTAGGTTCAGGTTTATGGTCTGACGGAGGGGAACTGAACAGGTGGTGTAGGAACAGGGTCCATGGCTTAGATGGAATTTCCGTAGGTCAAATCTGTGATTTTGGCCCATCTTTGTTCATAAAAGTGGTTAATAACGTGATGATCTAGATTTCACTCTAAGACCTTATTTGGTTTGTGGGTTGGGATCCAGATTCCTCGGAATCCATTATCGTAATCAAATTCTCCAGAATCTTGAGAT
Organism: Sechiopsis laciniata; assembly: GCA_037833695.1. Classification (NCBI taxonomy): domain Eukaryota; kingdom Viridiplantae; phylum Streptophyta; class Magnoliopsida; order Cucurbitales; family Cucurbitaceae; genus Sechiopsis; species Sechiopsis laciniata. The sequence continues at coordinate 13,305,368 of JBBMKA010000015.1, forward strand.
TCTGGTGTTTGGTTTGTTGTATTGATACCCCAAAATAAAAAATGTTGTTTGGTTTGTTTAAAAGATTAGGTTCTAAACCCCTAGATTCTGAACACTTTTTACATTTACCAAACAATAGTTTCCAAATCCCCGGATTCCAAATCCAAACCCCCGGATTCCCAACGGCAAACCAAACAAGGTCAAGCATTGAGGACAATTTTACAAGTTCAATTTAACTTGTTTTTTTAATTCTAACTGTCCCCTAAGAATTGATTTAACACAGACCTATTAGTTTACTTGAATGAGTATTTGTATTTCTTGTGGTGGACATATTTAAATAGTATTAAAGTTACCGTAACTCATTTACTCGTATCACTTTGCTTTCTTCCGTGCAGTGGACTTGATGAAAGAAGGTAGCACTGTAACCCTGCGCAATGCTAAGATAGACATGTTTAAAGGATCAATGAGACTAGCTGTGGACCGGTGGGGCCGAGTTGAAGCCGCTACTGAGCCTGCCAGTTTTACTGTGAAGGAAGATAACAATCTTTCCCTCATCGAATATGAACTCGTGAATGTGGTGGAAGAGTGAACTTTCTGAACCTTCTGGCTTCAACCTGACCATAAAATAAAGCTACAAAATATTACAAGTTTCCTTTGGGGTTACCTAAAATGCTTGCAGAAGTTCATTATTAGGAAATAGAATCCTGGAAGCCAGTAGTATGAAAGTTGATTTTCATCCCTGCAGCTTATTGTTGGAACCGTTGTTGGGATCCACAGAGATGGGAGAAGGCATATCTGGCTTTTAAAAATAAAAAAAAAAAAAAGAAAAAAAAACTTTGCTTTTCTTTTGTCTAGGATTTTATTGCTTATGAACACAGTTTATTATGTTCTTGAACCATCATCGGATGACAAGACTAGCACCCTGCTCTGTTGGAAACTGATGTTTTTTTTTATATATAATTAAGGTTCGTGCTATCTATAACTGCTTTTGAGTTTCAAATCCAATGCTTAATTTTGAAAGAAAAAAAAAAAGAAAGATAAGTTGGCATTGTACGTCTGTTGCTCCAGTTTTAAGTTTGACTTTTGGTATGCAGGTGTAAATCTTTATTTTGTGTGATTCAGCAGAAACGTAACTATGTTTTTTTAATTTTAATTTTTTTTTTGTTTGTTCATCATCAATTTCGGCTATTTGGTCAACAAGAACAGTCCTTACTTATTTTGAAGTCATAGAAGTTGCCTTACAGTCTGAAGTTTGAAATGTTGTTGGTAAATATAGGACCTGGGACTCCCAGAATTTGTCCATTGCAGTAGATTGTGTACCGTGTACGAGTCTAGGCCGTGTCTCATTCCCAGTATGTTTTGATGATGTTCTATGTTAGTCTAATGTTAGTCTGAACCATGTCTTTAAAGAAAGGAGTGGATTAGAGGTGAAGGATGAATTTGATCTCGGCAAACCACTTATATCTATGGATGTTAGAAATCTATATAACGGAACCCTTCTGAATTCTTTTGATATTACTCCCCTTCTTTTCCGTATGGGAGTTTAGTGGGATCCGGGTTATTATGCCTCTTGGACGTTATTCGTGTTAACTCACCATGTTCTGGTGTGGATAGGAGCACAACCATCCCTCCAATCTAGGGTTTATGTGTGTGTTTATGAGACCATATAGGGTCTTTTTACACCTGCAAAGTTTGTGAAGTAAGATGGCCAAAACAACACACTTATGGATAGGGGTGATTTCTTGTACCAAACCGACAACCGAACCGATCTCTTCGGTTTTCAAAAAATTGATCCGATCCAATGTCCAATTAAGTATAGAACCATTGGTTTGGTTTTAAATTGAATCCAATCAGATTTCTACTTTTTTTTAATACATAAAAAACATTTTTCATTAAAAAAAAATCTCACAAACAGCAATTTTTTTTAAAGGTCGGAAGTATTTGTTAACTTATTAAAAATTATTTAAGAATGTTTTTTATTTGAAATAGGAGTGAATTAAAAAAATCTTCAAGACTTTAGAAAATCATGGATGGAAATGATTTCATATGATTTATTGACAATATATATATATTTGTAATCTCAAAAACAATATAAATAAATATTTCGGTTATAATCGGTTTTTATTGGTTTTTTAAAATGAAAACCGGAACCGATTCAATATTTTCGATTTTTTCAAATTACAAACCGATATGTCCGATTTTGTGCTAAAAAATCGATTCGATCCATTGGATTGAATTGGTTCGGTTCGATTTTTTTGTTTTTCAATTTTTTGTTGCACACCTACTTTCGGATATAAATTTGTATCTATTTATTGGAAGAGTAAAATTCCCTACACATTCAGGTGTAGGGGAACCCTACATTTTGTTCATGTGGTATATTGGATGCCACAAAAATTCCACTATTTTTCAATATTTTCATTTATAAAAGGAATTTTTGTGGCACCTAATAGTGCCGCATGAGCAAAATGTAGGGCTCTCCTACACATGCATGTGTAGGAGAGTTTTACTCTTATTTACCAATATTTATTCACTGCACTTCACTCTTAGGGCAAGTTTGGGGAGGGAGGATATATTGGGAAGGGATGGAAAATGATTCAATTCCATGTTTGGGGTGAGTGAAAGAGAGAAGGAGGAAGAGATGGGATGGGAAGGGAAGAGTTGGGAAGTTTTTTTTTTTTTTTTTTTTTAACATGTTTATTTTTAATATTTTAATGATTACAGTTTATTGTAATATTTAATTATTTAATCATTTTTAAATTTTCCGTTATCGTTTTAATTTGCTTCATTTTTTTCACTCGAACATGAATAATCTCTTAAATTAAGAATTATAGTTAACATCATCAACCAACTCATTCATTTAACTTAGATGGCTATTTTATACATTATATTTTATTTATTTGTATCTTTTTTCTTTAAAATATATTATTTATCATTTATTTCTTTGATATATCATATTATTTACCAATATTTGTAATTATTTATGGAATTGTATTTTTAGGAAAAAAAATGTATTTTAATGTTTTACAACTTCAATTCAAATGATATTGTGTTGAAAATTGAGATTAAAAATTAAGTTTCATAATTATAACTTATTGAATTATATTTAAGTATTATACACTATTTATATTTATCTTTTTCTTTTAAAATGCAACAATTATCCTTTTTTTAATATAAAAATATCTTAAAATAATATTTACAATTATTTATACATTTGATTTTTTTTGACAATAAATTTGTCATACAAAAATATATATTAATAAATATTGATTTTATTATTCATCAAATTTAAGAATCGATATATTATTCATCAAAATTTTTAAATGCATACTTTTTTTTTGTTTTTTTGTTTTTTTTTTTGAAACAAAATGCATACATTCTTTTAAAACATTATTTTCGAGATAATCTAAATACATATTTATATACTTTATTTTAGTAGTTCTAAATCAATTAAATATATTTATATAACTAAATTAACTATGTTTTGATTATATTTTTTAAAAAATATGACTGCTAAATAATCAAACTAGTTAAATTATATTTATTTTAAAATAATATTTCATCAATAAATAAAAATATGTATTCAATTCTACTATTATATTAAAAAACTACTAAATATCTTTTATATATATATAAAACTGGAATTCCCTTTTTCCATCTCACCAAATATAAATTTGTTACCATTTTTCTTTCCTTTTTTTCTCACCAAACATTAACTTATTCTCACTTTTCTTTCCTTCTCATCCCATCTCATTCTTTCCTAGCCAAACATGTCCATAGTGAGTAAAGAGATAGGTAATAAGGAAAGCAGTGGAATCGTTCATCTTTCTTACGTATGCTTACATCTGGTAGGCAGGGGAATTAAAACGAAAAGGTATAAAAGTTATTGCAACATAAATAAAATTGACAAGAGAATAAGAGCCTACCCACTGGTACAGTAGAAATGAAATTATTAAGGGGGAAAATGGATATCATATGAAGTATTTAATTGCAGTGGCGTCTTCTTGACGGACGTGTCATGAATGCACACACCCACGATCGTGTATTATAATATCTCATACCACTAACTCCATTTCTTAATTTGATTAAACACATTTGTTTGTGTTCTCCAACATGATGATAAAGCACTCGAATGATTGGTTGGTCTATTACTTTAATCTGTCTTTCTCATATCATATCATCACATTTCTATTTTTATGTTCCATTTTCATTTCTTTCCTCCATTATGGGTTGGGACCCTTTTGAAAAACTTGATACCCGATTGGCCATCCTCTGCTTCTTACCTACTTTCGAGGATGAAAACAAGATAGCCATTTAAGTTGTAGTGAAGTTTTATGAGTATCTAGCAATGAGAGAAATAATTTTTATGTAGGGACAACAAACATCCACAAATCTATACATTGATATGATATTGTCTACTTTAGCCATAAACTCTCATGACTTTGTTTTTTACATCACCCAAAAAACCTCATACCAATGAAGGTGTTGTTCATTTCTTATATACTTAAGATGGTATCTTTTTGAGTTAATCAATTTTGGATCCAATCTCAATTTCATTTTTATTTTACCAAATACTCGTTTTCGTTTAATAAACTCTAATACTACACTAGATAACAAGATGCTTCATTTCAAAATCAATTGGTAATCAGAGAGTGACCCGCTTTTTTTATAAAGATTGTTAGGTCTTCTCACTTTTCCCGAATGCGAATCCTCAACACAAATTACTTGTAAGCAAAGGCAAGCATTATCCAGGAAGGCCGTGCAGCCATGATTGAAGTTGGCCACTTTCATCCCATACCCACTATGGCTTTTGGTATTGGAGGCCTCCAAAACAACACCATGGTGTTTTTTTTTTTAATTCTTCAACAATAAAAATATCAAATATATGTGCTCTTCTTTTTGGGAGAGCTGGCTGTGGGTGAACAAATGAAGGACAACAACATGTGCAAGCATGCTTTGAAAAGGCCTCTCTCTTTTTTTTTTCTTTTTTTTTTTTTTTTGTGGCAACAAAGTTAAAGCAATCATAAACTGGCTGGTCATGCTTTGCAATGCAGTAAACTTGATTTTCTAGTACTACCTTACCAAGTTGCTCTTTTCTTTACTTCATTTGTGCATAACACCACAAGGTGCCAATATGATCCTTATCTGCCAATAAATAACAACATCACATAACACAAAAAATTAATCCACACAAATTCCAAGTCACCAATCATACGCAATTACCAAAACTTGGATAAAAGTGAAATATTCTCATTACGAATAAGTATGAATAAGTATTACAACAGTGCTGATCCAATCTGTGGAGTTTGGTAAAACATTGTTATCAACGAGTTCAACCAACTTACCTTTTTTATCCATTTAAAAACAAATTAAAAAAAATTGGGATCAAAGCTGGAAACTTTATGAAGGATACAACCCACTTTTATATATAATATGCTGAATCACTAAACCCAATTATGGTTAGTCACCAGTGTTCTCAAAATAGTTCTGCATTATCATCACCACACATTTTTATTCTTCTATTTTTTTAAATATATATTTTTTAGATACACTTTGCTGAGTAAAGAAACTAAACAATATAATAATAGTAATAATGCCATCAGAGTGACATCATCAATTACCTCATGGTCAAATAGGATCTTACACATTTAGAACTTATGAATTCAATCTATAGTTACCGCTTCCTAATAAATTAATTGGGTAGGAGTTTCTTTGACAATAAAATGTGAGAAAAACTTACATTCTTGCTGGTAAGGATCTTATCTCCCTTACTTTTCATGGTAGCCACAAAATTTTGTTGTTTGGTTTTATTTTCTTTTCTTAAAAAAAAAAAATTAATTCTAAAATTTGTGAATATAATAGCCCACATGAAAAGTAATGAAAACTAAGTTCTTACTAGTAAGAAGGAAAGTTTTACTCATAAAATGTTATAGAATCGGATAATTTCCCCACGGTCAAAATACGTGTAAATTGGATTCGGACACTCACACATATATAAAAAATGTCAACATAAGTAGAGTTTTGTAGTATGTGGAATCTGAAAAAAGAGGATCATTTGCATTTGCATTTTGATTGAGAATAGCTTACAAAAAAGGGTGTGCATGTGAGATCACATGCATTGTTAGCCCAATTCAGATGTCTTCTCCTACGACCGGGAAGACATTGGTTTTTATTTTTTTAGTATTCAGACTCTAGCTCTATAAAATCTATTAGAATATTAAATTTAGATTTTGTAGGTTTCATATTTTTCTATTTTATAATTTAATTGTTACAATATTTGGGTTAGTTAGATTTTATGATTTTTTTTTTTCTATGTATAAATATGTGTTCTTACATAGAATAAATTATAGTTTCACTCTTCCAAAATCAATAAAATCTGTAAAGGAATCAAATCTCAAATTCCTCACGTTGTTGTTGTCAATCAAAATGAGGTCTCTTTTAATGCAGGTAATTGCAGGCGTTTTACAATTAATTTCAACTGAGGGAAGTTGAATTTCAAATGGGCCATGGAGCCTAGTGATGTCCACAAGGCGGGGCGGGGTTGGGGAATGACTTTTCCGTTCCCGCCATAAAATTCAATTTCCGTCCCCAGAAAAATCTCTGTTTTTTTTCGGGTATTGGGGCGGGGATCGGGTTTCCCGCAGAGATTTTTTTTTCTTTTCATTTTTTATATATTTTTTGAACAAAAAATTCAAAAAAATTAGATTTTTTTAGAAAATATCTATAAGTTTCAACTATAATGTTAATCATCAAATAAACTATTCATGTGCATAGATAATATCACCAACATATATATATTTATTTGAAAATTAAAGGGGTAGAATTAAGAAAATAATAATAATAATAATAATAATAATAATAATAAACGGGGCGGGATCGGGGACAAGGAATACAATCCCCGTCCCCAACCCCGTTTAGCCAACAGAAATTGTTTCTCCCCCTTTCCCGGCTTCCTACCCCGCAGGAAAAATGGACACCTCTAATAGAGCCTTGATATTTAGTGAACTCTCTATTGTATTATTTTAAATTTTAAAATGTGATTTGGGTTTGGTAGTTGCTAACAAGTAACAAGATAAAAGAGAGTGTGATTAATTAATATTGATGAAATTTTGTCACCAACCAAACCTACCTAACAAAGAGAAGAAAAGAGTAGTGGTAGTAACAACATGAGTAGGCGTAGGCTTAGGGGTTAACTCTCCCAAATAACCCTTTAAAGCTAAGTAGTTGACAGTTGGGTTGGTGTTTGGAGACTGGAATAATCTTTTAATGCCCTTTTCAAGGATCAATTTTTATGGCTTCACCCTTCTTCAATGGCATTTCATTTCTTTTTCTTGGATTGGATTTTTTTTTCCTCTTCTTTTTAATTCAACAATAATTTAAATGAGGAGATTCTAACATGTAATTTCATGGTTATTCGATCATATAAGTATGTCACTTATGTTATTTTTAATGCATATGGGTATGCTTTTAATAGACACTAATATTGTATTAGATAATATTAAATTTTTTAGAATTTAGTTTCAGCAGTGCATTCTACCTTTTATATTAAAATAAATTCATTTATAATATATTGATTTCTATTAGTGATAGAACTCAATTAGTGATTGAATGAGTCTATGACTGATTGAATTCTATTAGTGATAGAACTCAACTAGTAATAGAATTCAATTTGGATTTATTTGGATTTACTGCTGCAAATTGAATTAGTTTTGATTTTGACCTATAAATGAAAATAGTTTGCCTTTATTTTTTTAATTATTATTATACTTGCAAAACCCCCTAAATTTTATCTCAAAACTCTTGTAAATCCATTTCATAAATGTTGTGTTTACTTTTCTATTGTCTAATATTTAATAAGGCACAATGAAATGACTTATTTAAATATTAAACAACATTATACTAAGTATAGAATCAAAATTAAATTTTGAACCCTTAAGTTCTTGATTATTAAATTATATGTTATATCACTAAAAGCCAATAAAAAGAGTAACTCAAGTATACATTCAAAGGCCAAGAAGACATGGTTTGAATCCCCTATTCCAAATTGTTGTAATCTAAAAAAAAAAATCATATTACTAAAATTAAGTTCTTGATGCAATACTAATAGTTTTCAAAAGTGTTTTCTACCCATTTAAATTTTAAATATTATAAAACTAAATGCGACCTGCCAACTGTTACAGTACAAGAGCTAAACATTTGGGAAATACATAGTTTGATGGGTTCAAGATGTGTGAATTTAATGGATGTATCCCAAAAAATTGTTAGATGCTAATTTAATTGTTAGCAGTATGGCTGTTCATTATTAATTATATATATACAAAATGTGTTCTCATGTGCATTTATTTTTTGGAAGATGTTTTAATCTTATCCTCGATTTATAAATGTGATGTGACAAGTAGTTTTGTTATGATTTTCGGTAGGGAATACTAGTTTTGTTATGGTTTTTGGCAGGGAATATTGTTAAATAACAGTATTTTCTTTTGTTAACAAGATTAAAAAAAAAATCCCTTTATAATATTCTCTCATTTTTTAAGCCTAAATAATAAAAGAGGGTAATTGATTGAATGGGACAGTTAATCATAGGTACCTTTTACACGAATTCTAATTGGAGCTTGAAATTTCACTGATCCAAAGAAATCCATGTTGAAAGGAAATGGATACTTCCTTTGTGTAAGGTTTGTTACTATAAATATTGAAACAATATTTTGAAATTACCACTCTTATGATATAATAAAACAAGGAGCATTTAGCAAAAGAAAAATAAATAAATAAAACAAGGATCGATGGCCAAAATAGACATTAAACTATAGTAATTGAGAGGATTTGGGAGGAATTGGGCATTGAGAGTTATAATCAAATACTCGTTTTGGTGTAATTTTTATCTAGAGGAGTTAGAAATAATAACTTGTTTAGATGTGGATTTAAAATGAGTAGTTATTTTGAGTAGTTAAAAAGATAATGATTAAAAATGAGAGTTTAAAAATGAATTATTTTGAAAATTGAGAAATGAAAAATGAAAAATTAGTGATTTAGAAGTGAAAAGTTATTTTGAGTAGTTATAAATGAATGATTAGAAGTGAATAGTTAGAAATGAAAAGTTATTTTGAATTATAAAAATGATGAGTTATTTTGAGTAGTTATAAAAAACTCGTTGGGATGTAGATTTTCAAGAATAAGTTAATAAATCATCAATATAAATCCTACTTAAATATGACAAACAAACATCCCGGAGGAATTGCATGTTTACACTTTCAAAATTTAAATTTGATAAATCATAATCTTATAATTGAAGGCCATAAATAAATATTGCAAAATACATGAAACGATATTTTGAAACGAAATAAATGTGCGTAAAAATGACTTAAATATCCGAAACTTACAAAATCTTACAATATTTTGAGGTATTAAATATTGCAAAATACAGGAATAAACTTATTATTATTATTATTTGAAAATATACACTATACAGGAATCATCTTTGAACTAGAAAAAGATCATAAGAATCATCAAAATTATAGAATTGTTACCGGTTAAGTTCACCCTAAATTTTCCTTTGAAAAAAAAAAGTTTGAAGAAATAAATTAAAATATATAATCACATTATTATCAAAATTCTGGTCTTTGTTGGCGTATATGAATAAGTTGAGTGGTAATATATGAAGCAAGGACGGGGGCCAATAAATGGAAGGTTTTTGCATTTTAGTATTATTATTATTATTATTGTTGTTATTTTATTATTGTACATGAAAAGGGCCACCAACATTCATTGCTGCGCTTCTTCATAAATTCTTCCACCCACCCACCCACGCACACTCATACTCTTTCTTTCTTTTTCTCATTTATTCTTTTTTGGAAAAAGAAAGTAATAATGTGATATCCACCGTTCAAAGTTCTCTTCCACCATTCATTCACACCACATTTACCGCTTTAAATCATTTTCATACTTCCATTTTTTTACCTTCTTTTTCTATCTCTTTTCCTATTATTCATTTACCTTCTTCTTCTCCTCAACTTAAAACAATTTGATTTAGACCCACAATTCAATCTCTATATTAAATCCCAATTGCACATTTCAATAAACAAAAAAAAAAAAAAAACATTAATTTTCAATTGGGGAATGACAAGACAATGACTCCACCATGCATTCTTCCATCATTATTATTTTCTTAAAGTCAGTAGTTGAGTGGTTGAGATTTGTGGAGGCCTAGGAAATATGAAGTTTTTTTTTTTTTTTTTTTGTCAATAGGTTTTAGAGGTACTTTAAATTTAGTTTATAGGTTTCAAAATTGATGCGTCTTATCTTTAAAATTTCAATAATATTCTTTTTTTTTTTGTAATTTTGTATTTTTTAGTTTAGTTTTATGCTTACTTTAGAAAACAAAAATTAAATTAACTTAAAAACTAAAATTATTATTTTATTAATATATTAAAATTTAAAATCAGCATATTCATCATTTTTTTTTAATATCATTTTAAATAACTAACTATTTTGTTATTTCATAAATTAAAAGTAAGAGTTATTAAATGGTGACAGATAAAAATGTTCATTTTTAAATTATAAATACTGAATCTAAATTTAATGACTAAAAATATATATTTTTTCTTAAATAAGAATTACTCTTCTAATTGTCCATTTATTTTGAAATGTAGTTTGTTTTCTTCTAATATCGTATTTCAGCTAGTAAAATTTAAAAGATTCAATTTAATAAAAGTTAAATTGCAATTCAATTAAAAAAAACCATCATCTTAATGAGTTTTCATAGCCTCAAAATCTTTTTTTTTTTTTTTTTTTAAATTCTTCATATTAAGACCTTGTTTGGTTTGCCGTTTTGAATTCGAGGTTTAGATTTGGAATCTAATAGTTTAGAATCGTTGTTTGATAAACGTAAAAAGTGTGGAAATTGATTCCAATGGTTTCGAATTTGGGGTTACGATTTGGAATCTAAAGGTTTGGAAACAGTTATTTGGTAAACATAAAAAGTTTGAGGTTTGATTTTGGGATTTTGAACAATGCCAATCTGAGGTTGAGAGGTGTATTATCGTGGGTCCCACACAAGTTTGAAAATTGTGATTTAAAAAAAAAAAAATTATGCATTCTCATTCTTCTCCTCTCATTAGATTTACCTTATTTGTTTTTTTAAGTTAGCTCTATTTCTGGTATTTCTTCCTCTCTCCTATACAATGAAAATAAAGTACATATTTCGTCGAAATTCTAAAAAACTTTAATAAATGGAACCAATCAAAACCCTAGTTTAAAAAAAAAATTATGTTTATCTATTTATTTTTAAAAAAAATTTATTTAAGGTTAATTTGCTTTTTCTTGTTTTTAGGTTTATCTTCTAACTTATTAGGTATATATTTTTATTTATATTTATAATTTAAATAAAATATGAAAGTGCTTTTAAAAGGTGAAAATAGTTTTTTTTTATTTTTTAAACACACATGTTTTTTTAAACTATTTGAAAAAATAAATTTATTAAAAAATAAATAATGATAAACTATTTCATTTTTCATTTTTTCTTTTATATGATCCAATATTTTTATAAAAAATATTATTTCATAGTTATTTTGTTTTCTAAATAATAATAATGAATAAATTTATAGATATACAAACAAATAATTAAAAGTTTTGTAATAATAGAATTAAATTAAAATTAATAAATTATCAATTAATATTATTTTAAATATTTTATTAGTATTTCATGGGAAAGTATCACTCGAGCAAATCAAACACCATAATCAAATTACTCAAGAATCCAGATTCCGAAAAATTAGGAATCCTACCGGCAATCCACAAGGCCTAAGTAACATGAATATCTTTGTACATAATTTTAAAATTCAAATAAAGTAGAGGGAAAAATAAAATTATGAGCCTGCGATTTGTACCCTGTAAAAGACGGCTTTTTAAGAAGAAAAAATAAATCAAAATAATTAGAATAAAAGAGAAGGAAAAGGAGAAAAAGTGGGTAGAAAATATCGAAGGCCGTGAATCTGCATCATTAGAGAAATACACTTTTTTTTTTATAATAATACAAATTTACTCGATTCTTAAACTTATGGAATTAAGATATTCCATAATTCTTGGCGATAGAAAGGGTGAAAGAACGATGTTGTCCACAGAATAGCTTCGAAATTACGATGAGGGACTGTCACGAGCTTTGTCACTGTCGTGTCCCAGATAACGCAATTTTTTTTTTTAATCAGTAAATAATCCAAACTTTCCTTTCAAAAAAAAGAAAAAACCAAACTTCAAAAACTACCTAACTAATCAAAATACGACACGTACACTTTTAAAACGCGGCTTCTGACCCCATCTCATCTCCTGTCTGTGCTCTACCATCGGCTTTATTTTCCCTTTTGTTTTTGCCAACCGCACATTTGAATGACCCTAATTAAAATAAATGCTATCTATTTTCTTAAGTGTCCAAATTTTGAAATGAGATCTTTATAATTTTAGAGAAAATTAGAATTTAGTCATATATATATATGTATATATATATAAACATCAATTAGCAATTAGCTATATATGTGTAAATTGGGTGATATTTGGTATTTTGTTGATGACATACATTAAAGAACTTATACTAAATTGCTAATTTGCTATCTCATCAATCTTGAATTGTTTTAATAGCTTTATTTTTAATGATCAATTCTTTAAAATCTTTTTTCACAGTTTATATTCCTAATAATTATGATGCAGCTATAGTTCATTCATCTACTTCTTTCAAATTTAGAAGTTAAAATAAAAATTAAATATAAACCAAAATAAATTTTCCTTTGTACAGTTAAATTTTAGGTCAATTATGGTGGATAATTCAATTTCACAAAATAATTGTACATCTACATAAAATTTGAAAATATTTGTATTCATAATTAAATATACCGTATAATTAATATTCATTATATGGTATAATTTAAAGTATTAATACACTATTATGTATTAATAATATCGTACGATGAATATCAATAATACTTGACTATGATTATTAATTTTTTTTTTTTTACCTAGTATTATAAATACTTTTTCAATTTGACCTATTCCTAAAAAAAAACTCCTAAATTTTACTTGGTGTCATCCTTGTTTAAATAATAAAACGTTCTTGAAATTGAAGGTGAGATTTTCTTAATTTTGTGGACACTATAGAGACTAAAGAATAGGCCGGGCCAGAATGCGAAAAGAAATGTGGCCTCACAGAAAGAAAACATTCGAATATAAAGTGATTGTATAAGTTAAGATAATCAACATTATATTTGAATAATAATACGATGATCCACCTAAAGTTGAAAATTTTACATTAAAAAATAGGCATTTCAACGCTAAAAAGCACGCACAAACGCGTATCGGTTTGGTTGCATTCGGAAAACTCCATAGAAATACAGCACAAGTCCAAATATAAAATAAAGTTTTTGGCAGAGTGAAAAAAAAAAAAAAACCCCACTATAAATTTCTGCATAAAACCGAACCCAACAACCGCTCTCCAACATTCTTCATCTCCTCTCTTTCTCGCCGGAATACCAAAAAAACTAAAAACAAAAAGAGAAATGCACAGATTCCCCACACCCCTTCTTGTTCTCATCTATCTCTTCATCTTCTTGCTTTCACCTCTCAATGTAAGTTAATTTCCATCTCTATTTATCCTTATCTGTAAATGTATTTTATTTGTACTGTATTGTAAATTGCAATGTATGTTGGGCTGTGGGGTTACAGGTTCCGGCGGCCGGCGACGAGGATAACCCATTTACTCCTAAAGCTTTTCTGAATCGTTACTGGAACAAGGAGGTTCGGAATGATTTACCAAAGCCCACATTTCTATTCGCCAAGGTCTCTCCCTTGACGGCGGTGCAGGCGGCGGCGTTCGCCAAACTCGCCGCCAAAAACTCACTCTCCTCCCGCCTCTCCGACTTCTGCTCCGCCGCCAACTTGCTCTGCTTCCCCGATTTATCTCCTTCCTTAGCCAAACACGACAAGAACGTCAACTTCGCCGTCTATTCCAATAAGAACTTCACCAATTACGGCACCCTAAGATCTGGCGGTTTAGACTCCTTCAAGAACTATTCCACAGACGACAATGTCGTCGTCGATTCCTTCCGCCGCTACAGCCACGAAGCTTTGAGCCATACGGATCAATTTTCTACATACGGTGCTAACAGTAATGTCCCCGACCAGAGCTTTAATAGTTATGGGTCTTCAGCTGTTGGAGGAAACGGCAAGTTCACAGCCTATGATGAATCTGTGAATGTTCCGAATCTGCGTTTTAGTTCCTACTCAAGTGATGGTACTGGAAGAACTCAATCCTTCAAGGGCTACAGCGAGAATGCAAACGCTGGAGATCAATCGTTTGCTAACTATGGCAAAAAAGGAAATGGGGGTCCGAATGAGTTCACTAATTACGGGACCAGCGCAAATGTAATCGGCTCCGGGTTTTCGAGCTATGGGGTTGAGGGAAATGGCGCTAACGATACATTCACCAATTACGGCAATGACCAGAACAACCCACAGAATAACTTCAGAAGCTATGGCGAGGGTGGGAACGGAGCGATTGAGACGTTCTCCAGTTACAGAGACCAGGCTAATGTGGGGGACGATACGTTCCAGTCATACTCCAAGAACTCAAACTCCGCGAAGGTCAATTTCGCCAATTACGGAAAATCCTTCAATGAGGGTACAGATAAGTTTACTGGTTATGGCCAGAATGGAAATGGGCAAAAAGTCGGATTCAAGACGTATGGGGTGAACACGACGTTCAAAGATTACGCAAAACAGGGGATTAGTTTCAGCCAGTACAGCAATGTGAGCTCTGGCTCTAATGCTGCGAAAATGTCACTGAGCGATAGTTTGGCGAAGAGATGGATCGAGCCCGGAAAGTTCTTCCGGGAATCAATGCTGAAGAAAGGGACTGTAATGGTGATGCCGGACCTGAGAGATAAAATGCCGAAGAGGTCGTTTTTGCCCAGATCCATTCTGTCGAAGTTGCCCTTTTCGAGCGCGAAACTGGTGGAGATGAAGGAGATATTCCACGCCGGAGAGAATTCGTCGATGGAGACTATGATGACGGAGACGCTGACGGAGTGCGAGAGGGCGCCGAGCGCCGGGGAGACGAAGCGGTGCGTTGGTTCGGTGGAGGATATGATAGACTTCGCAACGACGGTGCTGGGGCGGAACGTGGTGGTTCGGACGACGGCGAACACGGAGGGGTCAAAGGGGAAGTTATTGATCGGGCGGGTGAAAGGGATCAACGGCGGGAGGGTGACGGAGTCAGTGTCTTGCCACCAGAGCCTATTCCCGTACCTACTGTACTACTGCCACTCCGTGCCTAAGGTTCGGGTGTACGAAGCAGAATTGCTGGATCCAATTTCTAAGGCCAACATCAACCACGGAGTTGCCATCTGTCACTTGGACACCTCAGCTTGGAGTCCGACTCACGGGGCCTTCATAGCTCTCGGGTCGGCCCCGGGTCGGGTCGAGGTCTGCCATTGGATATTCGAGAACGACATGACTTGGGCCGTCGCCGACTGAGAGGCTCAACATAAGGCATTTTATAACATGTTTTTAAGGTTTCATTTTCAAGTGCCCTTGTATTGAATTGGAAACAGAGAAAAAAATGGTTTTTCTTTAAAATTTTTTTTTACCCTTTTTAGTTTATAAACTTGTGTTTAGCTTACCCCATTTCCGAAGTCTGATGGAATTTGGGAGAAGGGAAAATGTGATTATTGTAAGTTTATTTTAAAGTTCCTTGAAGAAACGGAAGGGAATGTGATGGGAGTTTTGAACTTGCAAGACATTATAATAATAATAATAGTTGAGTTAAATGGTGTTGCCTTGGCCAAGTGTGAAAAGATGAGATGAGGTGGTCCTGTATCCATATCTAAAATGGCTCCCACTGTTTTTGTTTTGTTTTGTTGTGTTGTGTTGTGAGTGAAATGCCATTACGACAGCTCACAACACACTTGCTTGTTGTGACTTTTTAAGCTTGTCTTTTTCTTCTTTTTTATATTATTATTATTATTATTGTGCCTATTTGCTTACTGTTTAATCACAGAATTTGATAGCAGATTTGCTGTTTTCTCTTTTCTACTACCTTCTTCACCCCCAACTCAACTCTTTTTATGCTATTTGTATATATTTTTGGGTTTCCTAAAACGAAATTGAAAGTAAATTTAAGAAAGAGAGGAGGGTTTTGAATTTGGAGGTAGATGGGGGATGGCCTTGACCTTGGCCTCTATTTTGCGCTTGGGAATCTAAATTCTTCTCATCCCTACCATCTTCTCACATGCACCCACTCAACTATTTTTCTTCCTTTTTTTTTCACTATGACATACACTACCATAGTCAATCACATTTATTATCATTATTATTATATTGAATTTTTTTTGTTGTCAAGAAAACTTGCAAGATATTAATTTCCACTCAAAGTTTATAATCTTTTAGTTCTCAAAAACTCTTTTAACCAATAAATCAATCTATAATTCTTATCCTTAATGTCATTGGTTAGCAATCTGCTTCTCAATGTAATGCACGATTAATCAGTTCACACAATTCACTTAATATTCATTCAAATAATAATAAGTTAAAATGTCAAATTGGATTCATATGATAGAATTAATATACTTGAATCTCCCACTTTCAATTGTTGTTGGACTTTTTGTTTTTGATATCCGTAATTATCTGGGCCAACTTGCCTACACTTCGACTAATATCACTCGACATATCATCTAACCCTACAACATTTGGATGAAGGAAACTCGTAGAAAATTATTTAGGTGGTCATCATGGATTGAACCTATCACATTAAGCACCTCAAGACTCTCTTTGACCACAAATAAATATTTTTCATACTTGTTGGAGTATCTTTCGGACTTGGACAACCTTTAAAATGGTGAATTTTTTTAAACATAGGTAGACATTTAGAAATTAAATTTACATAAACTTCTTGGAAGATAGCATGTAAACAAGATTGAAGTTGGTAAATAGCGGAAATACATGGGCTTGGAAAGTGGATTAGTTCGTTCGTTGGTATTGAAGAGAGGGACCCAATTATTTTACTTTATTTTTATAGATGTGAAGGGTGAAGTGAAAGAGCAACTCCTACGTTTACTTTACTTTATTTTTACAAATTGAGGGGATCGAATAGCGCTTGATGTAATTGTTGTTTTTTAGTGTAATAACTATATCTCTTTCGAAAAAAAAGAGAGGCTTTTTCTCTCTCTAAATTTTAGAGAGAGAAGTAGCCTCTCTGGGCTCCGAGTAAGTCTCCACGGAGATGTTATCGTGAGCGATCTTAGGCACCCTAGTGTGCGATTTTGGTCCTCGACATGGTCTCTTTGGAGATTGGGTTGTGGGCGTTTCAGGGGCTCGGTGGCGAGCAAGGTGGTGAGAGCTTGTGTGAAGCTGTGTGAGGAACGATGGGGAAGCTCTTGGAAGCTTCACAAGAGCTGCAATGGAGAGGCGATTTTGGAGCTCCCCTCTAGGTTCTCTAATGGAGGAGATCGAAGGTTTGACATTTGGACGAAGATCGATGGAGAGTTCCCTTTTGACCGTGGGAAGAGACAGGGAGACCAAGCTGACCCAGTTCCATCGGAGGTGGTTACGGAAGTGGTGAACGTGAAAAGTCGTGGATCGAAACTCCTCGGCGTGGTTCGTGAAGAAAGCAGATTTGAGGATTTTGTGTCGGATAAAGAAGAAACCCAGTGGAAGAAGAAGGCTGATTTGTCGAAGAGGCTTGTGTCGACAGAGAAAAAGCAAATGAAGAAAAATAGTTGTGGCTGCATACTTGATGAAATGACTGGAAGAAATAGCTCGAACGTTGGTCGGAGAAGTGCCGCCGGTGGACGGAGGTTCCCTTTTCGTGGCGCACTTCAAGCTGTGCGTGGGGAAGGTCTTGCTGGGATGGGATGACTGCTTTTCATTGTCTTACACCTGCTACCAATTCAGTCTTTTTTTGTGTAAGGGGAGGGGATGGCAGCGGCACGTCTACTGTTGAGTATTTCTTTGATTTTTTTAAAGAAAATGTGCTGTTAATCGAGGGAAATTATGGTGTAGCTGTCGTTGGGCTTAGGGCCATTTGTTTGTTGCTGGGGGCTTTGGTTTGGTTTTTTCTTACCGTTTTGTGGTTTATTGTTTTGTGTCTTAGTTAGGTGGTGCTTCATAGATTTGGTTTCAAAGGTCCAACTAGTTTTAGGGAAGCGCTCTTTTCGTTGCGGGAGAGAGGATGCTCTTTTACGAGAGTTAACCTCATCTCCCTTTCTTTGGTGGGGTCCTATTCATCAGTCAGTGATATGGACATGCAATTACCCCCCAATGACTATCGAAAAAACTCCATTGTTGGGGCTATGATAGAGTGTAGATCTATTCATGTGGAGTCTCAATATTCCACTTTGGATAAGAACTGTGCACGAAAGATTGGTCTCTTTACTTGCTTTGGTCTTGTTAAAGGTCTATCCAATCTGTTTGATCACATTCCAACTTGTGGAGATGGATCAGTTTGTGGTCCCTTCTATGGGGAGTGTCGGTTGTACTGGACTTTATTCGATTAATGAAGGTGCTGTTATTTTAAAAAAAAAACTATATCTCTTTCGCATCGAACTTTTCTTTTATTTGATTTTTTTAGTAGAACTATAGCTCGAGAGGGAAATAGGATTCGAATTTGATCATAGAAATATATTGATGTGGTTGATTAATTAAGCTTCATTGAAGCTTCTCATAGCCTCTATTATCTCTTTTACTAATGTTACTTTTAACCTAGTGTTAGTTTTGAAACTCTTCATTGACAATAATTACATTATTTGAAGTCGATCTCATACTCTTTGCTCATTCCATTCGTAACAAGATCGGTTTGTACTTGACACCATCGCCAAATTGATTAGAACGATGCTTTTTTTTTTGGATTCGCAATAACAATGTTGTTTTTTGCTTGAATTCTACATTTCATTTCCATTGTATTTTCTACAAGAGCGATCTCAATTTATCTCAATAATCGCTTTCAACGCAAGAATGGTATTTGAATTTTTTAGTTGAAACATGATCTCACTACCTTTTGCTCAAGAACAACAATTAGTTACAATATATTTCTTACATCTTACGAATTTTTTGGATGAATTGAGCATGTCACATATTGCTCAGGGCTGCACTTGTACGCTCTACTATTGTGGTGGACATCTGGCTATTGACGATTTCTTTCAATATGAGCATTTGATGAGTTTTCTGATGAGATTGAATGATCATTTGGTTACGCTTTCGGTTGCAAATACTCTTAATAGATCCCTTGCCACCAATCAATACGACATCGTTAGTTGCTCATAAAGAACAACAACGAATTTTGTCAGTTCTTTTTTCTTCACCAATGATCACCTTTGTTGTTAATCTATCTGTTTCGAAGCCACATTGTTCCACCGTTTTCGACTCCTCAATATCTAACACTTGATAGAGAAAGGATCATCCTATCTACACACACATTGTGGGATTCTAGGACATACTGTGTGGATTGTTACAACAAGATTCATAGATATCCTCGAGACTATGTTTTTAGGGACCAGAATCTCCCAATACTATGTCGCGCTCAATAGACGATGTTTTGACTCCTATATCGAATGCACAATGCCACAGTATTCTTGCAATGTTGCAATTGAAGTTTGCTAGTATTAAGTTTTGTTGAGATATGCCTTGAACGCTTCAATGCCCTACGATTAGTAGTCGGCGGTCTCGCTGCCCGGTCAGCAAGTGGAAGTGCAGGGGGCGTTGTGCAAACGCTTTTTGCATTGCAAGCAATCGCATCGCCCATTGTAGTAATGCATTCTGCATGCGTTTAGCGCAACCCGTATTTGCACTCTGCAGCGTAAGCGATTCCGCATTATGTTGTCCATTCCACGTGTGCTAGAGCATCCGCATTCTGTTTAACGCTTACACATTCTATAATAGGGTTTAATGATAGTGTATAAATAAACTCGAATTAAACCCTAGTCATATTATGACATTCTGTATGTTCATTCTGTAATTCGTTCTCCTTAATAAAACTTTGCTCCCTCTCTGTCCGTGGACTAGCTAACACAAAGTTAGTGAACCACGTAAATTTCTGTGTGTTTCTTCTTCTCTCTCGCATTTTCTTTATCTTTGATTGGTTGTTGATTGTTGTTTTCATATCAAGTTTAATTCTGTGGTGTCCTTTCCATACATAATAGATACACAAATGAGTATGTATTGACTAGTTCACATGCTTTTGTTCTTTCTTCTCAAAACCTCCGTGAATTCTTGATTATGACACATACCCACATTTGTTGTCATCCTATTTCTTTGACCTCTTAGTCTTTCTTGATAATACATACATTACAATATGCAGGTTGTATGTTCTGTGAGAATAGTCGACATGTATGTGTAAATTGACCGGAACACTCACGGATATTAAAAAATAAAATACACTCATTGCAATACATTATGTCTGTTATGTATTAGTTTTTGGGTCTCTCTATACACCTCCAAAAAGTTGTTTTTGTTCTTCATTTTCAGCCACATATGCTACATTTTTTGTTAGTTTGTTTTTCTAATGATTATTGTACTATTCAAGAACTGTCAACTTTGCTATTAATTGGCAAGGGCAAATTCCAAGATGACCTTTATCTTCTTCAGGATTCTGCAACTGTAACCATTGCATATACTTGGAAGAATGTTGTCTCAGATCATACCTTACCGTGTGATTTTATATCTCTTATCTAAACAAAAGCCATTCATTTCAATACATGCTTTGTAATTTTATCTATGATTCTCAATTCAATACAAATAATTTAGTTTGTTTGAGTATCTAATTAAATATACACGTTTTTTTGTTTTGAATATTATTCTATTAGAAATAGAATGAGTTTGAAATACGAGCCAATCTTAAATTAAATTTGGAGATTTCATATCAGAAATCAAGTCACTCTATATCATTTTAGTTTTCAACCACAAAATTAAGTAGCACCTAGTAAAAGATACATTTAACGTAATCCAAACTTAAATGAAGTGGTTCAAGTGGTCAAATAGATGTTTAAAGTGATGAATTCAATCCATGGTGACCATCTACTTAAGAATTAATTTCTAAATTTCTTATTTTTTTAACCATTAAGAGGAAGTACTTAGAGTACTTATTATGATAAGTTCAATCCATGTGACCACCTACTAGGAATTAATTTTCCTAGTAATATTAGGAATATGTAGTTGCACATACCACAAGTATATAGTTTGTCAAAACTCCCATTCACGATTTTCTTCATCATTTTTCTTTATTAATTAAAGTCGACTAATCTTACTATTTTTATTTTGGAAACCGAAAAAATCAAAGTTTTCATAAATGTTAAACTTAAGATCTTGAAGGGAACATGCATTCAATACTTATGACTTTGACCATCACGCCATCCCCATGGATCAATTATCTTACTAATTTGTGAGTTAAAATTGAAATTAGTTAAATTTTATTGATTCGAAAGATATCCTAATTGAAGTGAGTTAAAATTGACAAGAAATAATAACACACACTCATTCGAAAGATATGCTTGGGATTGGGAAGGATATAAGAATGATTTTTTTTTTTAGAATTCTAGAAAAATAAGAAATGAATAAATTATAATAAGTTGATGATGTAGGATTATTATCTGGTTGATCAATGAATTTTTCTTTCAATAAATAAATAAAATAAAACCAAAAATAGTTTTGAGTATTATTGTAGGTTAAATTATCAAATATACCCTTGAACTATGGGGTTTGTGTCAAACATACCCCTCAACCTTGAAAAGTTTCAAAAATACCCATGAATTTTACTAAATGTTTTAAAAATATCCCTGAACTTTAATAAACGTTTCAAAAATACTCTTGGTCTTTTTTTTTTCTTTCTTTTGAGTAGGGGAGGGGATTACAAATACCGATTTTAGGATCAAACCCGTGATCATGATGTTGAACTGGATTTTCACCAAACAATGAAACCATTAGACCACCGACCCTTTCGGTAAAATACTCTT
>JBBMKA010000016.1:0-14446 GCA_037833695.1 Sechiopsis laciniata
AATATTTTTGTTGGTTTTAATTATATATTTATTTTATGGAAGTCGAATTATGTCATCTATTTTTTTGTTTTAATTATCGATTTGTTTTATGTTTTATAGTTGGAATCTTGCATATGAACCATGATTGCCTATTTACATTCATTTCATTACCTTAATTGGAGATTATATTTTGTTTAGGTATAATGGACGACTAATTTGATAAAATATCTTTATATGTATAATGTATTCTTGGACCCGATGACCCAACCCAACTCAACCAAAAAATATAAGGGTTGGGTTGGGTAGACTCTTTAATTGGGTTGGGTTAGAAAAATGACCAACCTGAAAATTTGAGTTGGGTTGAAAACCTCTCTCAACCCAACCTAACTCAACTCATGTTCACCCCTAGTTTTCGTTACTCAAACGAACCGTCGCCATGGTTGCAGTCAAAACGCTCTAGAGTTCTGAAATTGCCTCTAAGCTCTCCATCAGATATTTTTTCGTTAGACAGTGTAGCTTTGATACCATAAAACAATAACCAAATCAATATCAACACAAGAAACTCAAGAGAAAACCTCTATGTTCTATTAATTCAAGAATCTTCTCATAGTCGCAATTTACAATCAAGAGAAGATCCTACGATAAATCAAGGGAAAGATGTTGGGCAGGCGCCAGACATCAAACAACATGACATCCTTTTCTATTATTCGACGGGCGCGTTCCATGACGGGAAATGCCTGACATTTTTTATCGGGCGATAGTTGATGGATGACGGGGAATGCCCATCATAAAGACTTTCAATGACAAGTACTGCCCGACATTAAACATAAAGACAACGGGCACTGCCCGTCATTGTTTGCGCCCGTCACAAAATATTGAACAACATATTTTTAAAAAAATTTGGCTGAGTATAATTCTGCCCAAGATGAAATTTATGTTAATTGTCACCCTAAATTGGTTGCAACTCTCTACCCAACATGATTAGGCAAACCCCACAACTTTGTGTACTATGAAGTTTGGACTTGATCTACCAGCTTAGGCTACCAAATTAGCAAACTACATGAAAAATATTGAAAATGATCTCTAAAGGAAAACAAAAAAAGGACATAATTAACACATATGATATATATACACTTTGCATCCAAATTTTCGGCAACATAACAACATAATAACGTGATTTCGAAATGTACTAAATTGCATGTATATAATAACAATTTTAAATCAGATTGAACCAATACAATATATATCATAACGAAACCTTTGTCTCTCCAGATAAAAAAATAACGTCATTAAACTCTAACAACTAAACTATACAAAAAGTACAGATTTAACTCGTTGATATCTTGTTTGCCCACTCCACTTCTAGAACGTTCATTTCTTCTTGAGAATAAGGGTCTATTCTGTTGAACTACAAATACTAAGAAAAAAACACAAAATGAATAGAATGAAGGGTAATTAAGCAACTAAATAACTTAAATGATATAGGGATTAGGGCACACGTACCTATTTAATTAACCTATGAGTTGTTGGGATACTTAGTCATCATACTCTCGATGTTAGCAGAAACCTATTTATTAACTCATGTATCCTAACAATCACGTCTAATGTATGTGGATGAGTCATTATCGACAATATCATGCAACTTTTCTATAACTTCGTAGCCACAATCTTGGCCAATATCAACTGCTTCATTATCATGTTCTTCTACTATTCTTTCGGAAGACGTTAAAACTAAAGACCAATGAAGATTGAATAGATCTTTTATGTAGAACACTTGTTTGGCTTGAATGGCCAAAATATTGGAAAGGGGATAGAAGTAGAAATGCCCATTTTCTCCATGGGATCGGGACCCCGTGGAGACCCACCGCTATAGGGGCGATGAATCCCCGATTAGGCGGTGAATGGAGGAGTGAGTGGGTGATAGCACTCAAATATAGCATATTTTAGGCTGTTATTATTTGCATTATTCTAAGAGTTGAGGGAACGTTAACAGTAAATTGCGAGTAAATAACATAGAAATCAGCATGCATTCATAAAATAGCATCACAAGCGCAGTTTAGCAGACTAAGCATAAATATTGAATAGATTGTGCTAAAAGATTGTACAATGCAAGAATATGCTAAACACTTACGCTGGAAGGACGAGGAAATGCGAATGGCGACACACACTGATGAATCACGCACTTACAAGGTGGTCGCGTTCTACAAATCACGTCAATAAGGAAACAAAGCAGAAAATCAATCTCGTAATTAAGAGGACGTCGATTAAGAAATACCGGCAGAAATAAATACATCATGTATTAATGATGATTTTCCCGCTCATTGGGACTTGCTGACCAAGTAAATCAACTCTATAAATAACCAGAAGAAGGTCAAAGTTGGGTGAGCAAGTCGGTTGGCCAGAAGCCGATTTGAAGGATGAAAGCAGCTGGTAGTGTTCGTAGCAGCTGATGACAAGGGGACTGCACACTTCACAACCGCACCAATTCCAACTTTATTGTTTTATTAGGAATAGTTATAATTGTGAACATTTTGTGGTCGTTATAAAATCTGTTGTTTTAAACTTTTTACTTGTGTTCATTCTTATGCTTCGTTATACGAGTTTCTATTGAGTATTCATGAATAGAAGCATCCTAGGAGAGTAGGTTATTGAGTTTTACACTGTTGCACTTTACTCTATATATGTGCGTCGATTAGCTACCCACGCATGTACCCTTCGGTGAGTTCGAAAGAAGGAACTGAATGTTGACCCAGTATGCTACAATAAGTTCGGTGAACCCAATCCCCGTGGGGAACCCGATCCCCGTGATTTCCCCATGGTGAATCCCCGCCCCATTACCCGCAAAATTTTACGATGAATTTCGCGAGGATGGGAATTGAAATGAGTAGCGGGGATGGGAACAATAAAGCCATCTACGTCCTCGCCCCGTGGACATCTTTAGATAGAAGATGTCAAATGCATAGACCAATCAAAAGACAAAATATTGAAGTTAAAATTAGTCGATACAAGTCTTATAATGTGAGATACAAAGAAACAAGTAGATGAGTGTTGAATAGACTTGTAAGTTGTTGTCTCAAGAAGAAAGCTTTAATATGAAGGCCTAGATTGGAAATAATAATAGTGTGTTGAGCATCAGTTTTGTAAGAGCTCTCTAACTAGATTGTTAGCACAAATTTTATTTCAGTTGATTGCTAGTGCAAGACTTAGGAGTGACAAGACTATACTTTACTTTTCTTTTCTTTTCTTTCAACTTTTAAATCTTTTAAAGCTAGGGTAGAAGTAAAATTTTAATTTCATCTGTTTTTATATAGCTTTTTAAAATGTAAGAAAACTGATACTAAGATACTTTCCACTCAGAAGTTGCTTCTAAGTTCTATTCATAACGATTCAAATGGGAAAATCTCCTTTGTTTGAAGTCCAAAGCACTTTGAATTTGTCGAACTAAAACTCAAAACTCCAATTTAAATGGGTACTAAAATTTTCAACTATCTTAAAAAGATGTCTAAATTGATTAGACGATTTTAATTGAAAATTGTACGACATCATTGTTCTGGAGAGCAGTCTAATTGATTTGCCAGCGTATAACTACTTTTGCACGGCTCCAAGAAAGACTACTTGAGTAATATGAATTATAATAACGTTTGGCTCTCACTAATTCAATTCACATGAATCAAAGAAACGCCTTCCTTGATTTTGATAAGAAAATCTTGACACAATTCATATGCTATTTATAACCCAATTACCTCTTTCTTTTTCTTTTTTTTTTATATTCCTAAGTGTCTAAGTTAACTTACATATATTTTGATTATTCCCTTTTAAAAAAAAATTAGGAAACTTAGAGCTTCGCTCTACTAAACCCCAGAAAACCACTAATCCGTCTCTAGATTGTGGCACTGGAATACATCGGAGGAATGGAGACACAGTTGGGGGGTTGTCTACAAAAATATTGTCACACATAGGTCTCTAACTCAGGACCTTTAAAGAAGCATAGTCACAAAGTCCATGTCTTCGACCAACTGCCCCGTCCTTTGAAGACACATTCGATTATTCCCACAAAATATATCACCTGATCTACAATATTTGGATGTCAAAAAAAATTGATAGGAAATTATTTTCCTCTCAAATAGGTGGTCATGCTAGATTAAATCCACCACTTCTCGGAACACTAAGATCCTTTCTTACCATTAGCTAACTCATGAAGGTTTATTGTCTTCCACAATTTAGTGTCGGAGCATAGCCATGAACATCTACTTTACTTAGAAATATTCACTTTTAAAAGCCGAAAAGAAAGAAAAACAATTATGAACACTTTTCGATAATGGTGTTTGTCATTCGCTGTGGAAGATTAATCTTGACAATTTGTTATAGACCTCAGTCAAAAGAGTACATAGTTGTAAGGAACGGCCTTCTGTTACAGGAAGTTGAGAAGTATATGGGGATAATAGACTTTAGGGAGGATATGCCTTTGTGTTACCATCCAGTTTATGTTCTTCCCTTCATGAATTTCAAGAAGTCTGAAGTAAACTTAGCCTGACATTCTTGATGACTATCTACATACACGATAATGTATTAACGCCTACAAATCAAGCAATAGAACTTGATTACAGGAATACTTGGTTTAGAAAATACCGGTGCAAACATGATGTTTTTTAATTTGCTAATAGAAACAGTTCACATATCAAAGAGATGAATCAAGCACAGCACTCTTCTATCATATAACATATTTCAATTCTTCTCCTAATGCCCAGCCAGCAAAAACCCTTCAACAAACAAAACCCTTTTCTTACCCAATCTTCAACCTGAACAGCCACGATCCTAAACACAAATACCAGAAACCAACCAACATTAAACTTTCATGCACATCAAACCACATTCAAATAATAGGGAAAAAAAACCTGACCCAGGTAGGTACCATTTACAAAAATCGAATTCTAGAATAAAAGGGCAGAGAGATTACCAACAAGAATCGCAAGAACGAGAAATCTGAGGGGCAGGAAAGCGAAGCACGCGGCAAGGGGCAATTATATTGAGGGAAAAAAATAAGAGAGGTTGTAAGAAAAAGGTGGAGAAACAAGAAGATTAGTCCTCTGTTAATGAAGAATGAAAAAAGAGAGAGAGAGAGAGAGAGAGAGAGAGAAAAAGGTTTGTTAAGTTATTGATCAAAGAGATTTGGGTGTTCGAAAATCCGAACATTCAGCTAAGAATTTGGATGTCCATCGAAATGGTATCTCTTCGATATTTAAAAACACGAAAACAAAATCAAATCAATTGGATTTCCGACAAAACGCAAGGGCCCAAATATATTTCTTTCTTCACCATCTAAACCCAGCTGCCCTAATGTCTCCATGTCTCCATTCCTGTTTCCCAATAAATTGATCTCCTACGTCCCGCTCTATTTTTTCATATTTAAGCGTTCTTTCTTATATAATAGTATAGCCATTATTAAGTTAATCATTGTCAACTTCAAGGTCAATAGCTTAATAAACTTAGTATGGGAGGCCACTTACAACATACTCAAACATGTCCACAGAACGTTCTACACATAGCAAACTCTGCTCCCTAGTCTGGGTCAGAATCAACATGGACAGAAGATCTCACTATGCTTCGCCTACTTTCATTGTACTCGTCTGTATACTGCCCATTTCAGTAAGAAAAAAAAAACCATATTAACTGAGAATTAATACGCACATTTGATAGAACATCACCTTTCTTGGTCGATAAATTTTCTCCTAAATCTTGGAACCCAATAAGCCTATCTGTAGCAATGCCTTTCCTGCAACCAAGAACCACATGCCCTTCAAAGCAGATTGATACAAACAAACCCACAGAAGAATTTGAACCAAATATCAGTTTTTTTTAGCTCTCTAATAAACTTTTCTCAAGCCCTATTATCAGCCCGGGGCTGTCTTTTTCATTATTTCCCTATTCTTCTAACTTATTAGCAACCAATAGAGTGCTATATGCCTTTCACTAACTAGAAATGTATGACTACAAGAATTAATGGTCTTATGAAAAAATTTACCAGAAGAGAATAAAACAAGCAAGGTCTTGATTCCAAGTTTGGTAACAAAGAAGGTGCATTTTGCAATTTGCTTTTAGATAATTAGCACCTACAAGTTCATAAATGGGGCGTCACAACAAATGGTTCAAAAAGAACATATATTGATGTTAATGTAGAGATCACAAAGCATAATTCTTTCAACATTCCCAAAATCAATATGTTATCATAATATGCATATACCGTAGTAGTATAATTAGTTTCTAAACAAAAGTCGAAGCATCGATAACATCCATCCTATTGGTTGATTCTTCTGCTTCTTCTTCTGCTTCTTCTTCCGCTTCCTCTTCCGCTTCTTCTTCGGCTCCTCGTTCTCAATCTCCTTGTCAATTTCTGGGTGCCCCAACCGGGACAAATCAGTGTCCCCTTCAATTTTTTTATACTTCATAGGCAACTTCTTGATCCCTTGAGACAGGTTCAAATGAACATCCCTCCAGCATCTCGGCTTAAGCAGAGCCGGATCCAATGGATCCTTGTTATTTGTTGTGAGGATTATGATCTTTTTATCCCCAGAACACGACCACAATATCTAAAAGAAAAAGATTATCCGACAACGACTGAAAATAAAAATCCCCAGATTAGGGTTTATATAGGAAAAAACGAATTAGGGCACAAAGAAAGAAAGAACAACGGAAAACTAACCTTACTGTTACAATCGGCGGTGGAATCGATATCCACAGTGACCAAAACGGGTACATCGGAATCGGATGGATGGGAAGATATAACCTTCTGCATTACATCACGGGTATAAATCTCAGCGAGACGGTAATGGAAATCATCGAACCTCATATAGTTAGCGATGGCTTCGATCAATAGCGATTTTCCAGTAGCCGGACCGGCCAACAAATAGCCTCTCTTCCAAGGCTCCCCAAGCTCCCTGTAGTAAGCCCTCCCCTGAAGAAACTGATCCAAATCGTCGATTAAAAACTGCTTCAACTCGGGATCGATTACGAGAGCATCAAAAGTGGTGATATAATTGAAATGGTAGTCCTGTTTAGAAGACTCTTCAGCAATTTGATTCTGTTTCTTGATCTCCGCTGCAGTATCCAGAACATGGCGGAGATAGGAGCCGAGGACTTGGTCTTCGAATTTGGCAGGGAAATTGAGTTCGAAATGACGGTTCTCGTTGTGGAAGAATTTGTCTTCGGTGGAGATGAATACCCATTGGATGGGGATTCCGTCGTATTCATCGTCGATTTGTTGGCCGTTGGCGATCTTCTTGTTGTTGATTTTGGTAGGGAGGTAGATTTGGGCGGACTCGAAAACGGATCTGTTTAAAGACTGTTCTCCGATTATCAATTTGGTTTGAGGGATAAACCTAGAGCGGAAGGAGCAGAGGAGCTTGGTGGCTAAGATTGAACAGACGAACATTCTTGTGGTGGAGACCCACTGGGAATATCGAGCGGCGGCGGCGGCGGCGGCGGAATTGAAAGTAAGGCAATGAATGAAGAGGCTAGGGTTTGGTCATGGCTTCGGCCGCACGAATAGAACAATAATGGAATGAAGAATGAAGACGGTTTTAGGGTATTTAGTTGAAATTAATGAGATATTAAATAAATAGGAAAATTGCACAAAAATCCCTAAATTATAAAGCCTGTAACAATTACACCCATTTCTTAGAATTTGATAAGTGTTGCAATAAAAAGTCTCTTCCTCTTGTCCTTATTTCTCCTCTAAAATGGTAATACAAATATAAAATATAATATTATTTCCTCACCATCCAAACATTTCAACAAAAATACTCTGTTGGTTGTTTCGGTATTTCCACTCATACAATCATTCATGTACCAACAAAAAGGAACTACCTTATATGAATAAATTTTAAATTAGTTACTTTTTAAATTAAATTAAAAAAAAAAAAACAAACAAACAAACAAAGTTGTATTTATATTTATGAAAGTATATTATTCAACTAAAAAAGCTATAGTCAACATGAGTATATTGTCCAGCTGCTAAGGCAGCAGTGTGGTTCCAGGTGCCGTCACGTCATTGAGATCCGCAGGGTGGCGGGGACTTCGACTGCTTTGTTTCGGGTGAAGAGAAGGGGTGGTAGGCTTAGTAGGGCTCGAACCTACAATATAACCGTTATGAGCGGTACGTTTCAACCAATTAAACTATAAGCCCCTACGGATCTTTACATGCAATTCGCTCACTTAGGGAAGAGCGGACGGAAAGAGGGGGCCTTTTCTCTAAATAGAAAGATCTTCCTCGCTTGCTTGCTCCTGTGACTCTTCAAGGATGGAAGCTTGCAAAACCGTTAGTTTCGATTTCTGTGGGCATTCGGCCACCTATATTTTATCGGCTTGGAGTTTTTGGTGTATGATCCCCAGAATGGGAGGAGGATGAGGAGTCTTTGGGCGTGTCATCTCAAAGCGAGATTGTGCTTATCTATGTAATTATCTGTCCGACTTATCCAATTCCCTTGAAGGGAAAGAGATCTATCTATTACTGCGCGAGACTGCAGAAGATGGTTCTTGTGTGACTGGTCTCAGCACACCCATTTCCCTGAAGCGATCAAAGACTTCTTGGGCAACTTCAAAGTCTACGGTGTAACCGTAGGTTCACCTTATGATTCGGGAGTGGTCATGAATAGAAACCGGCGCTGCTTGTGCGGTCTTGGAAAATGGTTGCTTGTCAATCAACATCTGTTTTCCCTTATCGGGAAACTGTGGTAGACTTTATCAATACAGTTCCTCTTTCCCACTTTACCAGCGGCCCCCTCCGTATTTCCAACAACCGCCTAATTTTCTTCGGATAGGGGTGGGACGGATGCAGTATGCGCTGCGGACCAATTCTGAATTCTTTTCGTAGAGGACGTTGCGTCACGTGCCGTAGTGATCCCTGGATGTAGGTAGCCTGTAAGGGCTGGCACCCATAGTGAATGGGCGTTGAGCCAGAACTCCCTTAAGCAAGCCTTTTTCAATTACCACCTTCTTAACCAACCAATTTCTTTTCCCGATTGGGTATTAAGCTTTTCCCGCCGGTGGGTTTTTTACCTTGGATTTGGAGATAGGGGTTTTTCGTTGCCTTATTGGCAGTTCTGAGCCGTTCCCGCGATCTTCCAAGTGGTGATCAAAAGAGTCCGAGCAAAGGAGAAGCACGATACCTAGTTTGCTAAGCCTTTCTAGATGAAATGTGACCCAAGGGTTACAGGGAGAAAAGGTCCAATCAGCAACCAAGGGAGCGCTATCCCATCCTCTTTCGCGGGTTTCTCAGCTCACAAATCTGCGGCTCTCCTCTCCGCGTCAACAAGTTCGAATTCAGACTCTTTTCTTTGACCATCTAGCTAGTCGTCTTCCCTAGAGAGTTGGCTGCTTTAAGAGAGACCCCGGATTGGATCTGCCCTCGTTCTCTCTTGTGAGTCAAGCGAGTTAGAGCAAGTTGCGGTAAGTAAGCACGCCATCAAGTCTGACCTAAGGGGCCCGCTCTCAATCCAGTAAGGAGTGAACGATTGAAGTCTTCGTATTACCCATTGCCTCGAGAATTTGATATTGAGAGCCCCATAGTCTCAAGTAGTAGGCCTGTAAAGCAAGTAACTCAAGGTTCATGCGAACCAGTAGCAAAGCGGTTTTTAAACCGCAAGTCAGGGGAAGTCTTAGTAAGGAGAGAGCCCAGTAAGCCAGCGCAAGTGGTTTAGTCCCTATAGTCCTCCAGTCAAGCCGGAAAGACTTTTCTTTCTTCTTCTTAGTTAGAAAGAGTATATGAGAGAGTGGAAGATATTGATGTTGTTAGGCACAGCCCGTTGCAAGGAAGCAATCTTCTGAGACTCGGTTTTATTCTGAGACAAGGATATCTTCTGCGAACTTCTTGCTTTCCCTTCTACTTAGCTATCTTAGCTTGGCATCTACTCTACTTTCACTAGATGCACAACTCAAAAGCTAGAACTGACGCATCTATTGAAAGAAGGGAACTCGTAAGGCTGAGCTGCCGTCTTCTTTTGAGGTGGGGAAGAAGCCAACAAAGACAAGGGAAAAGAAAAGTATATTCCAGATGATGAGGGAAAAGATGAACTTCTTTGAATCAGTGATCGCTGAAGGTAGTTTACTAGCTTACTTCTTAGAGTAAGGCAATACTCGTTTCAAGCTTTTTTTTTTGATCCCCTCTTTCTTTCTAGTTAGAGAGACCTAGATGAAAGCCTCTTCAGTTAACTCTTTCCGCTTCTGAATCTGGATGGCGGCTTTGGTTGGAAAAGAGAGTCTTTCAGTTACGGTTTAGGGCTAGTGAGTTACTAGACGTTCGTGAAGGCAGACAGACAGGCGCTCGTAGACAGAAAACGGTTTTCGCAGAGCGACAAAGCACTTCTTTCATTAGTCAAAAGACTGAAACTTACTCATAGGTCAAAAGTCTACCTGGAAAAAGGATCGAGAATCGGGTTCGGAAGTGACGATTTGAATGAAATAGAGTCAGTTTGAGTTTGAAGGAAAGCATGTGAAGGGTACAAGACAGTAGAAAGAGGTAGTAAACGGGAGTCAAGAGACTCTCTTTTTGGGACTCTATCCCGCTCAGGTAAGGAGGCTCGAAGAGAGGAGTCATCTCGGCTACCAGATCGATTAAGATTCTTTCTTCGCGTTGGTGAACAACAGTACCTACTACGAATGAGCTCTGGTCTGGGTTGTAAGCTTAAGCTTAGTTTCTCATTTGATCACTTGTTTGAGGCGGTTGTACCATCCCATCGGTCAAAGACATGAGAATAGAACGACTTGTTACTCACTTAAGGCCGGTTTAAAGCAGGGGCAACCGTAGGCACGGGATGCTAGCTTCAGGTTGCTTTTCTTTCGCAGTTCCATCCTCCTCTCTCCGCTCCAGCCAGTGATCCACTTCGAATAGAACTCAACGTTGTGCGCTAGGTTTCAAGGTCAGATAGGGCTTTTCAGATAGGGGTTGGCAGAAAGAAGTAAAGGAAACAATTCCCTTTTTCTTATAGAATTTTTCTTAGTAGTGATTCCGTCAAGATATCGAGTAGTTCACATAGATCGATCATAGGCCTGCCTGTGCCTTCAGGCGAGAAAGAAAGAGTATAAAGATAGGTTTTCAATCGATTAGTCAAGCAAAGCTAACCGAAGTTAAGGTATTCATTCAAGCAGTAATCATCGAAGGCATACCGAAATAGTCAAGGTCAAAAGTATCCGGGTTAGAGTCACCAAGAAAGCAAGCCGGGAAGGCTTACGCCGATAACGAAGGATTTTGAAACCGATCGATATGCAGACGCTGCAAAAGCAAATGACTTCGCTTCCTCAATCAAGGTAAGGTAATTTGAGAAGCTATCGAAACTATTCCGAAGTTGATGATTTCGTTCTAGCTAGGGAAATTTGAAAGAGAGAAGTTTACGCTCTCCAACAAAGAAGCACTCACCTCCTAATAGAAGAGATAACGTAAGAAAGAAAAGCAGATGCGGACGATGTAAGCGGTCAATCAATTGAGACTACTTATAGTCCGCTAACTAGGGGAAAGAGAAGCACTAAGATGAAAAGATATAACTAGACTTACATAATGCTCCTATTGAAACTAAAAAAAGATAAGAAGGGGCTTGAAGCTTACAGTCCTTACTCAACTACAAGTACATAGAGAACAGCTTCCACCTATTATACTATGCATTGACGTTGCAGATGTTTAATTGCAGTTGGCATTAGGAGATAGAGAGAAAAAGGAATGAAGAAATAGAATATATATGAAATAAAATACAAAGAAATGAAAGAAGATCGGATTCGATTTATCTTGTATCTGAGACTGTTGCTCCAGTTCCGTCCATTCTTGGATATTTCCACTCCTCGACTCCTATCGACTAGACTTTTAGGTAGTTTAACTAACTAAAGTAACTTTAACCTTTCGAGTCTATATGAAGTATTTACTTTATTTTTGATCGAGAGAAGACACCTTATGAACAAATCAAATAAAAAGAGGTTATGTAATACACTTGAAGAGGAACAGGCCTAAAATCTCTACTCGCTTGATGGATTGGTCCGACCTTAGTCTATTCCTTTCATCCTCTCTTCCACTCAGCTGTGAACACTTTTTTCATACTCTATCCTTGCTTGCCCTTTCTCAGGATCGGTCTCGCCAACCAGCAGTGCTAGCTGCTGTCACAACTGGTGGGCATCGTGGCATCCTGTCTAGTCTCATGCAAAAGCCATTGATTTTGTTATCAGTGGTACATCAAAGTGGTCAGTTGTTTTTGCTGAAGCTTTATTATCTTTTTTCACTGTTTTGGTCTCATCATCATCAGGTTGCTCAGCTATGCGTGAGGCTGGGTTTATCCCTACTCTTTTTTCTCTACTTAAGGATACAGATCCTCAACACTTGCATTTGGTTGGCACAGCTGTTCATATTCTAGAAACTTTCATGGATTTTAGTAACCCAGCTGCTGCATTGTTTAGAGAGTTGGGTGGTTTAGATGATACCATCTCCCGTTTGAAGGTAGAAGTAGAAAATGGCTTGAAGCAACAAGGTAAAGATTCTGATTCTAGTGGGAGAAGTTTGAGGTTATGTAATACACTTGAAGAGGAAGAACTTATTGTATTTGTTAATCGACTTTCTCTAATAGCGAAGACTACTAGTATAGGACCGGGAGATGCACCCATAGATTGTGGATCAAAAGGCTATTATTGTGTCAATATAACAGAGGACAACCGAGGTGTTCGGAGAGCCTAGGCCGGGCATTGATCTTCGTCCTGCATCTGATTGAGAGCCTGAAAAGGGAAAGCAGTAATTAGGTAGGGGGAACCACCGGGAAACTCATTAAGAGGTCAGTCAGTCTATAAATCATCTAAGTCAGTAGGAGTTGGGAAGTTCTCAAAGGAGACAGAGTCAACAAGTATCGATCTTTCTTCTTAGCCAACAGGATGATCTACGTCTACATCTACATCCACTTATCGATATCCCACTTCTCTTCCTGAAAGTCCCAGAGCTGATGAAATGGCTGTGTGGAGCAAAGTAAGCTTTTGCGTCTATATAAGTATGAAAAAATCTCATTCAATTTCGTATGGGAAGGAAAACAGAAAAGTAAGATTTGACAGCTATATGAGATGCAAAAAGTGGAATTGGGCGCTTGGTCCTGGGCAGAAAGTGACTTGCAAGATTTGACAGCTATATAAAACGCTTCTTTTTCAGTGATCGTATAGTAAAGTATAGTATTTCGCCTAAAGTTTCAAGTAAGTTCGTAGGCGGTATAGAGTAAAGTATCAATATCATATTCGAAGCTGTTGTTAACTAAAGAAAAGTGTTCTAGGCACTTTATGGGATGGATGGTAGCTCTAGCCGCCGAAATTTGAGTAAATGAAGTAAGATTCTACTTTCGCGACGGTAGGTGTAGAGGAGCGATCCGTTAACTGGTCTCAGACGGGTCTCCTTTTTTGGGGTTTTGGATGGTGAAGATGTTAGATGAGTGTTGAAGGTTCGACTTCTACTAGGACCAATAAAGAAGAATCTACACCCCATCTCTGTCATTCCCTTACACCTCCATGGGGATCTTTCTTTAATTGCATCACAACCCTCTTCGGCCGAAAGAGAAAATTGAGGACACAAAGGATCCTCCTCGCCGTCATCCTGATCTGACACTCCTTCATGATCTATAAAGACATCTCCCGAATCTACATCCTAAAAAGAAGTCCCTTTATCTTCAAAAACCCAAGGCTTTTCTTCTCTCTATATTTAGTTACCGCCCCGAGGATAGCCTATGCGAAGCAAGCCTACTCTTCTTCATGTGAAATGCTTTCTTTAAGACTTTTCGTAAGCCTGCAATGTGATTCCATATGACGTCACCCGAAGTGGGATAAAGAGCTGAAAAGGGCATCTGAGGAGGGTTTCAGAGCAGGATGTAGCTCTGCTAAGCTTGGATGCTATACCCGCTCGTAAATGAACTATTAAGCATGGATGCTATTCACAGACCTTTCACCCCCCAAGGAACTAGTATTCCGGATAGATACTACGGAAACTGGCTTGATTGAATGAATGGATTGACTCACTGCTTCATAGTGTTCAATATTCAAACTTAACCGGTCCTTCCTTTCCTGGCTGTCGTAACAACAGCATCGTACTCCGGCTGATCTCTATGCCACTTGTGATTCCCAGCCAGCGCAACGCAAAGGTTTCTTTTATCGGCCGATTCCACTGCCGTAGGGCTCTCTTGGAATTGGAAAGTCATCCGATCCCCTAGGAATTCACTTTCTCCAGAACCTAAAAGGTGCCCAAAAATATAGAGCCAAAAGTGGGAGTCTTATATCAGTTTAGTACTCTCCGTTCTCGCTTTCTTCAACAGTAAGAGAAGGACGACTTACACCCTCCGGGGACAGGAAGCCTCTGAACCTTTATAACAGCGGATTCCATTATCAAGAAGCCACGGCTTCTTGTACCAATTTCTCCTGACACATTACTAATTCTCCTGGCGTAGATCTACTTGTTGTTAATAGATCA
>JBBMKA010000018.1:11858-34612 GCA_037833695.1 Sechiopsis laciniata
TATATATATATATATATTTGTTTTTAAAATTTGGCTAGTAACTCAAATTTGGTTAGGAAGACAAAAACTATGGTAGTGAAAATAAGAGAAAACGAGCTTTATTTTTCAAAACAAATAAACCAAATGTTATCAAGCGGGTCTAAAATACAAAGTCACACTCCGGCCTGCAGAATCAATACCTATGTTGCCTGGAATTGTAATTTGAATACAGCTTTAATCTTCTGCTTCTTGCTCCATGATTTGAACATTCTTTCAGTTCTGTTTCGCAGGAATATATGAATATATAATGTTGTTTAGAAAATTTTGAACCGGAATTAACTCCCTCCCTCTGGTCTCTGCAGAATCTTGAAAGAAACAATAAAAGCTGGCAAGTTTTATCAGCTCCGTGGAAGGACAACTGAAAAGTCTCTCAATGAAGTGCATTAAGATTAACTTTTGGCTGAAAATTATTTCTACGTTGGAAGCAATGGGGTTCAATAGCTTTTGGCCTTCCACGCATTCTGAGGTTAGTAAATTTTATTTTATCAACATCAAATGACATATATCTTCAACTTAAAAGCCGTAGGTTCGGAGAGAGAAATTCAAAACACTTATTTCTTTACCAACAAAAATAATAATTCAATCGACATAAGTATTCTCCATGATAAAAAAGTCGATGTGTTCCAATTACGACCATCTCAATTATCATTGAACTGAAAAAAGACACTTGTTTTTAGTACAACAATAATATTAGGATATGAGATTTGAATATGCAACCTCTTTATTGAAGATACATGCTAATTAAAGGAAATTTGTTGTAGATAGCAAATTATACCATCTCTATTTTACTTATAGCAATTTTTTTTTGAAATATTTCATGTTATTTGTGAATTTAAATCTCCATCTAAAGATTTGTACGTCAAAAAAAATGGTAACTCCGACTTGGGATGGGACGGTCTAACTTTTTATTGACTTGGGTCAACATTTATGAAACCGACTTTTTTTAGATGCGGGTTCTTGTTTGAGCCATGTAACGTTTAGTGATGTATTAAAAGTTTTTTTTTTTAGTACAAATATTAAAAGATCACTTGTAAAGCACTTCGATTACTACTTCGTTTTGTGTTTATATTGAGTCGTAAAGCTGACCTAAAAGATTAGGGATTGCTTAGATTATTTTTAGTTCAATAATTAGAGATTGGGGGATTCAAAACTCATGATCTTTTGGTTTATTAGTATATACTAATATCATTGAGTTATTATTTTTATTGGCACTCATGATTACTTAATTATGAGCACAAATTTATGCCATTTAAGTTAGTGTTATGTGTATAAAAAAACTTACAACTCGAGTGACTAGAACTTATAATATTGTTGAAAGATGGAATTCAAATTCTTAAATTCTTCTTTTAATAATGAATTTAACAATGAGTTTAAATAAATATGACCTAATTATGAAAGGAGGAGATACAACCTAATCATAAAATGAAATATGACCTAATCATAAAAAAAATAAATAATACTTAATGATAAAAGGAGAAAATAAGATTTTATATAATCTTAAATGGAAAATATAATTAAAAAGATAAAAATACTATTATATTAAAATTAATATAAACCAACAAATATAAATGTCATTTATGTTAAATTGTAACTAAATTGTAACTAAATTGTGTATGTATATTAAATTTAACCTATAATATAAATGTCATTTATGTTAAATTGTAACTAAATTTGGTCTCTAAATTTTTGGAATGTCTTTTTTTATTAGTAATTTAGAACGTCTATTGAGATCTATTTTAAAGGGAAATGTTACTGGGTGGCAACTGAGTTAGGTTCATATAGTAACAAAGTTGCTTTACTGCCAACAAACACATAATTTAACTGTCATAAAATTTATATTTATGAAATCGTGAGTTGCTCTCCCATAATTATTGTTTTAATTCAAAAAAAAAAAATGATTGCATTATTTGCACTAGAAAAGATTTTAACCTAATAAAATTATTTTTGTGTATCAATAATGTATTGTCAATGAATGAGCATTGAATTTCAATAAAAGTTTCAAGAAGGTTAGAGACGTTTTTTTGGCAAAAAAGGTTAGAGCCGTTATTATTATTATTATTATTATTATTATTTTTGACAGCAGAGCCGTTATTGGCTGGACTAGGAACAAAATGGGAAAATAATCTTTGATATTTACAAAATCGTTATATTTGTTTTGGAAAGAGAATTAATGCTTTTTTTTAACGTAAGAAGTCCCTTTTGATTTTTTTTTTTTTTTTTTTTTGTCCATTGAATAATTCCTCTAATTGATAAATTAATTTATCTTTTTAGTTCAACAAAATTAATTTAATTTAATTAGATTTCACGTCATGGAACTTAAATGAAATTAAATATATGGATGAAAAAAAGGCAAGGAATTAATAATAAAATGGTGTTTGGGATTTTGGAATGTCACATTAAGTCGTGTAACGGTACCATCATTCATGTCACTTTTCAAAACACCCTAACACAACCGTTACTCACTTTCCCCTCTCCCGTCGGTTAAATATGAATATTAATATTGTATATTATTAATTTTATGTTTCTTACACATTTTTTATGGTATTGATTATATTTTCATGCTTGTATTATTTCTTATTAAATAACAAATTATAAGATTACTTTTTAAAAAAAAAGCATTAGATGCTCTAAAATTCGATTTTTTTTTTTTTTAATCATCTCATCTCACTACACTTCAAATAAGTTTTTTTCGTCATCTAATTTTATTTTCTTTATCATCTTATTTTATTTTCTTTATACTCTAATCAAAGTTTTTCTTTATACTCTAATCAAAGTTTTTCTACTCTCTTTTCTTTTTATATAAAATTTTTATACTATCAACATCTTTTCTCATCTCATCAACAACCTCCATATGATTCACCCGATTAAATATATAGATAAAAAAGGCAAAGGAATTAAATAATGATATGGTGTTTGGGACTTTGGAGTGTCACATTAAGTCATGTGTAACGGTAACCATCATTCATGTCACTTTCCAAAACACCCAAACACAACAGTTACTCACTTTCCCCTCTTTTTTTCTTTTCCCTTTTGGGAAATTCCATTCTCAGATTTCCCACTCCCCAATTCCTCCCATGGCTGACGATTCCAACAAACCCAATGCGGTGGCGCCGCCGTCCGATCCTCCGCTGCAACCAGCTGAAGAAGCCCCCAAGGACGTTGCCGAGGAGAAAACCGTAATTCCACCGCCGCAACAAGCAGCTCCCACTGAAGACAAACCTGATGACTCCAAAGCCCTTGTTCTAGTTGAAAGTAAATCATCAAACCCATCTTTTTGTTTTTCCCTGTATTTATTTATATTTTATTGTTAATCTTCAGCTCAGAGTTTCGTTTAGGGCCTGTTTGGTTGATGGGAAAATTGCATAATAAATTATATTGTTTTGTTTTGGGATTTGATTCTTTTTTATCTAAGGGATGGGTAGTCCTGTTTGGGGTAGCTTGCTGGCTTGATTGTAATCTTGTTTGATCTTATTTGAACTGGAACATTTTTGTGATTTCCACCCCCAATGTAAATTAAATTATAAAATAAAAAAATAAACAAAATTGACTGTGTACCGTCAATTGGATTTTTTTATAATCTAATTATATTGTATCCTATTGTTTTCTACAGTGATTCCAGAACCAGCTGAGCCAAAAACCACTGAGGGCTCTGTAAACAGAGGTTTTCATCATAATATGTTCTGTTTTTAATCCACTTTTGTTTTGTTTTATTCTGAAATTCTAACGAACCGTCATTAGTTGACTCGATGTTCAAATAAGAGCTTTACTCAGATTTTGAGTTCAATTTATAGTAACCACCTTATCTTGAAATTAATTTTTTACGAATTACTTTAAAAACCAAATATAATAAAGTTGGGTGATTGTCTCATGAAAATAGTTAAATTGTAATCATTATGAATTGACTTAGTCAAAGAAAGTCTTGAGAAGGTTATAGGTTCAATCTTAGGTGGTCACTGACTCACTTACCTAAGAATTAATTTTCTACGGATTTTCTTGATAGTCAAATGTTTTAGGGTCAGACGGCGAAAATAGTCAAGGTGCATGTGACCGGATACTCACGGATGTTAACAAAAATATAGTCTAATTGTGCGTAAGTGTATCGGACAGTCACGGGTATAAAAAGATATTCTCAAATCTTGCAAAGATTTCAAAAATAATGAAATTGTAGTATATTGTAGTTTTTTTTTTAACATTTAAACATGAATTCAGATGTTGTGACTTGTGAAATTGAGTTATGATTGAAAATGTCATTTTCTTGTGTATGAGTGAGTTTTTGAATATAATTGTTCAGATGCTGTGCTAGCAAAAGTTGCAACAGAGAAGAGGATGTCACTGATTAAAGCTTGGGAAGAAAGTGAAAAGTCTAAGGCAGAGAACAAGTAAGATTTTTTCCTCACCTTTTTCTTCTATTCAAACCTCACTACACTTTTTAATTTTTCTCCCTTTCATTTTTTATATCTACAATTTTCAATTTTGAAAATCCATCATCTTTTTTGGATATGAAACCTTTCATTGATTCATGAAATAATAATATAAAGTTACAAAATAAGATATAGATTACCAGAGGTCAAAAAACAGATCTCCAAAAATTAAGTAGACAATCATAGTTATAAGAATGAAAAAGAGGGTTAAGTTTACATCAGGATACAATATGAAGAGTAATGGTGTCTTTTCAAATTGGTATCCTGTTTCAGAATATATTGTTGAAACCTTGTCCCATTATTGCTTAAATAATATGTACATATATAGTGAGAGAGATAAAAATTAGGAGTAGACCTAGTTAGTGGTCAAATAAAAACCTCGATAATCAATAAATATTTAAAGAGAATAAGTTTAAAGAGAATAAATTTAATCTATGGTGTTTAATCAGTCAAACAATTGTACTACAAAAATACTACAATTGTAGATGAATGGCCATAAGTTTAGATTTTGGTTAAATTAACATTGTTGAGCGAAAATTAGAATTCAGTTCCTATAATTTTAGAATTTAATTTTATGAACATATTTGTGAAAGAAAAAAAATCTGAACTGTAACTCCTTGTGCAGAGCTCACAAAAAGCTATCTTCTGTTGTGGCATGGGAGAATAGCAAAAAAGCATTTGTAGAAGCTGAGTTGAAGAAGATTGAGGTACCAAATATTCTTTTCTCACCTTTAAAATTATACATTTCTCCTCATTCAACGATCCCTATAAAAACGATACCTTTATATCGTTAACTTGAGTATAATTTCAGTCGCATGATAACTTAGTAAACCAGAAGGTTGCGGTTCAAATTTCTCCCTAACATACCTCAATCTTCCTCGTCGCTTCTAATTAAAAAGAAAAAAGCTCGGTAAGAATATTGATATTAAATTTGTAAACTATTTATTCAATTATTATTTTTGTTTTGATATTGATTAGTATGTAGGTCTACTCATACGCATTCATACTTCATAATTATATTTCTCTTTAAACATGATATATTTCTAGATATCCTAGAATTCGACAACAAAATATAATAGGTTGTTTTATTTTTAAATCATGGAATAGGGATCTTTAGGTGTATTTCTTTCCTATCATACTATACTGTGTTTTTTTCTTAATAATAAAAGAATCATAATTTCGTCCCACTACATATCTGAGGGTATTGCACCCGCCCAAGGACCAGATCTGAGAGACAACAATTTTTTTTACAATTAAGTTCACTTATGGGTTTTAAACGTGAGATTTTTAAAAGAGCATACTTTGAATATAAGGAAGCTGCTCTTTTGTATTGTATTTTTTTATTACTTTGGCAACCTTTTTGTGGACGCAGATCATTATAGATACCGTTGATTTGTAGTTCGGGAATGCTTTTATTTCGACAATAATTAAACAAAACTTTAAGCAGGAAAGTTTGGAGAATAAGAAGGCTGAATACATTGAGAAAATGAAGAACAAAATTGCTCTGCTCCACAAATCAGCAGAGGAAAAGAGGGCAATAATCGAAGCCAAGCGCGGAGAAGATCTACTCAAGGCGGAGGAGATGGCTGCAAAGTACCGTGCCACCGGTACCGCCCCGAACAGGCTTCTCGGCTGCTTCTCAAGGTGAATGTCTCCTGTCTGATCACTGATTATTGTTTATTGAAAAGTTCAAACCTTCGTTGGTTCATTTCATTTGACTGTAAAATTAGATGTGTGTTATGTGTGACGGAAGGAACTGTTGTTTATGGTTGATTTATTGGTGTGTTGAGTGAAGGTTAAGTGTTTGTGAATATGATATTAGAAGAAGATCACTTTGAATGTAAATTTAATATCATTGTTATAGTGATTATAATTTATTTCACTTAATCATATGAGAAATGTGTTTGGGAATGCCAAATGTCCAGGTATTTGGTCTTCAAATTCAAATCTAATTTAAAATTGGTTAACCCAAAGAGATATCATCTTAAAAAGTAAGGTCCTCTATCTCAAATTTAGATTAAAAAAAAGTAAAGATCTTACAATCTTCACAAAAGTACTGGGATCAAATTTATTAATAATACGCAGAAATTTCTTTAAAATTGATTAAATGTTTCTCTCAACTTTAATTGCCAAAAGTCAGACTATCTCAAGGGGTGTTTCATTAGTCATATTTGGGGAGAATTTAAAATGAATATTTATTAATTACTCCTAAAAAAATTATATCTAAACAAATTTTTGTAATTACTCAAAATAATTCTTCATTTTTATTACTCAAAATAACTCTTCATTTCTAACTACTCATTTCTAATTATTCATTTACATCTTCTCAATATTAACCACTCATTTCTAACTTTTCAAAATGATTCATTTTTAACTACACATTTTTAATCATTTTTTTTAATTACTTATTTTAAATTTACATCCAAACAAATAATTGTCTTCAACTTCTCTACAAAAACGATATTTTTTACTATTCAAAATAACTTTTCAAAATAACGCCTCATCCAAACACCTAATAGTACTAACTGACCAATATTTTTCAATTATTTTTTAAAAATAAAAAGCTACTTTTATAGTAATTAAAAATTAAAAATGAAAACATGGATCTTGTCAAAAAAGCAAGGATCAAATATATCGAATTGTCTACGAAGACTATATTGATTCCAAATTAGAACTTACTGCCCGCATTTAAAAAAAAAAAAAAAAACTTATTGTCTGCCATCTATCTTAATGCAGCATCAAACATAAGAAAACAATAAATTATTTTATATAACAATCAATTATTTAATCATCTCTCCGTTGCTAATTCCTATCTATTTTTCATACTTTCAACTCCAATAAGATCAGAACAAATTTAAAATTGAGAAAATACCCATTTCAAATTTCAATTTCATTTCAAATTTCAATTTATTGAACAATATTAAACATAAACCAGGTCTTAACCCCACCTGTAATATCATCATCCTAGATAATTAGATTTACCTTATCTATGGAACAAGATTACTGAAACATGAGCACACCCTACATTGTTCTCTTCTTGTATATGGTCCCCCGTAAGGGGCATCGCGTCGGCAGACTGCAAGACATTATTCAACTTTGGTAGCAGCAGGTATTTCCTCAGCTTTATCAGCTCGAGATTCCGAGGGGCTGTCTTCCACGGGTTTGCTAACTTCTGCAGTGCTTGATTCTGCAGGTTCGCCAGCAGCTGGTGGAGCATCGCCTTCGACGACTACATTCCTGACTGTCCCAACTTTGACGTATTTGCTCATGAATTTGTATTCCCAGTCCTGCAACGCTTCGAGTTCGAACGGGCCGAGATCAGAGGTATCCCCAGTCAGATCTTTCTCTTCAAATGACATTTTTGCTAGAGCTCTGCTGGCATCCTTTCCAGCAAAAAGAGCATAGGGTCCCCCAGGTCCATAGAACATCCTGCATGTAAAAATGGGTTAGAGAAAAATCTAATATCAAAGAAACATTTTCATATGGGAAAATAACAAAGCAACATAAAAGCTTGATTGAGAGATATACAGTAAATGGAAGCAA
Organism: Sechiopsis laciniata; assembly: GCA_037833695.1. Taxonomy (NCBI): domain Eukaryota; kingdom Viridiplantae; phylum Streptophyta; class Magnoliopsida; order Cucurbitales; family Cucurbitaceae; genus Sechiopsis; species Sechiopsis laciniata. Next base: position 19,862 of record JBBMKA010000018.1, read on the forward strand.
TATCTATGAGCAGACAAAAAACTACAACCCGAACAATTTGTATTTTTTAATCTGGAAATCGGTGTTTCACTCAACTATATCCCGAGTAACCACGCTCGTCCCTAAGCCAGGTACCGGGAGCATCTAAAGAATAGAGACACTAGATGTGTCTAAAAATTAATGTCATTGGTAAGTCTCAAACCTGGGACTTTGAGGGGAAAACACCTTCAACGCCCAAGCCTTTAACAACCGCACTCCAACCCGAACAATTACAAATGCATTTATCGCTGAAACTATATAAAGTTTTTGGAAAAGTAACTTCCTACATTTGAGAGTACATAATGAGAACAGCTTTCTACAGTGTGTTCACTTTAACTTATTCTCTCTTTGAAATCATGAGCCAGTATAAAAAGTGATTTTTTTCTCCGACCCCAAATGAAAGAAGAATTGGCCTTTGGACCCTTTACAAACACACAGAATAGCCTTAGTTGTCTCCAGAACAACTTACACAAATGAAAAACTCTTCTGAGAACTTCATATGCTATACAACTTCTATATAGAAAACACCATGGCTGTAATTCAATGGCAAAAGCAACAGTCACAAATAAATATTTTTCAAAACTAGATACAAAGCAAATTACAGCTATAAGAAGAAAAAAAAAACAAAAGACATAAAGTTCAAATACAGACGAATTACGTGATCAAACTCATTACTTGGGACTGGCACGGGTGCCGTTAGGTATGTAGTGGGGCAAAGCCGCAAAGCTCCAATTCCCGGTTATAAACCAAACCGGTTTCTGCTCCACCAAAAAATAGATTTTTTCTTTAAAAAAAAAAAGTTTGGATTGACGACCAGAACACAAAAATATAGCAGTTTCTGATTTGGTTTTCAGAACTTCTAATCTGACAACCACAGAATAGCATACAAGATAGGAGTTCACGAAGGTTAGTACAAGACTCCACAAAATCTATCGAAACTGATTCGATCACCAAGATAGAAGCACAAACAGACAATGGAGAACAGCTATTATCAAGGACATGAGAACAAATTGCAAATAGCCTAGAAATCTTCGATCGAAGTTCAATACATGCTACATCAGGACCAAATTAAGCATCAAACTGCATAAATCAGTAGCTCTAACTACAAAAAACGAGAGAAAGCAAAGCAACAGACGAATTAAACCTAAAATCAACACATCCCACATACCATCACATAACTCAACAAACACGTTCACAAAAGAACAAAACGAAGCCAAATCTAAACTCATCACGATCATCAAAACACCAATTACTCGTTAAAAACCAAACAAAAACACTCTGAACATACCTGCTCTGGGAAACATCGTAGATCTGGCCCTTGATAGCCATGAGCAGAGGCTTAGCAGAATCGGAGCCATCATATTGCTTCAACTCATCCTCAGAAATCTCACCGAGTTGGACAGGCGGAGGGAGAGGCTCGAGCTGCTCCCCCAAGTCTCTGGCGTGGGTTCCGTAGTCGGCCGGAGCGAAGAAACTGGAGACGAGATAGTAAATGGCAAGGCCAAGTGCTACGACGGTGAAGAAGGTCGCCGGAGATAGGCCGGTGTAGGTTCCGATCGCCTCTTTCAGCGTCTCCCAGAGTTGCAGAGCCATGGCGGAGAAAACGAAGAGATAAAGTGGACACTGAAGATAGATTCGAGAAGAAAAGGAATATGACTTTTCTGCTGCTATTATTAAGGTCTTTAATCGACGGCTATCGTTGATTCGTGGATGACTTTTTGCATCCTCACCGTACAGTTTGGTTGGTTTGGCCTTGGGCTAATTATGTAATTAAGGAAGCTTAGGGCGGGTCGTTGCTAACCATTTTTGGTTTATTACCCTCCCGTTATTATTGTTTGTGTTTAAGGTGTATGTAATAATTATGTAAATTATCATTGTTTTACGATGTATTGTTACGTGTAATGTGGGATGGCACGTAATGATTAATGTAATCGATTTTGGCAATAATTGATTAATGGGTCTATTAAGTTGTACAATTTTGAAAATAGGCTTAGATAAATAGTGATTATGTGAGTAATTACTTCTCATCATCCGATAACTATTATTGAAGTTTCAAACATTGAGTAAGCCAACATTCATTTAACCGATTTAACTATTATCGATATCCAAACAATATTATATCAATAAAGAAAAAAAAAAAAAAAGAGATCTCAAAATCAATGCACAACTAATGCATCTTAATTTATGTTTCTTCATCTTGTTATGATAAAAAACAATATATACATCTTGAAGATATGTTTAGATGGAGAGTGTGCGAGGGTTTATTTAAGAGTTGACTCAATCTCACGTTTGGATGAAAAAGTTTCAAACTTCATAAAAACCTTCAAATACTCTTATATACAATATCACTTATACTCTAAACACTATAGCCATTTTATGTAAACAAAAGTTTTTTTTACCGCAACCACTCTTGATTCAAATGATAGCCCGTATCACAACTAATTTATCTCATCAATTGAAACAATAATTATCTCCCCCCAAACTCTTCATAAACACTACTTGTCATTTCCAAAACCCTCAACCCTCAATCAAAAATATATTATAATTTCTCTTTCCATCCTCAACATATAAACACTTGAAACAACGTTACAAAAAAAAATAATAATAATACAGGCTTAAAATAAAATTGTTTATGTGGATGTGATGCCACGTGGCAAGGACCAAGAGAAGGGTATAAATAGTCAAATTTTGGACGAAGACACTAAATTCACAATCGGAAAAAAGAAAATGATGAAAGTGGACAAGGCGAGGTCTGTCTCTCTGTCAAAGCCAAACCCTGAGATCAACACCGCCGGCGACGGCGACGAAACAATCACCGGCGCCGGTAGCTCTTCTCAATCAAATGATAATCTCAAAGGTTGGGCTCCCTCTCGCAACACCACTTCCAAGTACGATTTTGTCAAGGTAAATTTTGTTTTTTCATTCGCTTTTTTTTTTTTTTTTTGCTTATATACGGAGTGGATTGATGAGAATGTAAGATTTGGCTCAGTAATTTCGGTTTGATTTCACGTCTCCTCTTGATTGGTTGCTAGAAATTTTGCTTCGCATGTGGTTGTTTGGGTTGTTATGTTGCAGGTGAAGGTGTGGTTGGGAGATAACGAAGATCATTATTATGTCTTATCGCGGTTTTTGCTCTGCAGGATGTTGACAGTGACCAAGGTACAAGCGCATCCAATTTGTTTTTTGTAGTTTTCATTTTTATTTTTAATATATGTGTCAGTGTTCGGGTCAACTTATAGACACCTTGACTATTCTCACGAGATATACCGCCTAACCTTATATATTTTGATGCTAAGGAAACTCGTAAAAGACCACCATGGAGTGACAAGAGAGCCTTGGGGATTAAGCACTGATGAGTTCAATCCATGGTGACCACTAGGCAAAACCAGGACAATAGTCGAGGTTCGGACAAGTTAGCTTGGATAGTCACGAATATCAAAAAAAAAAGGAAACTTGTAAAAATTATTTCCTAGGTAGAAATGGATTGAAATTGAACCTATCACGTCTTGGATGTTAAGGTCCTCTTTGACCACCAGGCAAAACTAGGATGGTTAGGTATAAGTGCATTCTTAGAAAGTTTTGGCCTTGTTGGCACTGAGCTTGTCAACAACCCTTTTGATTTATTGATCTATATACTTTATAATATTTTAAATCTATGCTCAAACAGGTTTGTTTGAATTCTCATATGTATTTTAATTCTTTCTCTGCTAATATCAGATTCCAAATCATGTTGCTATCAAAATTGCATTGGAGCTCAAGAAACTGCTGGTAGATAATAGCCTTTTAGATGTGTGAGACATATTCTTATCTTCTCCCGTCTTTTTCATTTTCTGCGCTTCTTTTTACCAAGGAGAATGAATCTTACTTAATCTGATTTTTTATTTTTTTTATATTGTTGTAGCTCACAATCTGATTTGGAAGCTAATATTTTCAAGGTATGTTATCTCCGTTGAAGGTTTTGGTCATTTACAAACTAAATTTTGCATTCTCTATATTTATTTATTACAATACCATTGGGTTGGAGTCGGCATTTTTCGCTATTCATGAGGAGAGAATTTCAATTTTGTTTTCACTTATCACCAATTTTCAATTTTGTTTTCACTTATCACCAATACTATTTTAACGATGTTGCAGTGAAATACAATGTTGATGAATTGCAATCTCTTTTCATTGTGTTGTAATCTGTAGCTATAGCTAACTTTTTTTATGGCACCATATGCAGCTCATGGAGTGGCGTGGTTACGGGGAAGAGTACATAAGTCGGTATAAGATGATGACAAGGTTTGTACATTTCCTTGCCTTGAGTGGGAACTTCTCTTTCTTTTTGCTTTGTTGGAAACCTCGCACGAGACTTAATAATATATGCAGCATGTTTGCTTCCTTTTTATTGTCTCTTTGTCTTCCCCATAACTCTTACTTTTCGATGGTGGCCACCTATCTAGGAAATAATTTTTTATGGGTTTTCTTCGCATCTAAATGTTGTAGGGTCAAACGGTATGCCCTGTGAGAATAGTTGAGGTGCGCTTAAGCTGATCTAGACACTCACATATATGGGGAAAAACTTCACAGTTCTCACTTTACTTGTTGCATCAAAGCATAATATCATGCTTCATTGATCTTGAGATCATATGATGACAAGCACTCAATTAAGAGTTTTTTTTTTCTCTCTTCTACTAATGTTAGTCTGATTTATTTCGGTTATTGCTGTTAGAGGGAATATTAGTTATGGATGTGGGCGTGAAGCTTGGATCATAAGGGATAAAGTAACTAAAGAAAGTTGGAAATCCATAGTTTTTTATGTGATCGTGATTTATAAAAGCACACAACTCACATCGATAATGGAGGGAAGAAAATCAATCCACAATTTGTCAAGAATTAGGATTTTTTTTCTTTTTTGGGAGCTCCCATTGTAGGCTATATGTAGTCCTCTTGTGCACCATTGTAAACACAACATAAGCCAAGTATGAGAATTTTAATGAATTTGAGTAATTTTTTTTACTACAATTGCTTTTCTGCACCATTACAATGCTTGTGCATTGTTCAGAATTACGTCTTAGAAACATTCAAAGTTGATTGGTCATCAAATGTGTGAAGTATTTTGGTCTTAGAGTAGAGGTTCTTTTGAGTTGAACCAATTATTTGTGCTATGGGTCCAAATAATCAAGAAGTTCTTCGGTTAATTCATTATGGTTCTCACATCATCTTTCCAACAGAATATGGTGCAATTCACCAAGGTATTGCGTGCTACTCCCATATATTGCTAAGTTCTATGTCATCTTTTCTAGATTTCACCATCAAAGGGTCCCATTGGTGATTCTTGTATGTGGAACTGCCTGTGTTGGAAAGTCAACCATTGCCACCCAACTTGCACAGAGACTTAACTTGCCAAATGTCTTACAGGTCCTGCATATATATATATATATATCCCTGCTCTATCTCTTGAGACCTAGTTATGTGCTAACTCTTTGTATAACTGCCTACTACTAACAATCTTTAATTTCTGCAGACAAATATGGTATATGAATTACTACGCACATCAACAGAGTATGTCATTAATTTATTCTTCTCCTTACTACAAAACAAAAAATTATTATTTTAAGGCCAAATCAGTTTAGAACAGATGCGATTATCGATCATCCATCTGTAAAATGTATATTTGCCAATCATGAGATGATTAACCATAGTTTTGTGCGTGTAATTAAGAGTTATTCTCACATGTTTCTTAAATTAAAATCAAACTCATGTTTTTTACACTGATTTTACTTAAAGCAGTTCTGGTTGATAATTTTGTTTTTTTTCTTATTAAAGAAACCAAAGTTTTTATTCACATAGTGAGAATAAGTTAAAGCATGCAAGAAGAACTATCAGAAGCATTAAAGTTCCGCTAAGCCAAAGTCCAAAATTTTTTAATCTAATTTTACGAAACCAAAGTTTTTTATACTAATTTTACTTAAAGCAGTTCTGGTTGCCAATCATGAGTTTTTGCTTCCTTGTGGGGTTTGTATCCTTTCAACATTAGTTTCTTGTCATTCTGTAAAAAATTTGGTTTCATGTCTTAAAAATATAATGATAAAGACCATGGAATGAATTTATTTCCAACGCTACAGAATTTGCCATCCATTTTTTACTACTTAAACAAAAGAAGAATCTCAAAGTCACCCAGAAGCTAAAAAACTGCTTAAACTCTCTAAAAGAGAAAATGAGAGAGTTTTGCAGGGGTGTTAACAAGAAGCATAATTCATCTTCTCTTTTATTTTAGCTTCATTTCTCTGTCAGTTTGTTAATTTCCTGCATGGGGTGGGGATATAACAAGCAACAGAATCCTCTCTTTAATTTAATTACTTCGATATTAGCACTCTGCCCACGCATTCAAATTTTGGCTACATTCTTGTCTTCTTTTTTTGTGAACCTCATTGAAAGGCTTATTTTTGCCCCTATAAATGTTTCAGTGCTCCATTGACATCTACTCCTGTATGGGCTCGAGATTTTAACTCTCCAAAGGAGTTAATTTCTGAATTCTGTCGAGAATGCAGAATTGTTCGTAAAGGTTTGTTGTCCCTTCAGTTGTTGTAGAGTTTGTTGCTACCCTGTTGGTTGATAGCTTTTGTTACCCTATATTATCTTATAGGTTTGGCTGGAGATTTAAAGAAAGCGATGAAAGATGGAAAGCCTATAATAATCGAGGTGAATCTTGCCTCAGAAAATTGTTTGAACAAGAAAAAGACACATTTCATTGATATTTATGAAAAGAGTCTAATGCTCAAGGAAACAAGTTTCACAAGTAAGCGATAAGAAAGCAAATGAATTTTAATTCAAATGGCTTAGGAAGTTTTATTTCTGAGAATTAAGACAGCATTCTAATGAGGGGAGGGTAAATTGCTTATTTATTTGTCTACATTTTTCTTATCTCAAATCATAGCTTTAGGATATCAATGAAATGCAAAGTTTTGTTTCATTTCAGGAAAAAAAAAAGAACGAAAGAGTTAATGGCTTTACAACTTGTGAAGTTTCCAGAGTGAGAAAATAAGTTATGAAAACTTCCAAAGTTATTTGGAACGAATTCAATTTGTGGCCTAACTAATCACCAGTTGCCTAAATCACAATCGACTTTCGTAGTATCTTCTTTTTGAATAAAGAAATTACTCGAGAAATTTTATTTATTTTAAAATTTATTTAGCTTTATGATTGTGATCGTAGTCTCTTCTCCTTATAATTGTCTTTTGAAGCTAAATTGCTTATTAACAGACAATCAAGAAAAAGAAAAAAAGAGTGAGGCGAATGCATTTTTCTCAAGCAGCAAGCGAGCTGTAGTCACATTTGTCATACATATTTAAAAGATAAAATAATAAGTCGTGTATTTAATAAATGAACAAATCAACATGTTATTTCTTTTTATAAATTAGGTTCAATTACAACAGAGGGTTTCTTTTTGTACTTGTTTTCTCTAACAATATCTTCGGCGAATAGTCATGTTGATATGAACTTGGTTTGCTTAAAATTTTAGGGAATACATTTGGATCCCAGTATATATTTGATGGATGATGAAAGTAAGTTACCAGCTAATATGTCAGCAAAAGATGTTGAAAAGAATCCTTCATCAGCAACATCAGATATTAAAAGTGCAAAACAAATGGAGAGTAGTTACCTAGTTGCTTGTCAAAATAAAAAAGGAAGTGGCACTTCTAATAGCTGTTCTCCTTCAAAAGAATGCATGCACACCAACCAAGAGAATGAAGTGTTGGATTCTCTGGAAACTGTGGGTACAGCAGGAAATAGCTCTGAAATTACAGGTTGATTCAAACTCTGAATTTTGTGCTTTGTGTTCAATATTTTGTTTAGCCTCCATCCCAAGTGGTGCGGTGGTGGAAGGCTTGGGCTTTGAAGGTGTGCTCTCTCAAGGTCCAAGTTTGAGACTCAATTGTCACATTAATTTGTAGACACTTTTTGTGTCTCCTTTTCTTTGATGTCTCCATGTACCTGTCCTAGGAATGGGCGTGGTTACCCTGGTATAATGGAAGCTCCGATTTCCCGGTTTAAAAAAAAATTATTTAGCCTCCTCATAGAACTGAAGAATGTTAACAAAATGTTCATATTTAATGAACAAATTAGATTTGGGTTCCTTGAGAAATAACTATTTTGCATTTTGTGGTGTTATTCAGATGGAACTCACAATAAAGAGGAAACGGATGGATCTGCTTCTGTCAGGAAGGATAAGTCCGGTGTTGAGCCAATAGTCATACCCATAGTCTTAAAAATGGCTGAATTTGATCACAAGGTTTGTTCAGTTTATCTTTATTTGTTTATTTGTCAACAACTAAAGAAGCGGACTCAAATATTGCATGGCACCGACATGACATGGTCATGCTAGTACGTTAATTTCTTAAAAAAAGTAGCACATTGTTCATGTTAGACAACAATACAATCTCTGTTATCCAATGAAGTTCACTCATTTTTTTATGTTTATTCCATATAGGGGTGTAAACGGTTCGGTTTTAGAGCAAAACCAAAACCGAACCGACCATATTTATCTTGGAAATTAAGAACCGAAACCGCCACCCTTCAAACACAATCGAACTGATAAACCGACGGTTTGGGCGGTTCGGATGGTCGGTTCACCGTTAGGAAAATACGCACGCAAAATGATTTGTCAAAACCCCAGCTTGAACACGCAACCTTATATAAGGGATGCAACCAACTGTGCCACAAACGATTTTGCTTAATATTCCTTAAGTATTATATATATTTATTAATCGCCGGCTAAATATTAAATATAAAACGCCATAGTCAAGATTCAAACCTTGTTGAGAGGTAGAACAACTCGTTGCTGCCCCCAGTTAAGCTAAGACCTGCTTTCAATTTACCATCTTTTTATAATAAATATATAATATTCGGTCGGTTCGGTTTTTATCCAACGTGACTTCACCAAAAATCGAAACCAGCCGATTTTTTTGGTTTTTCATATGTTAGAAACCGAAACCGCCCAGTAAAATCGGTTTCGGCCTGAATCGATGTCGGTTTCAGTCGGTTTTAGCGGCTTGAGCAGTTTTTCGGTTTTGCCTTGCACACTTAATTTCATATAACAAATTGAAAGTAGAAAGCAAATACTTGATGGGAAATCAGTCATCCCTACAAAAAAAATCATGCTTCCTTAAAATTTCTCTAATGCCTTCATTCTATCACATCTCAATCAAAGTCACTAACATCTTTGGTAAAATCACATCTTCCAAATGTTGGGGCGTGTTTAGTCTTGTTGGCCTGGAGTAGAGATTGGTGGATTGTTGGGTTCTTTCTAAAACTGGTGATTAGGTTGTGTGGAACTTTTGGGTAGTGCCAAGTGTGCAATCTCCCTAGAAGTGTTAATGTCTTTCGCTATAGTCCAGTGTTGGTTGGTCATCCTATCAAGAAGGAAAAGGCTCTGATTGTGGATGATCATTACTAAAGCCTTCTTTTTGGTACTTAGAAAAGAAAGAAACCAACTCTTTCGAGACAAGAAGCAAACTTTATAGTTTTTGTACCTCGTCATTTATTTGCTATCTCTTGGGGTAAAAGATCTAGTGTTTTCACTTCTTACACTTGTGCATCCCTTTTAACAATTTTCTTTTTTGAAACAAGAAACCAATCAATTCATTAAGAAAATGAAGAGGAGAAGTACAAGAGACGCAAGGAAAAAACAAACAAAAACCAAAACTTACAAAAGCAACAGAATGGAGAAAAAAAAACAAAACAATAGAAAGCTTGCTAACAAAGCAAAATGAGAAGGCTGCAATAAATGAAAAACTATAAGAAAGCTTCCCAATTAGTGAAGCTCTGTTGTGTTGAATTACCGCCAAAAGCTTTGGTAGACGAAGTCCATAAAAAAACATTCATGCGAGCCAATTCACTTCTAGAGTACCAAGGCTGATAAACCTCTTGGAATACACTTTGCTTTCTTTCCCACCATAGTTCATAGAGAAGGCATTTTGTAACAAATTGAGAAGGCATTTTGTAACAAATTGAAAAAGCATTTTGTAATCTCATGGATTTTTATCCATTTTGTAAATTTCATCATCAATGAAATTGTTTCTTATAAAAAAAAAAGACTAAATTGCTACAAATTTCAAAGTACAAGGACTAAATTGTGACAAACTAAAGTTTAAAGATTAACTGTTACTTCCCTGAAAGTTTAGGGTTTGAAAGTTTTTTAAACCTTTTTTTACCTTTTTTTTTTTAAGAAGTGAACTGAATTTCATTGATGAATGAAATAAATGGAGCTTAGAAGATTCTCAACACCAATAGGTGAATTACAAGAAAGCTCTCAAAGAAGAAAGACTATAATCACTAAAGGGTGTTTATGTTTACACCTATACAAAACATGGAAAGAAGAATGACTATAATCACTAAAGGGTGTTTATGTTTACACCTATACAAAACAAAAGTTTATGGTGCCCTTGAAAATTCTTCAGTTCTTTTCACACCAAATATACCATACAAAACTCTGTTTTTAGCAAGGCATAAAGTTCTCTTCCCACCGACCATGGAAAGGATGTCTCAGAAAAATCGAAGTAAGAAAACCAGAATGTTTAAGTTCTTCTAATTATTATGAAATATTAAATAGAGAAATATATACACATGCATTCTAAAAAACAAAATGTGTTCCCCAATATGTTATTGGCGTGTTGCTCACCGCCGGGCTTATTACCTGATTATAGAACCTGATATATACTATACTCTGTTTCTTATCAAAAAAAGAAAAAGAAAACAAAAATACTATATATACATACATGAGAGGTCTACACCAAACCAATAAGGAATTTTAGATTTGATCTTTTGAATTCAATTGGACTTTATCTACTTGATTTCGAGCATCTTTGATTTATGCTGTTGAAATAAGTCGGTGCCTCTTCAGGTCCAATTTGTATTTCTCTATATCATAAGTTTTCATTCTACAAAGTTTCTCATGTTTTTGGTCTTTGTTGTAGCCTTGTTTACAGCCTCTTGTAAGTTTTAGTTGTAATCAGCACACTTCTTGTCTTTTTCAGGCATTACTAGAGGAATGGATCTCCCCTCGAACATTTAGTGGCAAATATCCTCTCCAGGTATATAAACTTCCTAAATATTCAATGCCCCAATCAGGAACATAAAATTGTATACAACCCTTTCTAATTTTTTGGCTTTTGAGGTTTGTGCTTAATTTGGATTTGAACTCTTTTGAGCATTAACTTTTTTCATTTATCAACGGTTTTTTTTTTTTCTTATTAAAAAAAATGTAATGGCACTTGGTTTGTGCATTTTGTGCTTGATGATACTTCCAATTTGAAAAACTATAAGAAACCAGAAACTTATCCAATTAGGACAGCGTTCTTCCGAAGCCCGGACACGTAAAGTGACCTTTAAAAGGAGAAACTTCTGAGGAATTCTTTCTGACTGTGTTTTTTTTTTTCTTATATCTTATTCTCTATGCTGCTTCTTTAACTACTTTTTTACTTGAGTTCTATATCATTTGATTTATTGTGGAAAATTATTTGATTTCTAAGACTTTCTTTGTTTCAGGATAAAGATAAGCTTATAGCTAATTTGAAAACCATTCAGGGTTATCTTTGCTCTTTCAAATCACAGGTTTGTTTCTCAGCTGAACAATTGTTGTTTTTTTTTCTTTGTGGATAGATTTGTGCAATTCTTACTAGCAATTAGTGTAATCAAGTTTAGCCAATATAATTTGTTAATATGCTCCTTAAACTATTGGCCACAGGGCTCAATCGTCGTTAATATATCAGCAACAACTTATCCACAAACACTGGATTGGCTGCATGGATATATTCTGCAGGTAACCTATCTGTAGTCCTTTTTAAAATAGAATTTTAAATATAGAGCATTCTTTAAAAGAAAGAAATAAAAATAAGATCATATCTACTAAAACTTAAAATATTTAAGGTCTGCTACTAAAATCGAATGACTCTTAATACAAGCAGCATCGTAGGTACTATCAAGTAATATGTTAGGACCTGGGTTCGAGACTCACTTGTGACATTCCTCCTTCGATGTCTCCTGTGCCTGGCCTAGGGACGGGTGTGGTTAACCCTTGTTTCAAAAAATATATATATATCTTTAATCGTACCCTTGCACATTATATTTATAGCTAGTTATTTGTTTTGTTTAAGAGCTTATTTATTTCGTTATCTAAATTTTTTTATGTAGTTTATCTCCAATTTAAACTGGAGAGTGGAAATTATATCTTGATTTTTTTTGGTTTAAGTCAAATGTCTAACAAACTCCCTTAAGTATTTACTAAAATACCCCAATGTAAACTCTATCAAGTTCTGTTGATCTGTTCTCTTCTATTAGTATCATTTACTATATTTGGTCCTTTGTAGGATAGAAAAATATAATTAGGTGAATGAAAATTGGAAGCCTCTCCTCTCTTTATTATGTGACAGTGTTATCACCAAGATTGTCTGTATGATTTTCTTTTGAAGATATATTTGTATCTTTTTTGGCCAGTGTATTGAACAAGGCATTTCACCTGTATCAAAGGAAAACCCAAAACAGTCCATTGAACACTAATGAAGAACAAATATTTTGTTCATAAACAGGTATCTTACTTTTCTTTTCCCTGAACAGCAGCCTAAGACTTGAGTTTCCTATTGTATATGAAACAAAAGGGCCTAAGTGAAGATTTCAATACAATATTGATTTATAAAACAATTGACAAGATCCAGCCTTATGATACTTTTTACTTTCTAAATATCCTCTTCATAGATTTCATATTGGTTTTGAGTTGCAAATAAAGATTCTTTATGAAAGAACATGTGAACTAGTAGTTCACCTATCTTATAAATGTTATGATGTATCTTCACCTTTTCAATGTCGAATTTTCAACATGTTTGGTTGCTTCTCTAGGTTCACCAACATTGGATCATATCTCAATCTCATGTTCATGAAGAGTTTTTATTTGGATGAGAAGATGTTGATTCATTAAAAAAGAAAAAAAAAAAAAGAAAAAAGAATTATGTCCTATGATACTTGTTTCCAAACTATAGTTAATTATATTTCCATGCAGGAAATTAAATATAGATCAGTTTCAAAGAGGAATTAGACTCTTTTGAAGTGTTCTATTTTACCAAAATAATGAGAGGTTATCACTTATCATATTGGTTTGAAAATCAAAATTACTACTCGTTTCCAATTGATATTTTTAGCCTAAATTTTTGAGTGAGGGCATGACACTTTTATTTCAGGTAGTTTTCAAGACAAAACACTGTTTTAAAATTACTATGAATTCACATTATCATTCTACATGTTTGGTTCTTGGTTTGAAGCATCCTTTAGTAGTAAGATTCTGAGCATTTTGCAGCCATAAACTTTCTTATCTTTTTCGTGAAAGTTTGAGTTAGATTACACATACCTCGACTATTTTTTAAGGACAAGCCGGCTTATTCTATAACATTTGATGTTCCATAAAATCCGTAAGAAATTATCCAATCAATTGACATGTAGCCCGAAACTCCATAGCTGACCTTTCCCTTTGTTCAGGCTCTGCATCAATGGCACATCAACTCATTCCCAGCTTGTGTGTGAGAAGTTTCTTTTCTTCAAAAAAGTGGCATAAAAACTTTTTATGGTCGTTGATGTGTGATCAAAATATGTACTACTTTGGAAGTTGTGCCTGGCAAAAGATGAATTAAGATTCTTTTAATTTATTTAAGATAAGAAAGAATCGTTATATTACATTGAAATGAAAAGGTAACATTCAAATGTTCTTTGGAGAATGAATTACTTTTTTCTAATGAAATATAACAACATAAGAATTCATACATAATGAAATAATTGCAACCTAAGTAGATTCAAATGTTTTGTTTTTTTGGTAGACATTTCTAAATTTCAATATCATTCATGTAACAAGAACATAAATCTCTCTTATTTTCATTTGTGTTAATTAAAAAAAATGTTAAATTATCGAACATATCTAACTCTGAGGTTTTTGTTAATATTACTTCAGAATTTTACAAAATATTTTAGAAATATAATATCATTGTCGTTAAAGTTTGGTGGAAATCGTTAAAGTTTTATTTAAAATAATGTTTCTGACCTTTTCAAAAATACTTTTGGCAATAAAAACTTTATAAAATATGTGTATCATATATATATAAAGAAAGAAATTAATTTAAAACTCATATTAGTTCAATTATTATTATTTATTTATTTTTAGTTGAAACGATCCTGTCCAATCATATTTCATTTTTTAGTTCAAAACTTAATTAAATTTGACCATTTGAATTATACTTAGGGATTGTCTGTTGATTAACTTGACTCATTTAATAATTATCTTAGACTATTAATAATAAAAATTCATTATAACTCATTATCACATTGTAATAGTTTTTTATATTAAAAAGTAAATAGTCATTATGATAAATAAATAAATAAATAAAGATTTAAATCTAATAATTTAATATTATAAACAATATATAATATTTTAAATAGATAAAATTGATATATAATTCTTAGTATCAGCCAACCAACCTAATTGGTAAGATGGGTAAGACCGTAAGAGTTGAAGATGTATTAAATCAAGATGTTTCAAATTCATAAATATTTGTGAAAATAAAGATATTAAAAAAAAAATTTGTATTTTTTTTTTTTAATTTGGCCATGGATTTGTTTTTGTTATAGTTTAGCTCCGTTTGATAACTATTTCGTTTTTCGTTTTTTGTTTCTAGTTTTTTATTTTTGAATTTTGGTTTTTTGTTTTAAAAA
>JBBMKA010000018.1:34712-62331 GCA_037833695.1 Sechiopsis laciniata
TATTAATTCTAAATCCTCTAATTTCAGATTCCAAATCATGTTGCTATCAAAATTGCATTGGAGCTCAAGAAGCTGCTGGTAGATAATAGTCTTCTAGATGTGTGAGTCATATTCTTATCTTCTCCCCTCTTTGTCATTTTCTGCGTTTCTTGTTCCAAGGAGAATGAAATGTATATTTTGTTTATGACTGGGAATCGAAGCTTCGCCCCACTACATATCGGGGCACCCGCTCCTGTAGGTATAGACACGGGAAACAATAAGGGTTTTATAATTAAATTCACTCGTGGGTTTCGAATGTGGGATCTCCAAGGGAGCATACATTGGAATCCAAGCCTCTACCTCCAAGGAGAATGAGTATTACTTACATCTGACTGATTTTGTACATTATTGTAGCTCACAATCTGATTTGGAAGCAAACATATTCAAGGTATATGATCTCAGTTGAATGTTTTGGTCCTATACCAACTAAATTTTGCATTCACTTATTACCAATACTATTTACTTATTACCAATACTATTGTAACGATGTTGCAGAGAAATACAAAACTGATAAATTACAATCTCGTTTCATTATGTTGTAATGTGTAGCTATAGTTAACTTTCTTTTAGGACACCATATGCAGCTCATGGAGCGGCGTGGTTATGGGGAAGAGTACATAAATCGTTATAAGATGATGACGAGGTTTGTACATTTCCTTTTGTGGAAATTTCTCTTTCCTTTTCCTTTGCATGAGACTTAATAAATATATGCCGAATATTTGCTTTCTTTTATTGTCTCTACGTTTTCCCCATAATTTTTACACAATTCTCACTTTCAGTTGTTGCATGAAAACATAATATTATGTTTCAGCGACCTTGAGATCATATGATGACAGCAAGTACTCTATCAAGAGTTTTTCCACCTCTTGTACTAATTTTAGTCTGATTTATTTTTGTTAGTGGAAATATTAGTTGTGGATGTGAGCATGAAGCTTGAATCCTGAGGGACAATGTAACTAAATAAAGTTGGAAATCCATAGTTTTTTATGTGATCATGAAAGCACCCAAGTTATATTGATCGTGGAGGGATGAAAATCAAGCCATAATTTTTCCATGTCAGGAATTTAACATTTAATTTTTCCTTGTCAAGAATTTAAGATTTCTTTTCCTTTTCGAGAGCCCCTGGCCCTGATTGTAGGCTATAGGTATACCTCTTGTGCTCCACTGTATTCTCAACTTAAGTCGAGTATGAGAAATTTACTGAATTGCGTCTTGTTAAGACCTTTGTCAATTGCTTTGTGCATTGAACTCCTTTTTCATTCTTGTGCATAGCTAAGATTTTTCATGTTTTAGAAACATTCAAGTTTGATTGGCCATCAACTTGTGAAGTACTTTAGTCTTGGACTAGGGACTTGGGTTCTTGCTTCTACGTACTCGAGCCTAGGTAATCTACATATAGCTCTTGAATTGAACTAAATGTTCATGTGCTATAGGTCAACATAGTAAAGAGGTTCTTAGGTCAATTCACTAAGGTCTCGTATTTTCTTTTGAACTGAATATTGTGCAATTTACCATGGTATCGCATGCTTCTCCCTATGTAGCTAAGTTCTAAGTCATCTTTTCTAGGTTTCACCATCAAAGGGTCCCATTGGTGATTCTTGTATGTGGAACTGCCTGTGTTGGGAAGTCAACCATTGCCACCCAACTTGCACAGAGACTTAACCTGCCAAATGTCTTACAGGTCCTGTATGTATATATAAATGTTTAAATCTCCCCTTGTTCTATCTCTTGAGACCTAATTATGTTATGTGCTGACTCTTTGTATAACCGCCTACTGCTAACAGTCTTGTATTTTTGCAGACAGATATGGTGTATGAATTGCTACGCACATCAACAGAGTATGTCATTAATTTATTTATCCTTTTTATAAAACAAAGTATTATTATCTTAAAGGTTAAAAGCAATTTAGAAAGCATGCGACAATCGATTATCCTTCAGTGAGCATTGGTCTCGTCATCCATAAAAAAAACTTTGGTTTCTGATTAAAATAACAAAATGGAAATGAATTTATTTTAAACGCAACAGAATTTGCAATCCATTTTTTACTCAATAAAAAGCAGAATCTCATAGTCGGAACCTAAACACACTAAATGAGGGAATGAAAGAGTTGGGAGGGTGTTAACAAAAACCATAATTCATCTTCTCTTTGATTTTAACTTCATTTCTTTTCCAGTTTGTTAATATCCTGCCCGGGTGGCGATGTAACAAGAAACAGAATCCTCTTCTTTATTTAATTACTTTGATATTAACAGTCTGCACGTGCATTCTATTTTTGGCTACCTTCCTATCTTTTGTATTTTTTGAACCTCATTGTGTTTTCCCTTTAAATGTTTCAGTGCTCCATTGACATCTACTCCTGTATGGGCACGAGACTTTAGCTCCCCAGAGGAGTTAGTTACTGAATTCTGTAGAGAATGCCGAATTGTGCGTAAAGGTTTGTGTACCTTCAGTTGTAGAGTTTGTTGCTATCCTGTTTGTTGATGGCTTCTGTTACACAATATTTTTTGTATAGGTTTGGCTGGTGATTTAAAGAAAGCTATGAAAGATGGAAAGCCTATCATAATCGAGGTGATTCTTGCCTTGGGAAATTAGAACGTAGAATTTTAATTCAAATGACTTCGGAAGTTTTATTTTTGAGAATGTTTTAGACAACATTCTAAAAAGGGAAGGGTAATTGCTTTTATTTGTCTATATTTTTCTAATCTCAAATCATAACTTTTCAGATATCAATGAAATACAAAATTTTGTTTCCTTTCAGGAAATAAAAAAGAGAAAGAATAAGTTAAGGGCTTTGTAACCTGTGAAGTTCTCAGAGTTAGGAAAGAAGTCATGAACACTTATTAGTGTATTTGGAACTAATTCAATTTGTAGCCTCACAGTAGTCCTCAATCACAATTGACTTTTGATCTTCTGCTTTATTTTTATTTTTAGTTTTTAGGGAAAATTACCTTTTTAGTCCCTAGGTTTAGAGTGTAGTGTCTATTTGGTCTTTATGTTTTAAAATCAAACACTTTTATCCTTGATATTTCAATAATGCTCAATTTTAGTTCTGGGGTCCCTTTTGAGTTTAGTTTCATTTTTATTTTCTTTTATAAATTTGTTTTGTGTCAATATCCATAACCACTTCATCAATATATTTGAATTTAAATTTAGTCTAGTCATTATCGTACAGGTACTCAACACTACGCCATGTAATTAACATTTTTTTTAAATGTTAGGTACTAAGATTGAACATTTATTTTAAAATATCAAGGGTAAAAGTGTTTGATTTTGAAAGACAGTGACCAAATAGAAACTTAACCCCAAACCTAGGTACTAAAAAGGTATTTCTCTTTTTTTTTTTTAAGAATAAAGAAATTATTTGAGAAATTTTCTTTGTCATTTGTTTTTTTGTTTTTGTTTTTGTTTTTTTTTTTTTAATTTTAATTTTTTTTTTGAGTTATGATTGGGAACCTAGTCTCCTCCCTTACAATGTTCTTTTGAAGCTAAGGTTGTTTCTTAACATGCTCATACTCGAGAGAAAGAAAAAAAGAAAAAAAGAAAAAAAAAACAGTGAGGTGTACGAACTTTTCTTAAGCAGCATGCATGCAGTCTCATTTGTCATAGAAATTTAAGAGATAAGTCGTGTAGTTAATAAATCAACAAATAAAGTGTTATTTTTGTAATGAATTGGGTTTCACTTGAATAACATAGAGTTTCTTTTTGTACTTTTTTTTCTTTATCTATCTTCAGGGAATAGTCTTTTTGATATGAACTTGGTTTGATTTATAAAAATATTTAGGGAATTCATTTGGATCCCAGTATATATTTGATGGATGATGAAAGTAAGGCACCAGCTAATATGTCTGCAAAAGATATGGAAAAGAATCCTTTATCAGCGACATCAGATAATAAAAGTGCAAAACAAATGGAGAGTAGTTGTCTAGTTGTTTGTCAAAATCAAAATGGGAGTGACACTTGCACTAGGTGTTCTCCTTCAAATGAATGCTGCATGCACACCAACCAAGAAGTTGAAGGGTTGGATTCTCCAGAGGCTGTGGGTATAGCAGAAAATAGCTCTGGAGTTACAGGTTGATTCAAACTATGAATTTTGTGCTATTCGTTCAATATTTTATTCAGCCTCATAGAATTGAAGAATGTTAACCAAGTGTTCATATATAATGAACAATTTAGATTTGAGATCCTGAGGAAAAAAACTGTTTTTCATTTTATGGTGTTATTCAGATGAAACCCACAATAAAGAGGAGACGGATAGATCTGCTTCTGTCAGGAAAGATAAGTCTGGTGCTGAGCCAATAATCATACCCATAGTCTTGAAAATGGCTGAATTTGATCACAAGGTTAGTTTAATTATTATTTTTTGTTTATTTGCAAACAACTAAAGAAGCATGGATTCGAATATAGCATGGCATGGCGACATGATAATTTCTAAAAAGTAGCACATTTTTCATGTTAGGAATACATTTACGATGTGGATGTACTTAATATTTCAAAATGGATAAAGATGTAAATTTAGCACTAAGAACATTGAAGGTTATGTCAATAAACAAGTCTCTGTTATCCAACAAAGTTCGAAATATAAATTAGAGGGTTTCATTCTTTCAATTTTTCTCAATAGAAGTTCGGTTACCATTAAAAGAAATGTAGAGAGTAGAAAGCCAATACTTAATACTATATATACTATAGTTTATCTACTCCTATGATCAATTGGAAAGTTTTTTGTAATCCTTTGGATATGATCTCTGCCTTTTGTAATTTCGACACAACTATGAAATGTTACTGTTTCCAATCACAAAAAACCCCTAATACTATATATATACATTGAGAGGTCAACATTAAACCAAATAAGGAATTTTAGATTTGATATTTTGAACTCAACTGCAATGTATCTATTTGATTTCCAGCATTTTGAATTTCTGCTATTGAAATAAGTTGGTGTCTCTTTTAAAGTCCAATTGTTATTTTTCTATTTCATTGGTTTTCATTATACAGATTTTCTCATGTTTTTCGGTCTAGCCTCTTAGTAAGTTTTAGTTGTAATTAGTACACTTTTTGTCTTGTTCAGGCATTACTGGAGGAGTGGATCCCCCCTCGAACATTTGGTGACAAATGTCCTCTCCAGGTATATAAACTCCCTAAATATTCAATGCCCCAATTGAGAACATAAAATTATATGAGACCTTTTCTGATTAAGAATTTTGTACTTTTGAGGTTTGTGCTTAATTTGCATTTGAAAATCATGGGACTTAACCACCTTGGGTTGACTAGTGGTTAAATAAGGGCAAAGTGTTTAGAGGAAATGTGTTCAATCCATGGTCACAACGAAGGTAGGTGGTTGCTTTTTTTTGAGAAATTCCTTTCACGGTCAAATTATCCAAACAGATGAGTGTTGTTGGTGGTTGCTTTAGGATCTTAAAAAAATCTAAACAGCTTGGTTTAGGGCTTTGCTGTCAGCGCATTTCGTTTTTTACGGAATTTTTTATTCCAATCGCAAAAATGATTGGAGTCGTACAACATTCTTCCATTAAAAAGAGAAACTACTGAAAAATTTTGTCTGACTGCTCTTTTATTTTTCTTCTATCTTATTCTCCATACTGTTTCTCTATCATTCTTATTTTATCTGAGTTCTACATCGTTGGATTTTTCTTTGTTTCAGGATAAAGATAAGCTTATAGCTAATTTAAAAACCATTCAGGGCTATCTTTGCTCATTCAAATCACAGGTTTGTTTCTCAGCTGAACAATTGTCGTTTTTTGTGTGGATAGATTGATGCAATTCATTTTAGGAATTAATGGGCTGATAGTGTCATATTAAACAGTAATCAAGTTTAGCTAATATCATTTATTAATATGCTCCTTAAATTATTGGCCACAGGGCGTGGTAGTTGTTAATATATCAGCAACAACATTTCCACAAACGCTGGATTGGCTGCATGGATATATTCTGCAGGTAATTTATGTATTTTTAGTAGAAATTTATAGACATAACATCCTTTAGAAAATAAAATAAGAAAACTCATGCATGTTAAAACAGAATATATCTGAGGCATGCTCATGCTACAAAGATTCAATGACCTTAATACGAGCAGCATTATAGGTTATTATCAAATAATATTTACAGCTAGTATGCTTTATTTTGAGAGTTGTTTATTTATTTCGTTTTATATAGTTTATTTCTATTTTAAACTTTTATTAAGTTAACCCAAGATTGTCTCTGGAGTTTTTTAGTTTAACTCAAGTGTCTATATGTATTTAAATAGTTTTGCCCTATGAGGCAATTAAAAACGGTTTTTTGGAATTTCATTAAGTTATGAAAATAAAAGAGTTCAGAGACAAACCCCAATGGGGATGGAAAAAGAGAAACTTACCAAACTAGTCAAATCTAGAAAATAATTACAAATATTGTCACTTTTAAATTTTTCTGCTAATATTGTCATTGATATTAATGAGTATTGTCATCATACTTTTTTGTAATTGTGTATTAATGAGTATTTATAATACAATATTAAAACGTATTAAAGATTATGGAGGTAAATATTTTAAAATTTAATTATATTTGTAATTATTTTGTGTGAAAAGACCATTCAATACAATTTTTCATGAAAAAAAGAAACACATGAAAAGAACATATAAGATCAAAACAGAAACATTGAAAGTCAGAAACATTAAAAGCCAGAAACATCGATAAAGAAACATTCTGATGATGGTTTAAGGAAAGCAACCCAATTTGAGAAGATGTCGAGTACAATACCCAGAGAATGTTTTGACCAAGGAGCACATGCTGAGGCTTTAAGCTTTGCAATTTTAAATCTGGGCGGCCAGGGCATGTGTGAGTCTTGAAAAATTTTTTGATTTCGTTTTCACCATAATTCATACAATAGGGCTTTTACTGCTTCCACCCCAAGCAATGTACCTTTTTTTATTTAATTCAGGGCCTTCCAAAAAGACCCTTGCACATTTTCCCGGACATTTCATGAAATACCCAACTAATGCCGAAAATTCCCATAAGATGGTTCCAGCACGAGGAAGAGAAATGACATAGAAATAAGATATGGTTGGAAGATTCTCCATTAGAATTACAAATAGGGCAATTAAAAACTGTTTTTAGACCCGCGTAAAGATGTTTATCTTTTTCTTGTACATTTTTTTTAATATATTTTTTATTATTGCCCTTAGTTTTCTGAAGAAAAGTCCTTTGGCCCGACATAAGTTTAATATGTTGTAAGTGTAAAGTGTGTGTTAATGGATTTCATAGGATCTTCTTTGGTATCAAGCATTTATTGCAATGACTATGCCAGAAAGTTCTTTCCTATTTTTTTTTGCGACAAAGTTCTTTCCTATTATATTAGTATTATTTACTATACTCTGTCAAATGTGGGATTGGGAAAAGTATTTCTCGTGTGAATGAAAATTGGAAACGCTGTCCTTTATTTATCTGACAGTGTTTTCACCAAGATTGTCAGTATGATTTCCTTCTGAAGATTTGTTTGCATCTTTTGGCCTCAGTGTATTGAAGAAGGCATTTCAACTGTATCAAATCAAAATGCAAGAGAGACCATTGAACACTAATTAAGAGCAGAAAATTCGTTCATAACAGGTATCTTACTTTTCTACTCTCTGAACAGCTGTCTTGGACTTGAGTTTCCTATTGAATGTGTAAACAAAAGGCCGAGATATTTGTCTTCAATGCAACATTTATTAGATCAAGATCCAACCTTATTGTATCGACTCACCTATGACATTAATTTATAGACATCTCGAGTGTCTCAATTCCTTCGATGTCTTCCGGTGCTTAGTCTAGTGACGAATGTGATTATCTCAGGTATAGTGGAGCAAAGCTCCGATCACCCGATTTCCATAAAAAAGAACATCCTCTTGGTGGTATATTCATAGTCATCTCGTTCTTTCATTTAGGCCTGGTACGATCCAAGACATGGTTTATAGTCATTTTGTGGACACCCCTTCAAAGAATCAAAAGAATCTCTTTGGTATCTTTTCATCAGTGCATTTTGGTGGTCAGCTTGGATTGCCAGGAATGATATCATTTTTGACAAAGGAAAGACTTTTACTCGAGAGCTCCTAAAATCAATTATCTTTCTTGCACTGTCATGGGCTAAACTTATAAAGCCCTATCAGGATTTTAGCTTATACCCTTTTATTATGCATTGGAAAGACTTTCTATAAGCTCTTATCGATTGGCTTTTTTTTTGTACTTTTCATTCATCAATGAAAGTTTTCCTATATAAAAAAAATAAATATATAAAAAATAAAAAATAAAAAATCTTGTTCTTTCATTTAGAGTATTTTTATTGCACAAGATTTTGATTCACTGAATATAATAGGAACCTCCAAAAAAAACATGCTTTTTTGAATTCAACAATATTTGGGAGTGAGATTCAAACCTGGAACCTCTTAGTTATTAGTTCATATATCATGACAGTTGAGCGAGAATCATGTCCTAAGATACTTGTTTCCAAACTATAGTTAACTATGTTTCCATCGTTACATGCACGGCGATTATTTTAAAGTGGAAGCAAGGCATATTTGAAAGCGATATGGAATGAAATCACTTTTGGCTTTCCATGTTTCACTAAAAGGGGCATCATTCCAAAATCACTCTAAACGTATCCCTCGACTCTTTTCAGCATGAAAGGATATCATAAAGGCTTGAGATAAAAAATACTATTTGTTTTCCATTGATATTTTATTTCTAAATTCTTAAGTGAGGAGACAAACGCTTTTATTAAGAAAAACATTTAAGACAAAATAATGTCTTACTGTGAACTCACATAATCATGTTACACCTTTTTTCTTTGATATTCTTGACTGTCCGGACTAGCTTACGTGCACCACAACTAATGTTATGGGACGTACCGTCCGGCCCTACAACATTTAGATGACAAGGAAACCTGTAGGAAATTAATTCTTAGGTAGGTGGCCAACATGGATTGGACCCATCACCTTTTAGTTCTTCAAGGCGCTCTTGACCACTAAGTCATACACGTTTTGGTTCTTGATTTGAAGCTTTCATAAGTATGAATACATGAGCGCTTTCCAGCTATAAACTTAACTTAATCTTCCATTTCTGACCCTTTCTTTTGTTCAGGTGGAATATTCTCACACACATTGCACCAATGGCGCATCGTCTTATTACCAAGGTCGTCCCAGCTTCCCCAGGAAAGTGGCTTCGAACATAAAACTTTTGGAAGTTGCAACTTGCAACAGATGAGTTCTCTATAAAAGCTAACTTATTCTGGAAGAATTTAACTTGAAAAATATTAGCTTCTTGCTGTGTGTGTTTGATATTATAACTTTTACAAAAGGGCTGTGTTAGTTTGAAGACCAAAATTTCGTTTGTATTGTTTTTGGGTTCTGGAATTAGTTTGACCTATTTTGCTTGAACAATTGGACTGAATATCGTCTCCTTCGGCCTTCACTTGGCTGCTGGTGATCTCAACTTTCTCATCATTATTAGGGCTTTTGATTACCATTCAGATGCTTTAGAAAGATGTGACAGTTGAAGATGCAGAAATTTGATAGCGAGGTAACTTCGATGTATAATCTAATAACTAAGTCCCATTAGATAATTATTTAGTTTTTAGTTTTTGATTTTTGAAATTTAAACCTACTAGTATCTTACCATATATTTTTTCTTATTTGAATATCTATATCTCACTTATATTTGTAGAAACCAAATTAAAATTTGGAAGAAAAAAAAAAGTAGCTTTCAAAAACTTGTTATTATTTTTTAAAGTTAATTATCATCTACATAAAGGAAAGATCTAAAAAATTAGAGTAAAAATAAGTTTAAATTTAAAAATCAAAAACAAAAAATCAAATGATTATCAAACGGAGCCTGAAAAATTCTGTATCAAATGTCATCGATTGAAGAGTTGCTACAGCAATGGTGGCAGCCACAACAATGGCGTTAAATATTAACGGAAGTCATTAATTAATGTTTTTTTTTTTTTTTTGAAAAATCAACCATATATTTTTTTTTAAGTCAATGAAGATATAACTATTTAAACAAACACCACCTAAGGTGTAACTCAATGCTCCAAATTGTTGAACAAAAATAAAATTAAGCCTACGACATGGACTAAATTATCAAATTTAATTCGATAAAAACTAATTTAGCATATATTTTACTTTATGATCGATGCAACGATAGTGTGTGGGTAAGACTGTTATCCATCTCTGCGGGTTCTTGAGCTGCTCTTGTTATATTAATTTTCATGTCCTGCATTTAGGTCGGATTCATTTCCTTCCCCATAAATAGAAAAGTCTTTATTTTTTTATTTTTATTTTTTTTTAATTTATTATTATTTTTTCCTCTTAGTTGAGACCTAGAACCATTGATGTTTGTTAGAGTTTTCTTTTGGAAAAATAGTGTTGATGTTTGGATATGGGAGCATGTTTTAGTGATCTTGTTTGGTGTGAGTAACTAAACAGAATTGTTGATCTTCATCACTGTGTTTAGGGTACTGGGAATTGGACTAGAATTGTTGAAACTTTTAAATAGCTGTTCAAGTTCAAGATTTGCATATTTGAACTTAGAGCGAGGAAATAAATAGTTGTTTTAGTTCATTTTTCCCCTTTTCTGAAGTCATGTTTAAACGCATGATATGGACGTTCATGAGGATGAATGTGTAGACAAGAGCATCGCTTCGTTAACATGAGTAAGATTTTTTTGTTTTGTTTTGTTTTTTTAATTTAGTGTGATTAAGAGGAGTTCAAATCTCTCTCATATTGTTGAATTAAAAAAAACAATGAGAATGAATATTTTTTTATAATCTTTAGATAACTTTTCTAAAATGTTGAAAATTTAGTCTCATTTGATATTTATTTGGTTTTAAATTGAAGGTTTAGTTTGTCTTCTTATTTGCCTTTTGAATGTTGGCCATCCTTTTTGCAGATGCATTCTCCAATGTTTTCTTAGTAGGCCTTGTTTGCCTCTTTTTCCTTTTAGTAGTAACCTTTGGTCTATATTTTTTCACAGCCTGCAAGAATTAGGAGAACACACAAAAGTTCAATTCATTTTAGTTGATAACTCAATCATTGCCTGCAAGTATTAGGGGAACACACAAAAGTTCAATTCATTTTAGTTGAGAACTCAATCATTGAATTCTATCAGTTAAACATTGATTGAGTTATTAACTAAAATGAATTGAACTTTTGTGTGTTTCTCTAATACTTGCAAGCTGTGAAAAAAATATGGATCAAAGGTTATTGCTGAAAGGAAAAAGAGGCAAACAAGGCCTACTAAGAAAATATTGGAAAATGCATCTGCAAAAAGGATGGCCAACATTCAAAAGGCAAATAAGAAAGGAAAGGGCAAGAAAATGACACTTCAAGCTATAGACTATCTAGAGAAGAGTTCTCAAACGAAGAAGCCTTAAGAGTTATCACCCAAGTCCCCATCACTAAGACAATCACCAAGGTTGCATATGGAACCTCCATCTTTCAATTTAAAGATTACTCAAATGAATGAATGATTGAAAATGGCAGTATGTTAGTTTCATATAGTTTGAACATTTAGACCATTTATTTATGTTTGAACAATTACTTATGTTTTGGTTATTGAACAATTACTCATGTTTTGAACAATTACTTGAAATTGAATCAAATGAAAGCTTTTGTTCCTATCATTCAAGAATCATTGCAATGTAACAAATTGATTCTATTTAAGAAGCAAGATAGCACTTGAATTTGATTAAATTCTATTAGTGATAGAACTTAAGCAGTAATTGAATTCTATCACTGACTGATCAGTGATAGAACTCAACTGATGATAGAACTCTATCACTTATTGGATTCTATCAGTGATAGAATTCAATCAATGATAGACTTATTTTCTATTTAAGAAGCAAGATAGGAGAGAACATTCCTCACTTAATCAACAATCATAGAATATTGTCTACGGTGAAATTGAAACAATTTCTAAGAAAAACTTTCAAACATTTCCTCATCATCTACCATTTTCAAATGATATGGATTGATTTTATTGTGAGCTTGTTTAGCAAGAAGTAAACATTCAAGTAGGTACAAATTAGCAAATTTGGTCTTTAGGTTTGGATTGGAAATGTTGAATTGGGGTAGAAGATTGAAGGAAGCAACTAATTTATTTCTATCAATAAAATCAACATTTCTAAAGAATGACCTTCTAATCTCACAATCAAAGTCTTTATCAATCTCTTGAACTGAGAACATTTCACAGTTGAGTCTCGTTAACATGCAGAAATCTTTCAATCCAAATTCCACATATTGGACCTTCAAGATTGAAAGCCAAGATATCATTTCTTTTTGTTTCACATTGCCTTTAAGGCAAGGTGTGAAAGCATTTGGATGAGAAGTTATTGCACTTTGATGTCTAAAAAATGCCCAAATGGCCCAATTCTAAACAATTTTATCTCTCTTTCATCTAATGTATTTTTTAATATGATCGATAACATCGAAGGCCTTTTCCAATCTTTCTCTTGGTACTATGAGCATCTTTTCATGTTGAAACAATGTTAATCATTTAGTATTCTATCATTTTAAAGAATTGTCAAATTGATTGAAGTTATTGATTACTTACTTTTGTATGTTTCATCTTCTTATTGATTATTGAAAAACAGTAAGCACATTGATACCAATATCAAAACAGAACACAAATCGATAGAATGTTTTTGACTAGGTTATCGAATGTTTTTGGTTAGGTGATAAAATGTTTCTGGTGATAGAATGTTTACGCGTATGGTAGGGCTCAAAGAAAACAAACACACGTATATGAAGTTAGAAATAAGGATTTCAAACTCTTGATCATTAACAAAAACAATAAGCACATCGATACCAATATCAAAACAGAACATAAATCGATAGAATGTTTATGTATGGTAGGACTCAAAGAAAACAAGCACACATGTACTAATAACAATTCTATCATTATTGAATAAACATGTACTAATAGATGCAATGATTGAATGAAACCTAAGCTGATATTTCAAAAAAAATAAAAAAAAAAGCTAATGATACAGTTTTCCCGTTTGAAAAATCACACACAAACTTCCATATCACCTAAGCACAAACGTCGATCCTAAATCTTCTTCCATGGCGGACTCCGACAATGAATCCAACGGCAATTTCTGAACTTTGAAGAATTTCGATGGACAACACAGTTTAAAATTTTCTTTTTCCAATACAAAAGATAATTTTCCTAAATCTATCTTTTTTGTAACAACTTTTCAAAACTACCACGGTAATTACCCGAACAGAAATCAATTTTAAAATTTAAGAACCAAAGTATTAGTTTTGAAAATTGAACAACTGGAAAATTAAGTTCAATCTTAGGTTAAGTTCAAATCTTAGGTAAAAATGTATTCTAATCTAATTTTTTTAATTATATTTTACCCTAGTCTTAGAATATATAAAAAGTTAAAATATCATTTTGGACTCTCTTTTGACCTTAGTTCCATTTTGATCCCCTAAATTTTTAAAAGTTTAATTTTAGTTCTTGAATTTTGATATTTGTTCCATTTTATTTAGTCTGTAAATTTTGAGTTTTATTGTATTTCGATCCTTGAACTTTTCAAAAAATTTAAAATTGGTCTTTATAAAAAAAAATTGTTTATTTTTCTTTAAAAAAAATTACCATCTTCCTCTATAAATTTTAGAATATGATCATATTTTCTCTTTGCAATAAACATTATTGAATCAATTTAGATTCATATTGACTTCAAATTTATTATAGGTATTAGTTTTAAATTTTTTTTTAAGTATAAATACTGAATTTTTTTTTTTTTTGAGAATGTATAAATACTCGAATTAATTTTAAAAGTTTAGGGATCAAAATTGAATAAATCTCAAACTTCATGGACTACTCATGAACTTTTGAAAGTTTAAAAACCAAATATTTATAGATCAAAATAATATTTTATCTATAACTTCAAATATCGCAAACCTAATAATACAACATCTATGCAGAAAAAATGTGTATCGGAAAATAGAACAATTATGTGAAAAAATATATTTAAATAAAGAAGAATGTCAATGGGTGGGATTTAAAAAAAATAAATGCAAATATAACCATTAAATTTTTTTTTTTTTTTTTTTAAAACTTATAATTCAATTATATGTGATTAACTTAGACACCGATTAGCCAACAAGAGCTTTGGGAAGATTTATTAGTAACATATTTCTTGGAGAATATGGGTTCCACCTTCTTCCTAAAAATTAATGGGCAATTAGAGCACTAACTCATATCTCTTTTAATTGAGCTTTATGGGTTTTGATACCATCTTAGATAGAGTGGACATTCATCTCAAAACCACACCTATCTTTTAAAGGCTAGGAGATATCCTCATCTTATCAATGTGGGATTCTCAACTTGCATGTGCCTTTTGGGCTTACCAATTTTGAATTGGATCTCAATTTCATTTTTATTGGACCGATATTCGTTTGGACTTTATGAGCTCTGATACCATCTTATAAAATATAAGATTTCACCTCAAAACCAATTGACAATGAAAAGAATAAGTCATATCTTTGTTAGTCTCTTCACTTTTTTTATTATGAGTCAATTATGAGATCCCAACACTTATTGATTGTAATCTAATTCAATATCACAGTTATGCATTTAGTTTTGAAAAATCAAAAGGTGAATTTCATCTTATTTGAGAGCATTGAACTTAAAAAGAAAAGGGAAAAAAAAACACATTTTAGTAAACATCATGGATCTATTTGGCAATGTTTTAACACCAAAAAAAAATCATCTGGCAATGTCCATGTTTCTTTTCTTTGTTTGGAACAAAAACTAGAGTGCGTCTGAAACTTATTTTTATTCCTTATTTCTTAAAAATATGATGAAATATAAACTTCATTGATAACTATATATTTTTTTAAAAATTTTATACAATTTTGAAAGAATCAAGTGATATAATTTTAAAAAAGGTATAAGATAGATTAAAACATATAAAAGTAATTATCAAATATTTTTGTTATCTAATATAAATAAATTTAGATGCAATGACAAGAAGCTTGATACGCAATATTATCTTTTACTCGAGTCATTTGTTTCAAATCATGTCAAATGCAATTATATTGTTTGGTGAATATTGTGATCGTTTTTTTTTTTTTTGGTAAAGCGATCGTAAAATATTAAAGTAAGGTTAAATCTATATTTTAATGTAAAAACTATATATATGGTAAAATAAAATTAAAAAATCACTGAAATTTTTTGGGTGACTTACAAGGCATCTAGTTCTATGATTTACTTGATTAAAAAAAAAAAATGTTCTTTGATTTACTTCTTTTTTACATCTGATTTGCGAGATTCACATGATGAAATCATTTTTAACCAAATTTAATTTGAAGAAAGGTGAAGGGGAGAATATCATAGCTTAATAAAATGTTTTAATTTTTCTCCCACTTGATCTGTCTATTAGTAATATTTTTTTAATTTAAAAAATTACTTTTATTAGTGTAAAATCTAGAAATAAGGTTTCGTAGTCCCATTTCTTTCTTGTATTTAAATTATATTATATTATTATTGAACCAATTTTAATTAAAATTAATTTTAAACTTCAACCATTTTTTAATTTTTTTTAAAAATACTTTGAAAACATCGATACCAATTTTGAATTTTATTGAAAATACTTGATTAATTTAAGTAGTTTTAGAATCTCTTTTATTTAAAGTTGGATTTATCCGTAAGATAGGAATTACACTAGATATGGCGATTGTCATTAAATTTAATAACTCTCATTCAATACAAAAACCAACCATATTAGGTTTCCATGGGTGAAGAAAAAATGTGCAAAATCTGTAGCAAACGTTTAACAAATGGCAAAGCTGTTGGCGGCCACATGCGATCCCATAAGTACTTGTCTAAGGTTTCACTCCTTCTCGATCCAAAGGCGACACCAATATCGATGCCGAATCAAGAATGCTCATCTTCATCATCTTCGTCGTCTTCGTCATCCAAAGCGAGATGGTCTCCGAACTTATGGAGGTGGGAGAGTACAATCTTTACGACCGAGGAAGTCACAGCAGCGTGGTGTCTTCTTATGATATCGAGATATCAAGAAACTGATTTTGTTAGAGATTTTGAAGAAAAATTCAAATGCAAAAAGTGTGAGAGAGTGTTTGATTCATATCAAGCTTTGGGAGGTCATTGTGCAAACCATACAAGATTGGAAAATATTGATAATGAAGAATATGATCACAAGGTCTTTCAGTGTTCTTTTTGTGCAAAAGTTTTTGATTCTGGACAGGCTCTTGGAGGCCACATGAAAGTTCATTCTTCATTCATCAATAAAATTATGGGTACCAATAATTTTCATTCCAATAGATTAGCAAAAACTTCAATAGATCTCAACCGTCCACCTTTTTGTATGCATGATCATGATCTTCAAGATCAAGATATATACAAGTTAGATCATGAGTTTTCTGAAATCTTAATCTAGTCCATGTTTTTTTTTTTCTGGATAGATTAGAGCAGGGTTAGCCTAGTAGTATTTTTTCCTTTTTCATTAGTGTGAACATTGAAACCGATTCAATTTCTGTATTTATTTTTGTTTTATTGGTTGAATTTAGACTTTGTAGCAATTTTTTTCTTTAATCATATTGAAAGCTCTCTACTTTTGGTTAATTATACTATGGTTGCTTAATTTTGAAGAGTTTTAACATAAAAAAGTGCGTTGGAGAAAATTTTGAAGCGAAAAACATGTGATATCATTAGCTAACGAGTAATGAATATGTACTTGAAAATATAAACTGTATAGCTTTGAATTAGAATTTTTTTCTATGCTCTGATATGATGTAATTACATATTTGTTTACATGCTTTATTTGTGTATCATTGATGAAATATCTTTATTTTCTAAAAAAAAAAAAACATGTTCAACTATTACATAAAAATACTAATGTTTTTGTTCATCCATTTTTTCTTTTTTATTGTTTTGTACAGTAGGCATCCTTGTTTGTTGCGTTCATAGGATTGGGAGCTACATTCAAACTTGATTTAATTTTTGAATTAAAAGAAAATGTTTGTTAATTTGTTAAATAATTTTATTCATCGATCCAATTGTGTTATCATAAACCTATAGCATTGTATCTTTCGATTCCATGCTATAATCTAAAAAACAAAATTGAATGTTTGATAAATGTCTGTATTGTCGATAGTGGCATTTACATGGTACAACCATATAAAATTTCATAATTCAAAGACAAGGGCAAATGATTTGCAAACTTTAGATAGTCTCAATTAGACACCTAGACAGTAGTATAAGAAATTTTATAGTTTTATGTGCATTTTACTAATGAGAAGAATTTGGGTGTAGTCCAGACAGCATTCTTAGCATATGATGTCACCCATGTAACACATTTGATGCCACACATCTCTTCTCTTTTTTTACTTTATATTTATTATAAAAAACAATTTAAAAAAAGAAAGAAGATATGTGGTTCCAAATGAGTGACATCATGGTGGGGATGCAGCCGGAGCTACACCCAAATTTTTCTCTTTATATGTTGATAGAAGGTGCAGCATACATGATTCATTCCACACAAAAAAGGTGCAGCATACATGAAATTCTGAAGATAAAAGACTTTGAATTTTCTTTTCAAGAATTTGATACGAAATATTTGAGACCTATTAATATACGAAAAATGCAAAACTTGTGAGTATTCCTTTAGTTGCACAAGACCAGTTAATATGTCAGTACGTTCCTATCCCTGCGAAATTCACTATTTGTTTTTTTTTGCGGGGATCGAGTTCCCACGGAGAGTTTTTTCAGTTCACTTTTTTTTATATTTTTTAAATAATAATCTCAAATTTTTCTTTGAAAATATCTATCAAATTTCAATTATATTGTTAAATATTAAGGAAAAATATTCAATTAAATACATAATTTCACCAACAAATATTTTTTATCTAAAATTTAAAGAGTAAAATAAGGAAAAAAAGCAATTTATTTAATTTTTTCCCGGCCTTGTTCCGAGCTTAAATGGGATCCCCGCGGCGAAAATGAATATCTTTAGTATATGAGTAATGAAACATACCAACTTCCTGAATCGAATTGATTTTAACACGAAATAAAATAATCAATTGCGCCACCAACTCATTTCATAGTTTTTATCAAATTTTAAAAAATTATTTATGACTTTTTTTTTTTTAAAGGTACTTTTTACCTTCTAAGTTTTGAGATATTATTGACACAAATCTATAGTTAAAAGCGTTATTTTTAAAAATTTAACCAGAATTATATTAGCTATTGTATTTCAAAAGAACATAGACATAACTTTCTCACTTGGAACAAAAATTAAATTTAAACTAAAAAAAAAAGAAGTCAACTAATGATAAGAGAGAAAAATGAATTTTTATTATTCTAAAGCTGGTGTCGTGCATTACTCCCGCGTAGATATCAACTTCAACGTGCTCTCAACTTCTCACTGTCCCCCCCACTATTTATATACACACAAACATTTTCTTCCAATATTAACCATACATTCACAAAATGGACAACACACGCAAACGCCGCCCAAAATCTCCAGCCCTGCCGCCGTCGCCATCGCCGTCGCTCGGCGGCCTCGTCCGCAGCAGAAGCCGCTCTTCCGCCATAACTCTCCCGGAGAACAACTCATGCGCGGCCAATATGAGCCAACGCTCAACCATCGTCCGTTCAAGGTCAAGATCAACCACCAAGAGCAGGGATGAAGAGAATTTAAACCCCTTGAACTGTAAGACCAAAGCGGGGTTCTCCAAGTTCTTGAAGTCGACGACCCCGTCTGCTTGGGCACTGTCACCGGGCCGGTCGATGGGGTCTCCGGTAGTGCCACGACTGCAGACGGTAGCGGATGGAGGGAGAGGGAAGTTAGGTGGTGCTGTGATTGGGGTTATGAGGTTTTTTAGACCGAAGAAGGCGGCGGCCGAAGCGGAGGAGGTTCATCGGTTTAGGATTATGCAGAATAGGGTGTTGCAATGGAAATATGTTAATGGTAGAGCTCAGACTTCCATGGTTAACGTTACAACACTTGCTCAGGTATTCTTTTTCTTCTAGTTCTTTTTCAAATATTTTTTTATTTTTGTTTGTTTAGCTGAAATTTGAATGGGATCATTTTTCCTTTTTAATTCAATAATATTTGGAACTGAAATAAGTAATTTAGTTAAAGTTACCATTTAGTCCATATAATTTTAAAAATTAAAATTTTACATTCAATGAAACTCACATAAATAATTGTTTGAATGGCAACCAATTTGTGTTTTTTTTTTCCCACAGGACAGAATATTTAGTGCGTGGTTTCACAACTTGAGAATGAGAAATGGGATATTAGAAAAGCGAATTGAAGTTAAAAAATTGGAAAATGAGATAAAATTATACAGAATAATTTTCCCTCAAATTTGTCTTCTGAAGCAGTGGGCCAAGTTGGACAAAAGAAACCAAGAATCAGTAGCCAGCTTAGCCACTGTTCTTTCAATATTCTCACTAAGACTCCCTCTACAACATGGAGCCCAGGTATACCATGTCAAAAATAACTACATCTCTCACAATTTGTTTTAATTTTGATTTCCGTAACTGTCCAAACCAACTTGCATGTATCTTGATTAATGTTACAGAATATACGATCGATCCTAAATAATTACTATGGATTTAACTCATTATCTCGTAAATACTCAAGATCCTCTTGACCACTAAACCAGTTTCACATAAATTTTATTGGGTTAAAATCTCAGTTTAGTGCCCTAAAATTCGAGTTCTCAAATTTCATTCTTTCTACTTTCAATAGGTTTAAAGCTGTATTAATTTTCTGTATAATTATTTTTTTTATATATTCTTGAGCATGCAAATTTGCATCAAATCTGGACTAGAGCATCAATTCAATTATTTTCACGAAATTGAATCCAAAAATTTTAGTTTCTTGAGACCTTTTAATCACTGGTGTTAAGGGATGACAAACCTACCCAAATCTCCATAATCGTATGATATTGTCCACTTTGAGCTTAGGCCCTCATGGCTTTGCTTTTGGGTATTTCCTAAAAGGTCTCATACCAATTGAGATGTTTGTCTCTCTTATAAACCAAAGATCTATCCCACTACAAATCCTTCCAAATTACACTTGAACAAATTGTAAAGTCCAACTACGGATTCACTCGATTTATGTTTGAGCGCACAATACCTACCTTTCACCAAGTACTCTCACCAGAGCACATATAAAGCGTCTCAACCACGGATTTTTCATCTCACAAATCTTTGATTCATACTCAAGGTTCTTCCGATATGCTTAAGTCAGGAGCACAGCTCTGATACCACTTGTTAAGGGACAACATACTAATTCAGATCTCCACATTGGTATGATATTGTCCACTTTGGACCAAGGCTCTCATGACTTTGTTCTTGGACTTCTCCCAAAAGGCCTCATACCAATGTAAATGTTTGTCTTCCTTTACAAACCCAAGATTTACTCTTTATTTAATAGATTCTACAACATTTGTTTGTATTCCCAACAACTGGACTTGATTATCTCTAGTGTTACTTTAAATATATTCACTTATTATCTTTCTTTTTTTTAAAAATATTTATATTATTGAAATTACTTTCAATTCAAATTAACTTAGAGCTATAGAGTTATTTTCAATTTTTTCAAAATTGGACATTTGAAAAATTTACATCAAAATGAAACAAATTCAAAATATATGGCCTAAGATAGTATTTTAACTATTATGTTTTAATTCTATTATTATATTTTAGGAATAGGTACACTTTTAAAATTAAACATTTTTACTTAATATTTTAAATAATGACCAATTTTGGTTTATGTGTCAATTGAATTTTCCTTTTTATTTGTTTTCTTTTAAAGATAAAATTCATATTAAGACATAAATAACTACATATATTATCAATACAAAAGAATTTAAAGTTAGTCAACTGATCATCTTAATATAAACATTGTATCATATCACTAACAATTTTATTATTTAAACAATTTAAACTTCAATATTATTGAAATATTTAAAAATTAAATAGAAACTTTACCGAAAATCTATAGACAAGATACTGAAAGGGCATAGACTGCATTGATTAAAAAATAAAAAAAAATAAAAAAAACTAAACATAGATCACATAAAATTTCAATTCAAATTTATTTAAATTTAATATAAGAGCAATTTAAGTGATATCATCACACTCAAAAAAAAATAAATGATTTGATGACATCATTTATATTTTGAAACTGTGAGTCACATTCAATTGTTTTCTAACTTAAAAAATAAGCAATTAAAATTAAAATTAAAAATTAAAAAATTGTCCAAATTAAACCACAAGGCTTCACAATATAGTGATGTCAAAATATTACCTAATTAAATTGCTTTATATATATAATAATCAATTGGATTACAAACAGGTCGAGTTAGAAGCCTTTCAACAAGCATTGAACATTTCTATGGAAGTTATGGCCAAATTAGAAACGATGATCACCAAAAGCACATACCAGGTTCACCTCTTTTCTTCTTCTTTTTTATTTTTTTATTTTTTATAAGAATGTTAAAAGTGTCAGGATTGTATAAACCTAATTATGGCAAAGTAACCTAAATAATTAAGAGATAATAAATTTCATGCACGATAGATCATCTATCTAATAATTAATTTTCTATTTATTATTTCAAAAATAAATAAATAAATAAAAATTTGTGCTTATTTTTTTTATTAAATATTGTAGGGTCAAATGCAATAATAATAGTGCAAACTAACAATAAAAAATGACAGGAGCATCTAGTAAATTAATTTGGTTTTTTAATCAATAAAGTTATTTAGTTCTTAAAAGAATTAAAAAAATATATATAAAATCATTTTTTAGTAAAAATTAAATCATTGTATATGCTGAAATAATACTTTTAAAAATCAATAAATTGCAGCAGCTAGAGAAAACATTGTATATCCTCACGGAGCGGCTAAGCATGTACAAAGAACAACAAGACTCTTTGGAGAAATTAGAGGAGGCCGTATGTTCGGTCACAACACTACTCGTAAGTATCATTTCAAACTATACAGAAATACTCCTGGTTTTTTTTTTTTTTTTTTTTTTTTTTTAGATTTTAAGTTTTTTTTTACCTTAATTTTCTTTTTAGTTTTTCAAAAACATCGTTGGAATTCTTTTCATTAAAATGATGGGTAATTTACGTGATAATTAATGTATAAAAAGTTGTAAAAACATATGCAACGTCATTAAAGTTGAAATTGAGTGGTAAATATAAATTCACCAAGTTTTTAAACTTTTATATTAAATTAATTTTTGTCATTTAATTTAGCTTCTCTAAATATATTTTTGAAATAATTTTCACGATTAAGAGTTGAAATGAAATTTGCAAGAGTTTACGAGCTAATTGAAATAATCATTATAGATAAATAGAAATTGTAAAGAGGTTATGGTTGAATTTATGGGAGTGAAAATATATATTGAATTGAAACAAACTTTAAAGTTGGGATATTTTATATTATTTTATCTATTAAAAGATCTTCTCATTCAAAATTCTAATTTTGATCTTTTATGTTTCTTTTTCTTCCTTATTATTAATATTATCATCATTTTCATACAGGCAAAGGAGAATAGCGTTAAAATACAACTCATGCAAGCAAACAAATGCTAATAGAATATCAGCATATAAAAAATATTGTGCCTTCCAATTTTCAATTTGTGCAATTAATTTGCTAACATGAACACTATCCCAATCAATATAAATGTGTTCAATCCATAATTAAAAGATTTGAAGTTCAAAATTTTCACTAGAAGTCTCAATTATTATTGTACTAAAACAAAACTTTCTAAATTCAATTGCATTTTTTTAGTATAAGTTGGGAGAGATGGGACCACAAACCGAGGGTACTATTACACAAATACCGATTTGATAGATGAATTCGGTGTTGAACTAAATTTCTACTAATTAATGAAACCATTAAATCATCGACTTTTTCTATAAATCTGATCGCATTTTTGGTTGAGTTTATTGGCACTTATTGCATTACTCTAAACTAGGCTGTTAAAAAGAAATGGGTAGTAGAATCAACCTTTTTTAAAAAAATTTATTTATTTATTTTAGATTTAATGGCAGAAACTTGTATGGAGCATTTTATTGAAGTATATAAATATAAAATAAGCACTTAATTAAATTTCTCAAAATTCCTCCGTGAGAAACCCTTGCGCAAACAATCGCCTGGTTCCTCGTCATTTTCAGAGTGAATTGCAACAATCCATGGCAGATTTGCAGTGAGTCGCTCAAAATGTCCCAAATTTTAGGGCTCAAAATCTTAAGCTCTAGCAGGAAGGTTGCAGTCGCCTCCTCTGTATTCAACAATCTAGGGTTTCATCCAGGTGCCTTCTTTGGCTTCAAATTCATCTCAGTTCTTACCGATAAATCATCGTTTCAACCTTTGGAAGATGAGCGTTTACATTCTTCCACAGTTTCATACCTCATCAACTCGTGCGGAATCCCATCAAAGATTGCTCTGGATGTAGCTTCCAAGGTAAAATTCAGAACTCCTAAAAACCCTGATTTAGTTCTTTCCCTTCTTCGAAATCAAGGATTCACCAAAACTCAGATCTCTAAGATTGTTAAGGAATTCCCACTTTTGCTGTTTTATAACTCTGATACAACACTTTTGCCCAAATTTGAATTTCTGCATTCCATTGGCCTTTCCAACTCAGAATGTGTTCACATTGTATATTCATGTCCGTTTATATTGGGGAATAGCTTGAAAAACAATCTAATTCCCTGTTACAACTACCTTAAATCTGTTCTTGTTCAAGATGAAAAGGTCCTTAAATGTTTGAAGCGTTCGCCCAGGGCATTTCGTTTAGATTTGCAAGGCAGAATTGTGCCCAACATTGAATTATTACGAACATCTGGTGTTTCCGAAGCTCCGGTTTCGTTTTTGGTTTCGTCTCATCCTGATTCGGCATTCCTTAAGCATTCCAAATTCTGCTGCATTGTTAATCAAGTTAGGGATATGGGGTTTGACCCTTTAAAACTTGTGTTTGTTGAGGCCATTAGAGTGCTCTCGGAGATGACTCCTGTCACCATGGAAAGAAAATTTGAGGTTTACAGAAAGTATGGTTTGTCAAAGGATCAGACTCTTTTAGCTTTTAAAAAGCATCCATCATGTTTGAGTCTATCTGAGGAGAATATCTGTAAGACTATGGACTTTTTTGTGCACAAAATGGGGTTGAAGCCAGAGTATATTGCTTCGAAACCCCTTTTGATGGGCTTTAGTTTGGAGAAGAGGATAATTCCAAGGTGGTCTGTTGTCCAAAGTCTTTATGCAAAAGGTTTATTGAAGAACGAACTGAAAATCTCTAGTATCTTACATCCTACAGAAAAGATTTTCTTGGGGAGGTATGTGACCAGGTTTTCGAAAGATGTTGTTTCTCACTTGTTACATTTGTATACTGGAAAGGTCAAAGTCTTTGATGTTTAACCTTAAGTTCTGAGTTGGATTATCCCCTGCTTCCCATAACTTCAGTTCTTAAGATTTTCATCCTGTGTTGAAACTTATGTTTATTTACCATTTTTTTCGAAATTGGAAATCGTTTAAAATTCCTAACCAAATATTGGCTTCATTTAAATAGACACCAAGGAGGTTATGGTTTTTAAAATAAAGTTTTATTCATGATTACTACTTCAAGAAGGCTATTATCCAGGGCTTGTGATAATGTTATGACAGATATCAAATATTGTGGGCAACAAATTTTACTCGTTTGTAAGGGCTTGTTATGGGATTGGTGCTATGAGTGGTTGGATTGTTTAACTTAAAGAGTAGAAGTAATATGAAAATCTTACTAAATTTATGGAAAATTTATCTATTGTTGTTGTATCCTAGTGTAAGCGATCTCCTCTTTTCTATGTTTTTAGCTTTGACTCATTACTGAACAGCTGGAGATCTCTTTTGTAATGGCATTCGCCATATAATTTCATATATATAATGAAATTGTTTCTTATCCAAAAAAGAAAATCTTGTTTGAAAATTGGTGTTGGGGATTAAGAGTGTTAGAGGAGAAGATTACTTCATCTTTTTTTTTGTTTTTAATAAAGTTTCAGTTAAGGGTCTGTTTGGCCAGCTGAGAAGGGTTGGGTCAGGAAGGGAAGTGGGCTGAGCCCATTGTTTGGCCCACTGGGAAGCTAACCTAGGCGTAACCCGGCTCGTGAAGTCGTTTTTTTTTTTTTTTTTTTTTAATTACGTTTTTCATCTTTTAACACGGTACAACTTTTTCCTTTTTTCACCTTTCCTTAGTTTTATTTTCAACATTACACGGTTTTTTTTCCTTTCCTGCTTTCGTTTTACCTTCTCTTGTTTTTTTTTCTTTTCTGGTTTGAAGTTTTTTTTTTTTTGAAATCTTTTGGTTTGAAGTTTTCCTTAATATTAAACTAACTTTTTTGTCTTCTAATTTTCTTTGTTTGTTTTATTTCTTCTATGTTTTCTTTGTTTTTTTTTTTTTTTTCTTTTGAGTATTTTATGTTTTTACATCTAAGTTTTTTTTCCTTTATTTCTTTAGTTTTTTTTAATTAAACACATATTTTATCATAGTACTTATCGATTTAATTTATTTAATTATATACTATTTATGGGTATCTTTTTCTTTTAAAGTGCAACAATAATCATGTATTATATATATATATCCTATTTTAAAATAATATTCATAACTATTTTTTTATTTTTTCTTTTAAATGATTATTCTTTAAAATTCAATGACTAAAATTTAGCCACTTGACAGCATGCAAATATTCTTCTTTGATCTCGTTTTGTTTCGGTTTGTTTCGGTTTATTTTTTTAATCTTATCCATCTTGATTTGAGTTTCTAAACTTAATTGTTATAATAAATAATATTTTTTTTAGAATAAAAATGATGTTATCCATTTATTTTGATTCATTGTTTCATTTTTTTTAACAATTATCAAATTTAAATATTTGAATTTTTTATTTCATTAATTTAGTAATTTTGATAATAAAAGTATATAAAATTTTAAATTTCTTTTAAATAATAAATAAAATAAATGTAAAAAAATGATATATTATAAATATTATAATAAAAATATTAAATATCTATTTTTTTTTATAAAAAAAAAAACATAACATCATTTTATTTCTTTTCACTTCTCATCCCACCAAACATCAACTTATTATCACTTGCCTTCCTTTCCCAACTCACCCTACCCAAACATGCCCTAAGAGTTTAAAATGGTTTCACAACTTGATCCCATTACAATTTTAAATACATAAAGGCGTAGGATAAACAAAAAAGCAAATAGAAGGTAGAAGTGTTGTATGTGTGTCATATGTTTATAATCGGTTTAAGTTTGTATGACTTGCTGTCACGATCCACTGAGATTCAACTATTCGTCGATTCGTTCCTATTTTTTCAAGTGTTTGATAGAAAAAAAAAAAAGAAAAGAAATAAAGGTCAAACAAGAGCAATAACGACATTCATGTATCCCGAATAGTTTTTTAAGGCTATTTATGAGAAAAAAACACAATAAATTATCTCTCCATCTCATCCATCAATGGCCTCTATCTAATGATTTAAATTAAAAAGAGAGGAATATTTAGGTCATGCCCGGACATGACCTAAAAAATAATGTTCGCCTACGTGGCTTAATATAGACCACATTCTATTTTGTTTTAAATTCAAAAGATAAAAGAATAAAGTAAAAAATAGTAGATTGTGGCTCATATTGGACCACATAGATAGGTATTAATATTTAGGTCATACCCGAGTATGACTTAAATATTTCTCTTAAAAATATATTACTTATTAGAAGCAATTAAAAACATACCTCATGAAGGTCGTGTGGACTAATGATAATTTAAAATAAATATTTATCATATCATATAGATTTTTGTATTTAGTTTTTTTTTTCTTTTTAATAGAGTGAGTGAAATATTTTCACACAACAAATTGCCTCAACATCATATAGCATTAGAAAAATTTAGTAGAAAATCAATTCATAAGTAGGTGTATGCAACATACATTGCATTTAGTTGACTAGCTACGTAAAATATTAATATATATTTGTTATAAGCTCATTATTTTATAGGAAATCTATTTTCCATAATAATTTTTGGGTAT
Organism: Sechiopsis laciniata; assembly: GCA_037833695.1. Taxonomy (NCBI): domain Eukaryota; kingdom Viridiplantae; phylum Streptophyta; class Magnoliopsida; order Cucurbitales; family Cucurbitaceae; genus Sechiopsis; species Sechiopsis laciniata. Next base: position 61,843 of record JBBMKA010000018.1, read on the forward strand.
TGTATTTTAATTATAGCTGTCTTGCACGCAAGTTTTATAACAGTCGCTGTTTGTTCCTCTGGCGATTTCATGCGATGCTGACTTCGAAATGGAGACATCTCCTCCAAGCTCGTCGTCAAGCTGTTGATCCACCTCAATCGGGCTCAACACTCTATTTTGGAACCTTAATTTCTAAGATAACAAAAAAACATTCCCCACGGCTGTGTTTGTTTGTGTGATTTTCACTTATCTCTCTTGCATAATGCCACTTGTTAAAGGACAACAAATCTACCCGAATCTTCACGTTGATATGATATTGTCTATTTTGGGCATAAGCTTTCGTGATTTATATTGTCTTCCCTTATAAACTCAAGATCTACTCCTTATTTAATGAATGTGGGATTCTACAACATTTTGTTTGTATTCCCAACATCACTTTTATTAGTCTCATCCTTTGCCTTCAATTAATTTTCACTGATTATTTTCAATCAACAAAAAGCAAATTGATTG
>JBBMKA010000018.1:89248-114334 GCA_037833695.1 Sechiopsis laciniata
TCAATCAATTAACTGAACCAAGCCGGACTCTGGCAAATTACGAGACTACCCCTGGAGGCAAAATGACCAAAATGCCCGTAGGGGTCCAAAGAGCCCTAACGGCCCAACCGAACAACAGAAACTGTAACTGAACATACCTGGGGAACCGAAAATGAAAACTGGGCCGTTACAGCCATATTGTTAGTTTATGATAAAAGCTCATGATTTTGTTGAGATGCAGATTGGCCGGGTTGTCGAAACCCACCAAAATAATTACTGACTCTTCTAAATCTAATTTGTAGAATTAATTGAACCAAGTCGAATTCAGGGAACTAAGAATTAATTTCTCAATGTTAATAGATAAATAAAAGGGGGGTTTTAGAGTTTTGAACTAATAAATAAATGAAAATAAACTAAACAGAAAACTATATGAAATAAAATCTAATTCAAGGTTTGATTTAATCCTACTACAATTGCAATCATAGGCTATAAAAAATAAATAAAATTTATCAAATTCAAGAAATTAGTCTACCTATTTGAAAAAGCCAAAATAAGCCATTATTCTCCTAGTTTATTGACTTTGACCCAACATCAAACTCAAAACTTACTATTTAATTGATTGGGCACGATAGCATTCCATACCTTTTAAACAATAGTATTAAAAACAATGAGAACGACTAAACCAAAATTTAACTAATCGAGATAGCTACAAATTAATTAATTTTGTTTAATTGTTTCCTTAAGGTCGTATAATTTGGAATAGCCATGATTACACATATAAGCCAACCTCCTGCTACAATTTACAATTATTTGAGATATTACAAATATCACAGAATCATGTATAGCACGAATGAATTGCTAATAAACTAAGTCATCAATTTAATTTACCAACAATCATTCATAGAATAAGAAAGAAAAAACAATTAATTCTTGAATTAAAATAAATTCTATTTGATCCAAAATCTTAAAAAGAAATTACCGAAAAAATTAAAACATCATTGAATCAGAAATTGAAATTTAACGACACATAATGAAAAGACAATAAAAATTGTTGATAAGATGGCTCATAGAAAATAGAAAGGAATTGAAAATAAAACCGAATTTGTTGATGGATTTGCACTGTAGCACTTGAGAGGAAAAAAATATCTCACTTTCCTCCTCCGCACAATCCCCTCTGTCTGTTCTCTCACCTAAATCTTTTTTTTTCTTTTCCCTTATTAATTCTTTCGGTGCTTGCAAATAATCCTCCAATTCTCCCACTTTCTCTTGCTATTTAACTTAATGTAGATATATTTTTCCTTTTTTTTAAATCTAACGACCGATGTTATTGATTCTTATTATTTTTATTATTTTTTTCATTTTGATTTTCCAATTCTTTTGATTTTATTTACAAGTTATAAATTCAAACTAAAATGTTAATTTTAGGCATATTTCATTAATATTTCGTAGTCGATCACCTAAATCAACTTGAATGCATTTTTCAATTTTTAACTTAATGTCGAATATAATATAGAAAAATTAAGAATAATAAATGTAATTAATTTAGACTTATCACGGATAAAATAAAAATATCTAACCTATAATTTATTTGTGTAAAATGTTACGAATTGATTAAAGTTCTCTCATTAAAAAAGTGAAGACAGCTGCTCATTTATAAATTACACAAGCTAAACAAAATTTAAATTCGAGACTCAAGTGATAGGACTGAATCTATTGGTCTCAGCTTCTAGAATGTTTTGTATTTTACGCATTTTCAAATCATTAAATTCTAACTACATTTATTTGCGAAGTACGGAATAGTTTGTTTCAAACGTCCAATTCACAAAGAAAAAGAAACCGATAGAAATTTCAAAAAAAATAAAACCCGATAGATTCTGAATGACTGGCTGAGGTTAAGTAATTATCTAATTTGAGATAAGTTTCAGATAGGTGTGAACATGGGTTGGGTTGAGAGAGTTTTCAACCCAACCTAAATTTTTGGATTATTCATTTTTCCAACCCAACTCAACCCAATTAAAGATACAACCCAACCCAACTCTTATATTTTTGGGTTAGGTTGGGTCATCGGCTCCAATAATAAATTATAAATTATGAATATCTTTTTATTAAATTAGTCTTATATTATACATAAACCAAATACAATCTTCAATCAAGGTAATGAAATGAATATAAATATACAATTACGGTTCATATAGAAGATTTCAACTATAAAACATAAAACAAATAGATAATTAAAACAAAAAAATAGATGACATAATTCGACTTACATAAAACAAATATATAATTAAAACATTTATATAACTTGACTATATATTTTATCATAATATATAAATTATAAAGATTTGAAAAAATATTAAAGAATATGGAAACAAAAATTCTAACAATAATAATTAAATAAAATAAATATACGCATATATAATTATGTTATAAGTAAAAATATATATTTTTAAATTAAATAATAATTTCGGATTGGTCGGGTTGGGTTGAGTTAATTTTAGGTCAACCCTTGACCCAACCTAACCCATAAATATTTCATGATTTTGAACCCAATCCAACCCAAAAATATTTTTAACCCAACCCAACTCGTCAAATTAAGTTGGGTTGGTTCGGGTTATTCGGGTTTCGGATTGTTTGAACACCCCTAGTTTCATATCCAAAAAAACCCTCTAAATTTTGAATTTTGACGCTTGATTTAGTAGAATAAAAAAGATCGTTAAGAATCAAAATATTATATGTTCAATCTATAGTAATTCCTAATATAGATTTTAATTTCTTATATGTTTCTTTTATACTAAAATATTGTAGGTAAAATGAGTTGTTCAACAAAAATAATCAAAATGAGTGTAAGGTGAGATAAACATTCCTTATATAAATAACAAATACAAAAATTTGAGGTTCCAATTGTGTTTATCCTTCAAAGCGTTTTATTTTGAGTTTGGAAACTTCCAAACTATTTGTTCAAAATTTTATCATTAGACTTCAAATTGATTCAATTCCTTTTCTCTAAAATAAATTGATGTGGCAATCAATGCGTAGATCAGTTTCTGCGCTAGACGCCATCGACATAACAATGATCTACCCAGACAATGTCCTTGACGGTGGGACAATTTGTGTCCACATAGACAACATCGACAAATATACTTAATAAATTTATACTTTTCAATTTTTCAATTAATAAACTTTTTTCATATTAAGACGGTTGGTATGATATAACCTTACAACATTCGAATGTCAATAAGAATTTTAAGAAATTAATTTATAAGGTAGATGATTATCATAGATTGAATCTAAAATTAATCTTATCGACTTTTAATTTTGGGAAGTACTCTTTAACTCTTAAGACTTAGAACATTACTTGAGACATGTGTAATGGCACAGGCACTAATATATTAATAAATACACGTTTTAAATATTTATATTAATCAATATATATAGTTTATATAGTTTTATGGGGAGTTGTTAGGTAAAATGATTATCTAGCAAATAAAATATACGACTTATCATTATACAAAGTCAACAAATGATAAATGGTTTTTGTAAAGATAATATATATTAATATAAAAATATATTTTAGAAAAGGAAGGAACTAGCTCAAAATTCTCAAAAACAGATTGTTATCTTCGTATAAGAGTTTTTTTAAAATAAATTTGTCTAAAAAATCAAGATTCAAATCTGCTTAATTACATTTAAATTTTATCTATTTTTATATTTAAAGGAATGTTTGAGACCAGAAAAATCAGTGGTTATAAGAGAATAATTTCTTCCATTATTCTCTCGGTAATTAATATTAATTATTATTATTTTTTAATTTAACAATATTTATTCATTTACTTATTATTACAATTCATTATTTTATAATTTTACATTGTTTGTAAGGATTATGGAGAGAATAAAATCATAATTACTTCTATTCTTTAATAATCATTTTTCATTCTTTTATACCCATTTTTTAATTCCCCACTGATGCAATATTTATGAGGGAATAAAAGGAAAAATGCATTGAAATTGAAAATTGGTATCCCTCCTCCTCCGTATAGCTGAATTAGTTTATAATTATTGTAAACAAAATAGTTTATAATTTTCTCCATGTATTATTAAAACGTGGAGCGGCGAATATGAACGGCTCAAAATCATTGATCTACTTTGACATTTGGAAACCAAATAAAATTAAATCATCAATTTCAAAACCAAAACTTCCCAAAGGACATTATATTATTTTCCAATTTTCAACTCCGCATCCGTAATTGTTGGAATTAATGATAATTAATTTTTGTTTAATTTAGTTTTGGATGAGAATTTTGTTAATAAACCAACAAACAATTGGTAGCTTTAAATACTAAACCCTCATAGTTCCAAAACCCCATCATTCTGAATTCTGTGTATCCGACAATGGGCTGTGAAACGGCGTCGCATAGGCCAAAGCCGAAGCACAGAAAGGGGTTATGGTCCCCTGAGGAAGACCAAAGGCTCAGAAATTACATTCTCAACCATGGCCATGGCTGCTGGAGCTCTGTCCCTTTGAAGGCCAGTACGTTTTTTTTTTTTTAATGTAATCGAGAAAACGAGGCGCCAACCTGTGCGTCGGTTCTCACAACTTTGAATTCAAGAGATAACAACAAATTTTATAATTAAGTTCATTCGCGTGTTTTAAACATGAAACGTCTATTAAGGAAGTATTGATAGTTTCATGGTTTGAAATTGTGAAATTAAGGATTTTTTTTTTTATTGTTGGAAAAAGGGCTGGAAAGGAATGGAAAGAGCTGCAGATTGAGGTGGATAAATTATTTGAGGCCGGGCCTTAAAAGAGGCACCTTTTCTCAGGAAGAACAGGATACAATTCTTGCACTTCATCAATTGCTTGGAAACAAGTTAGAATTCTCTCTCTCTTTTTTTTTTCCCTCTTTCAATTTTTTGAGTTCAGTTAAAAATGTGAGTGGTTGATTCTAAATTATTACCCAAATGCATGTTAAAAATAGTATATCGGAATTTGTCATTTTTTGATTAACAACATACAGACCCATAATCTCTAGATTATTAGGTTGTATGAGAGGTCACATATGAACTAAGTTAGACTTTTCTTTATTAATAATAAATTGGAATGGAAAGATTTAAAACCGCAATATCTTAGTTATTGAGTCGTACAAAATGTTAGTGGAGCTCTGAACCTATATAGATTTACATATCAAATAAACATTATTTTACTTATCAAATTCTATTAGAGATGTTTACGAGACCAGGTTTTCCGTTCTCGTTCGTGCGAAGATATGGTAAAAACTTGGTAGGGATTAGGTTCCTAAAAAAATTTCCTCCTTTAATTTTTGTTTTTGCTTTTTTTTCTTTTAATCTTAAATTTTATAAGTATTTTCAAAGAGTTATTTAAAAAAAAAAAAATCAATTACATAGATAATTATTAAAGAAAATATTCATTTAAATAAATATTTCTATAATAAAAAAAATGTTATCTAAAGATTAAATTGATAAAAATAATAATAATTTTTAAAAATAAAATGAAAGAAAAAAAATATAAACGGAGCGATGATCAGAAAATGGTAATTAGGGGTGTACATGAGTTGGGTTGGGTTGGCTTAAGAGTAATTTTTGGACCAACCTAAAGATTTAGGGTCATCACTTTTTAAACCCAACCCAATTAAAGTTTCAACGCAACCCTATATTTTTGGGTTGGATTGGGTTGGGTTCATCGGTTCAAAAAAAATTAAAAGTTGAAGGCGGGATTATAAACTCGACGAGAACATTAATTATTTCAACCTTTGGAAGTCAAATATCGATATAAAATTTGACATGTAAATAAAAATCAAAAGATATAAAGGTATATACCCAAATATAAAACTAATTTTGTAAAGAATATGAATTTTTTTTTTAAAATATAAGAATTCATTTTAAAATTTAAAAAATATTGTATTTAACCTAATAAGAAAATAAAAATTAGGTAAATTCTTGAGGGAAAAGAGGTTCGAGAAAGATGGAAGTTTACTTGCTCCATAAAAGAAAAAAAAAGCAAAAAAAGATAAAGAAAACATAAAATAAGAAAAGATGGTAGGAAAAAGATTTTAAAAAAAAGCAAAAATAATGGTATTTCTAGTTTCGATCTTAAGTTTTTTAGTATCACAATCAAGTTAACAACAACTATGCCATCAATGCATTTGCATTACATCCATATGTTAAATAATATATATTTAAATTCGGGTTTCGGGTTGAACCCAATCCAAAATCCGTGAACCTGTGAACCGATCTGAAAATTCGAGTTTCCTAAAATTTAACTCAACCCAAATTTTAAAAAACAAAACCCAACCCAACCCTTACGGTTTGGGTTGGATAATCCAGGTAATTCGGGTTATCGGTTTTTTTGTACACCCCTTGGTAGTGAGAAATATATTATCAGTTGTCCCTATTTAATTGGTACGGATTTTTTTATCCGTACTCACTCCCCATTTCTTATCTCCAGAAATCGCCCACGCTAGATCTCTAATTCATGTATACCACACTTTTTCAAAATAAACTATAAGATAAAATTCATATGCCAAACAGTCCTGTCCTAATTTTGGAGACTTGTAATAAAAAAAAACTGGGCAAATAATAATTTAAGTTGTAAGAGTTTTAATAACCAAAATAAAAAAAAAATATTTTAGATGATATTGAAAACCAAACCATATTTAAATATAAACAAAGAATAATAATGAACCACTCCATTTTTTTAAAGAAGAAATTGACTTAAGATTTCAACTGGTCTAGTTGTATTCTACTTGTGATTCGGATCATTTTGATAGACAAAAGGGGAAAATTATTAGGAAAAAAAAAAAAATAAATAATAATAATAATAAAGTACTTGTGATTCCGATAATTTTAATAGAGTACAAAACAAAAGGAGAAAAATATTAGGAAAAATATCAATTTTGTATCCAAGGTTGGTTAGAATTAAATGTATTAGAACTTTTCTCACTAAAATTTTTTATTCTACCAATTAGAAACAACTAACTTAGGATAAAATATATCTTTTTTAGTACAATAAAAATACCACAAACATAACCCTCATATTTTTATTGTCTTTTTAAAAAACACATTTTTATGGTTCACTTTAAACATAATTTCACTTACTAAAAATATTGGTGACATGTTGGTTTCGTTGATCGATGGTAATTTAGTTAAACTCCACAATTACGTGGAAGTTGAATTCATAATTTGTTCGTTGACTTTGATGATTTTAAAAGATGAGTGAAAATTTGATGTTTTTTCCCTCAAATAATGATATATGTTTGGTTGATTGATATCAGATGGTCAGAGATTGCACAACATTTGCCAGGAAGAACAGACAACGAAGTCAAGAACTTATGGCATTCATATCTGAAGAAAAAGAACAACAACAACAAACTCGAAATTATAAATAAACAACCTTCTTCAATACATTCCATTACAACTTCAGATTCTGCAGATTCTTCATTATCAACAACTCACTCCTCCTTGGACTCTCCCAGCTCTCTCCCCAAGCTCTTCTTCGCCGAGTGGCTCGCCCCCGACCACCACATCCCTGTGCCCGCTGCTGCCGGATCTCTGTTTGATCAGAGCTTAAATGGATTGGTCCATTTCGACGTGGGGAGTTCGGGTTTGGAGCTCCACAACAATAATGTGAACATAATGGATTCTCATGTGAAGTTTGAGGATCACATTTCCAGTGGCTTTGTGAATTCTGCTTCTGTTGAGGGTGCAGTGTGTGTTGATCAGCTTCTTTCCTTTGGGAGTGATTTTATGTATATTTGAGGGTTGAGATTTAGATTTTTATCATTGCAGTAAATATTGCTTAATCTTTCTTTTTAATAAAAATTGATTTGAAAAACCCCCATCATTCCACAGTTTGGGTTGAGTTTGGTTTCCAATAAATGTAAACTTTTATGTTTTATTTGATTTGACGTGGTTAATAGATTTAATTTGAGTTGAAACAAATCAATATGGATAAGAGGATATGAATATCAAAACTTATGATATTAACTTATTAATCATTATTGAAAGTTCCACCAGAAGATAACTAATTAATTATTCGAGGTGAATAGATAAGATGTTGATTGAGCTATTTTTATTTTAAGACGGTGCCCTAATAATTTTATAGTTTCGTGGTAATTTAATATAATATTATGGTCATGAGTTCGATTCAAAAAATCGATATTTAACTCTCAATTAGTTGAGAGCAGTAATACATTTTTTGTAGGGTTTGTGATCCCTCCTCCCCTGACTTGTACTAAAAAATGTTTATCTTCATTTTAGGATAACTCACCACATAGTTGTGAATTTTTAGTCTTTTTGGACTCTATTTGTTGACCTTTGACTTTAATTGTTGGGCTTCCATTTTGTAGAGTATAAGCCCACTTCTCTCCCTTTAGGCTTAAACTTTGTTTTAAGTAGTTTTGCACAGTTTAGAACTCAATCATTTTAGGTTAGTCGTTAAGGGCGTGTTTGGTGTAGGGATTAGGATTAAGTTAGTCGGTATTAAATTAAACTAGATATTAAGTTAAGTTGAGGATTAAATTAATCTGTGTTTGGTAGACAGGTTAAGTTAAACAAGATTAAGTTAATTATTTGGTGGAAGGATTAAGTTAAGATGAGTTTTTATTTAACATTTTTTATGCATTTTTTTAAAATAAATACTCTTCAATTTGTTTTTTCTTGATAATAGATGAATAACAAATGACATTCGATTCATTTTGAATCATAATTATAACATAAAAAACAATTTTCATTAAGCAACAATTTGAGATATGATATAAGATGATAGTATTTGTTATCATTTTAAAAATTTACATAATTTGAAAGAGAGATCTAAAAAAAATCAAACTAGTTAGATTAGAAAATAAATTTTTTAAATTTAAATCTTTTTAAATGTAAGTACTTTTTTTAAAAAGAAAATGTAACTAAAAATTGAATCTAAACAAATTAAATATAAATATAAGATATTTAAGATATTTTCTATTAGAACGTAATACAAAATATTAGAATCAACTTTAAAAAATAAAATAAGAGAAAACGTTTCTACTTTTATTTATATATATATATATAATAATCCGCGAATCAATACTGTCCAAATAATATTATAAGAGAATCCAATAAATAACACATAAATTAATAACAAATATTTCTCATATCTATTATTTTTAATTTTAAAAAAAAAAATATCAAAGGTTTGTTTTAGATTAGAAAGTTATTTGGAATACAGAACTTCAAATTTACACATAAATATTAACTTATTCTCCAATCTCAATTTTTTAGAACAAAACTAATGAAAACCTAGTCGAAACTCAATTAATTTAGGAAAATTAGATGTAAAAAACCCCCCAAAAAAATGTAGATGATGAATAAGAAACAAAATAACCATGACAATCCAAAGAAAAATTGACCCATCAAAATAATTGTGTTTTGAAATCAATTAAGATACAAAATTGAACCAAATGTATATCTTTTGTCTCTCCATATAAAATATGAAATATTTAAAATGATACATTTTTCTTTTGTTTTAGGTGTCCTCATTGTAGTCATGCATAAAATCACTTGGAGCTGCTAAGAAAAAGAAGGAAAAAAAAAATCACAAATGCATAGAATAACTAAAAAAATAACCTGAGTTCACATTCCCTCTCTACACAATCACTCCCCTCGATCTCTTCTTCTGAACCTCATCCCACGAAACAACTTCCATTTTTTTTTTTTCCAATTTCATTCAGACTTGAGATTCTTTTTTTTTTTTTAACCCAATTTCTTTCTCAATTCTTTCCATTTTACTTTTGATGGGTTTTTTTTTTTTCTTCATACGAACTTCTGCCAAGCTGAAATTTCAACTTCCCTCTCCATGCCTTAAAAGCTGAGGTCCAAAACGACACATGCAACACCAGAAAAAACTATCTCGTCGGCAAGAGTTGAGGTTTCAACGGCAACGACTCAGATTTGCAAAGAAAAACGCCAATAAAGATGGGTATTTGAAAGAAACGAACAAGAAGGAAACAAATCGGAACCCTAAAACTAGGCAATTTAGATGTCAATAAACGTGAGATTGAAAAAAGAATGAAGCAAGATACGAACTTGAATAGAAAGAGGAATTGAAGAAATTGAAGAAAAAATGAAGCAAAAACTAGAGAGATTGAGGGTGGGAGAGAAGCACAAATGGATGAAAAGTAATTAGTGTTGAAATCCGAGTTGCTTTTTAACTTAATGCAGATTATGCCAAACCTTCCGCCAAACAAGGATTAAGGGGGTCAACTTAATCCAGATTAAGTTTCTCCCCTGGCCAAACACTCCCTAAGTGTTTTATAGTTTATTTGTTGGTCATATATATAAGCCAGCTTTTGTTTCAATAGTAAACCGTAATAGAAATATGGTGAGGAATATGAATGAAATTATAATGAGACTTTTTTTCTCTCCAATTTTGGATTGAGTCTCACCCCCTATGAAATTTATGGAATTGGTGGCATAAGCCCACTCTTCCCTCTCCAAATCTAATGGTGGGCCTAAATTATTAAAAGACAAAAGCCCAATAAAGCAACACATTTAGAATTGATGGGAAATTACAAATGCATTCACTTGAAAAAAATAGTAAATTGAGTATTGTCATATATTTAATTACAATATTTATATTAATAAATGTTTATAATATATAATATTGATATTAGTAATACAATATTAAAATGTATTAATGTTTTATACATATAAATACTTTATAATTATTTGGTAAGAAAATCACATTCAATACAATTTTCTTAAATTAAATCTATCATAAAATTGAACATTGGTTCAATTCTTACACTTTTCACAAAATTAACCAGTTGGGTTTAGTTCTTGTGTATGGGCCCAAAATCAAGAAATCGAAAGAATCAAACTGACTATCACTTCCAATTGAGGAGATGTTTTTAGCTAAATGTTTTTTTTTTGTAACATATTAACAATGGTAGGTGTTCCAACTTGTGATTTTTAGGTCGTCATATCAATTATCGCTAGATTTAGTCCATGTTGACTGTATTTTAGTTCATGAATTCAAAACAAAGTAGAAAACGGAAGAAAAACATGAATTTTCAAGTGAATAAAACACATTGTGGGTGTAATATAACACATGAAGATGTAATTCAAATGTATATTCCACGTAGACATTTAAAAGATTTGAATGAAAAACTATAGGTTAAGATTTTTGGGGAAGTGATAGACATAGAGAATAAAGTAGGGCAGGAAAGAGTGGCAGCTGAGGTTTTGCCACGTAATGCTATGGCCCTCAAATCCCAACAGCCACAAATTTATTTCCCTTTTTTATTTTTAATTATTTCCAAAAATGACTGCCACTTGTATTAAAAAAAATGAGGTGCAAAACCAACCACCATGCAATGCCATTCACTTCACCTATATAAATGAGAATATTTAAATGATGCTCGAGCATGATGTATAAAATAATGTTTATATATGTGGTCCTATATGTGCCATAATCTATTTGATTATAAATTTAAAAGATAAAAAAAATAAAATAAAGAAAAATAGATTGTAGTCCATATTGAGTCACATATATGAGCATTATTTCATAAATCATGCCTAGATATTATCTAAATATTTCTCTAAATTTATTATACGGATTTATAATGTCTTCACTTTTCTCTTTTGGGTCCATTTTTATCCATTTTTCCTTTCCTACAAAATTAAGACCATACCTTTTTAAAAAATAAAATATAAAATTAATTTGTCACTCAACATAATTTTGTTAAACCAAACACGTTTAAATTTATGGTGGAGTTAAGCTCCAACTGTATTCTTGGCTAGAAAAAGGTTAATTTGTTACCCACATGAAAATAATAGTAACATCCTCTGACAAATATCCAACGGTCTTGAGTAACTTTTTCAGCCAAATTGCATAATAAACACGTGATGTTGTAATTTTCAATATCTAACCTAGAGATAGGCGTAGTTACTCCGATTAAAGTGAAGCAAACTTTCTCTTTTTCAAAAAAATAAAAATAAAAATAATTTAAAATTTATGCGAAATGATTGATGGTGTGTTGACTTGGTTGTAATATTCAACTCTACGCTTACAATTGGTATTTGACTCTCATCATATTTAAAATAAATATTTTTTATGTATAGTTTGTATTTGTGACTCCCTCCTCAATTCGAACTCAAAATAATAATAATTAATAAATAGAATACATATAATTGAGTTCCTCAATAAATAAAAGTGCATATGTTTTGAGGAAGTATTATATATATATGGGTCAGGAGATAATGTGTCTTATATATCTACAAAGCACCCTGTCATTTGGCATTTTGCTTTTAGTGTGTCAATTCATCAACCATAGTGTTGGGTAAATTGTGTGCAGATGATGGACAAAGCATGGTCTATGGATTTAAACATTTTATTACAATATAAATTGTGGATGTCAATAGATCTAATTTTCAAATGTTGAATCTGAGTAGACGTAGCAACTACAATCTTTCCAGAATATAATTATATCTCTCACCTTTCCTCTACACAGCTTTTTACCATTATGTGATAGTATTAGTTTGGAGTACAGACTATTTTCCTGTATTTATATGCTATTTTATTCTGTAAATAGTTTCAAAAAGTTAAAATTATTGATTCACAAGCACAGCAAACCTAAATCATATACCACCAAACAGCTACAAATTCAAATATTATGCCAGAAGAGGATAGTTTAGTGACATCATGTATAACTTAATAATCACAAAATTATAAATTCAAATCTTCCTTCGTAAAAAAAAAAAAAAAACCACAAATTCTTAATCAAATTGTTACGATTTTCCTTTTTTATAAAGAGAATATAGTCTTTGCATGGATTATTAATTTATTAGTCAAAGTTGTATGTCACTAAAATAATCACTCATATCAAATATATATTAATTTCTAAAAACATATTAGTTTCATTTTAGAGATAAAACCTTAATTTTAGAAGGCATCAAGCCTATTCTAAACTATATTATAAACTTACGGACGTACAAAATGTAAGATGGATAATTTTAATTTCTTTAGATATTTGTAAAAAAAAATAAAGGTTAAAAAGAACTTGACTGGATAAAATCCTTCCAATCATTAAACAATTAAAGCAAAAATAATCACAAATAAAAAATAGTTGGAATATGTACATGAAGCGACCTGTGGATAGAGCAGAGATTCCTTTCGAATACAGCTTTATAAACATTTAAGAAGACTTTCTGTCATTTTGGCTAAAATATAATTTTAGTCCATTTATTGTCTAGTTTGAAAGGTGTATTTGAAGTTGTTTTATTTTGATATATAACATCAAATGTGTAATGCTTCTAAAAGAAAAATTAAAAATTTACATTGAGTTTTTGTGAATTTCTCTTTTAAAAATCTCTCTAGAATTTTAAGAATAGGTTTATATTTTTTCTTTGTTTATATCAAAATATAAAACTATGAACTAAGGAAAATTATGATGAATGATCAATTCTAACAAAATAATTACAAATATAGTTAAATTGAAAAAAATTTGCATTTAAAGTATAGTTCAATTCAATACGGTATTATTGATATTCATTAATACAATATTATTTATTATTAATACAATAATTTGTATTATTAATACAATATTATATGTTATTAATGCACTATTGTGTATTATTATAGTATTATGTATTATTTTTTTGAAATCTATAGTATTATGTATTATTAATACATTATTAAAACCTATAATTATGATGGTAAGAGAAATTGAAAGTTATGTATAGAATTCTAATTAATGTCAAATGGATCCATAGATTATTATCAATTAGACTATGATTTAAATACTTTTTTGTTATTTAAAAAAAAAAAAAACTCAATCTTATCCCCATAATTCAAGTTGGATAACTCTCACTCAACGGAAAACAATCTAAATATTTTTAAAAGTTGGTATATTTGTAATTATTTTATGAATTTGACTAATAATGTAAGTTTAATTTGAATTAATTTAACTTTAAATTTATCTTAAAAATCAATTTTAAGCTTTATTTAGAATATATAGATTAAAATTAGATATTTAAAAAGTTAAAGATGGAAATACAACAAATATCAAAATAGTATTTTTAACTGATTATTTATTTTATTTTTATAGGAAAACCAAATATTTCTAAACAATACTCGTTCATTTCGTTAATAAGAATAATAATTCAATGTAACTAGTGGCCACCATCCCTTTTGGTTTTCCCTAATTATAGGTAAACTATAAAAAATAAAACATTTATTCCACTTAGCTTTTTGTAACGTTTACTGTCAAATTTTATTTTTCGGAAAGTGTCAAAATTTATGAATAGAATTTTTTTTTTTGGATTTTTAGTTTTTATGATGATTAAAGATTCGAATCCATGATTTCTTAATTCACGAACACAAAAATATGTTTCTCTATTATTTTGTTGGTCTATTCTAATTTTTAATTTAATAATAATTAGAAGTTAAGAGTGAGAGAATTCAAACTATAAGGGGGTGTTTGTTTGTCATATTTAGTGAGGATTTAAATGAATTATTTTTTAACTTCTCTTCGAAAACTTACATCCAAACAAATTTTTAGTAATATATATATTTTTTATTTATAGTTTTAAAATAACTTTTCATTTCTAACCATTCATTTTTAATTATTCATTTATAACTACTCAATCATTTATAACCACTCATTTTTAATCATTCATTTCAAATCAATCAAAATAATTCATTTTTAACTACTCATTTTTAATTATTCATTTTTTTAACTACTCAAAATAACTATGCATTTTAAATATACATCTAAACAAGATTTTGACTCTAAACTCATCTATACAAAAACTACATCCAAATGAGTTTTTGACTACAACTCTCAATTTTTAACTATTCAAAATAACTTTACATTATAACACCGCAAGCTAAATTCTCCTTAAATATGAAAAACAAACCGCCCCTAAGATCATAAACACAGCGGACTATTACTCTTATTAATATCAAATAGTATTTTAACACAAGGTTTGAAGTGGATATTTCAATATTTTCAAAAAAAAAAGAAAAAAAGAAGAGGATATTTCAATGTTGTTTTAAAAAAAAAAAGCAAAGAAAAATAGTTTTTTTTTTCTTCTGAAACTAAATAGATGTTCTAAAATTGGACAAAAAAGAAAAAGCATTAAAAGTAGACGGTGCAAGTGAATTACAAAGGAAACAAAAGTTGACGACTGTATTCATCCACATCACACATGAAAATTTAATTCCAAAAATTGCATTGAAACTTTAGGTTTGTTTGGAAAAGATTATTGAAGGCAAGGCCAAGGTGTGGGTGAATGGCGGCCGTAGATTGGCTCCAATTCCCAAACACCCAAATTTCAATACAATTTCTAATATTCCCTTTCCACTCCTTATGAATGGGAAATGAAATCCCTCTCCAATCCCAATCCCAATCTCCAAACTCAGAGCAATTTGAATCCACGCCCCGTAGATGCGAGTGGGATATCTCCCTCGCCTCCGTCGTCGTCTCCTCCTCCGCCATCGCTGCCGCCTCCGACACCCTCGGCGTCGTTGAATTCGACCCCTCGGATTCTTTCATCGCCACTGCCGGCATCGCGAGAAAGATTCGAGGCTACCGTCTTCACAACCTCTTGCCGGACGGTAATGACGGCGCCGTTGCTCTCTTGGACCACGCACGCGCTTCTGAATTCTGTATTTGTACTCCGGCCAAGCTCAGTAGCCTCCGCTGGAAGCCGGCGGCCGGTTGCCGGATAATGGGCGCCGGGGATTACGACGGCGTTGTGACGGAGTATGACCTCGACAGGAACTTGCCCGTTTTCGAGCGGGATGAGCACGGCGGGCGGCGCGTGTGGAGCGTGGATTACTCCGCGGTGGATCCGGTGGTCGGCGCGTCGGGTTCCGACGATGGGACGGTGCAAGTTTGGGACACGCGCTGCGACGGTGGGAGCTGCGTGGCGGCGGTGCAGCCGAGCGCGGTGAGAAGTCCGGTCTGTTGCGTGGAGTTCAACCCCCACGGCGGCGCGTTGGTGGTCGTGGGATGCGCGGACCGGAAAGCGTACGGTTACGACCGGCGGAAAATGACGGAGGCCGTTACGGTGTTGGAAGGGCACGCCAAAACGGTGACGTATTTGAAGTTTCTGGACGGCGAAACGGTCGTATCCGCCAGCACGGACGGGAGTTTGAAGATGTGGAAAACGGAGGGAGGGGAGCGTGCACGTGCGGTTCGCACGTACGAGGGGCACGTGAATAGCAGGAGCTTCGTCGGGTTATCGGTGTGGAGCAACGGCGGTTTGATCGGGTGCGGGTCGGAGGACAACCGGATTTTTGTGTATGACAAGAGGTGGGGGGAAGCGATATGGATTGGGTCGGGCTACGGTTCGGGTTTCGGGTTGGTGAGTAGCGTGTGTTGGAGGCAAATGGGTTACGGGTCGGATAAATGCATGCTAGTGGCGGGCGGGTCGGATGGCGTTTTGCAAGTTTTTGTGGGAGAGAGGAGGTCGTTATAGTTTGACTCACAGTAAAATCTGACGGAACTTTTTAACCACCATCGAATTACTTACTACTAGGTAGGGCCTTTTTTTTCACCATTTTACTGCTTTTCTTTGTCATATAGTTTTATAATCACCTTATTCTGTAAAATATTTGGAATGTGACATTCATTGATATTCTTGAAATAATAAAAATTATGTCATGGTGAATCGTGATAGAGTTTTTCTACTTTTTCTGAAGATATTTAACATTTGCATATGTTTTTATTTATTTATTTTTCATATGTGAATATCTCATAATCTTTATGAAACAAATCGTGGAATCTTATAATAATTAGGTATAAAAAACATTCTACATAATTATGATAGGTGTGATTTATAAATTGAACCCATAATATTTTGTTTATATATTTATTGATTGATGTCAATATTCGTAAGTATTCGTAAATATTAGTATTAGATTTTGGGTTTCCCATAATTTATATTTTAGATAAATGGGAATATTAAATATGGGGATCGAATCACGATTGCCGCAAGAAATTTGTGCGATCTCAAATTAATTAGGCCAAAAATGAGTTTATTTGAATTTTGGATTCAAATTAAACTCAAGTAATAAGTCCAAATACCTATGAAGCCCAAAACCTGATAGTCTGGCCCAAAGATTCATGAAGTTGAAGCCCACATAGCATGAAAACTCTATAAATAGAGATCCTTCATACATGTTCATTTGCTGAGGAGTACTGAACGGCAGATTGCAGACTCCAAGACTTAGAGAAAAGCCCTATAGAATTCAAGCCATTTTCAAACCCATATTGATTTCATCGGTTGGGACTTTTTTTTTTTCGGTTTTACCTTGCAACCCTAAATTATAAACCATTAGAAGAAAAAAGAAAGAAAAAATCTAAAAGCCAACAAAGATTCAAAACACAATTATGTTAAGGTAGCAGAAACATATTTTACTTTATTTAAATCATGTATCTGAAACATACATATTCAAGATATTTTAACCAACAACAGGAACTTCAACAACTATATTGATGATATTAACGAAAAGTCGAACTCGATCATTCTTCAAGTCTTTTGTCACTGGACTTCCTGCTAACACCACAACAATATGCAACTCAGGATTCGATTTCAATATGTAATTGGTTGCTGTGGCAGCATCCACAAACAGGAGCTCTGGCCATGTTTTTCCTAAAACCATGTATAAAAAATTGATATATTTAAGGAAAAAATTAAAATCTATATAAAAAGAAAAAACTCAACAAAAATAAAATCAGAAATTGTACTTACTGCTCATCTTGGAAATGCTATCTATATTCGTTATAAGTGGAAATGAGGGATGCTTTTGTGTTGTTAGTTAAGTAGCTATATTTATAGCAAAATTGTTCGCGACCTTTTAGAGTTTAATAAATAAATAAATCAATCAATTTATTCTCTTGGGAATAATCCGAATAAATTAATAATTATTAAAGTTTATGTTGACCGATGTTTGTTAACCACGCTCGATCATTCCATAACTAAGAAACTAGTGTTTGGTTAAGTGATCGCAACAGTGAATAGAAAATGAGTGATTATTTTGAATGATTGTAAAAGAGAGGTTATGACAATAACTCGTTTTGATGTAGTTATTTTTTGAGAGATAGTTATTTTTTAGTGATGGGAGACAGCTTGTTTGGATGTGTTATAATTTGTAAATGAGTTGTTGAATGAATTTTCTATTTTTAAATCATATAATTTTCTTTTTATTTCACTTTCTTTGCCAATACAATCTTCTTCTTATCATTATCATTATTATTATTATTATTTAAATTTTATATATTTTTATTTGTTGTGAAATACTTTTATTTACTAATAGCTCCTATAATCTGACTGATCTTTAATGAAATATAAAATAAAATCAAAGCATTGATATATGAATAATAAATATAATTAATAAATGAAAGTTTGCTTACCTAATTTAATATAATAAATATACATTTTTTAAGCTAAGAAACGTATTATGTATATGAAAAAAAAAAAGTTAAATAAAAACTATCATCAATTTTAAATATCGTTAAATTGTTCTTAAAATACAACATTATATAAATGAGATTAATTTTCAATTAAATACTTAAAATTAATGATATCATAACTAACGTTAATTTTAAATTATTAAAATACAATATATAGAACTTTTTTTTATAAATCTATAACCGAAAATATTTACGAATCTAGTTTCCTAAGAAATTATTAGCAAATCTATTTTCCATTAATGAAATCCCCAATTAATGTAATTATTCATTTACATTAATACCCTCCACAAAATTTAATTAGCATTTCAAATGATAAAGCAAAAAAGGAAAACCCTCTAACTTCCTTAACCACTACACCTAAAATTGCTCCACATTAATAGCCTATTTTTTCAAACAAATTTCTCAGCCTTTTCGTTTCTCAAATCTCCCATCTCTATTGCGGCCGACCCATAAGTTCTCATCAAAGAAAATTGGGTCGCGTCTTTCAATCGGCAACATTCCGTCCTCTTTCCGGTATATTTTCGATTGGAATCACATTTGAAAAGGAAGAAGAAGTAGACATACCGTCCATATCGGTATGATTTTAGTTTGGAATTTCAATTAGTTGGCTTTTATGTTTCGTGGTTGGGGTTTTCAAAACAGTACTTCGGTAGGTTTTGTGGGGTTATTAGTAGTTTCGATCTGTGTATGTTCTGGTGGTCCGAGAACAAGAATCGTCAATGGTTATGCTGGGGGTATTGTATATTAGGTTCTGATTTTATTGCATGTACGGTATTGCGATAATACTAATCAGATTTTTACTATTTCTACTGATGTTTAGTTTAATTTTGTGTTTGGTATGATATGTATAGTTTAGTCAGATTACCTACTGTCGTCATCGGTATGAGATGTGTTCAATATTTTCTTTTATGTTCTATGATTCGTGATTGAGGTTTTCAGACCGTAAGTTTTTAGGGTTTACGGTATTTTTACTACTATCGATTCGTAATTTGGTGGTCTGAGAACAAGAATCAACAATGGGTATGAGGGGTGGTCTGAGATCTCATCGCCGGTAATAGAACAACAACCTTGAAAACACAACTTCTGATTATAATTTTTTGCTGCGGACAATGAAAGTGGGAGAGAAAAGTTGTTGATGGCTAAAATAGTGTAATTGATTTGTGGCTAAAATAGTGTAATTGATTTGTGCGTTTTTTGGTGGAAATGGAATAACAAGAGTGATAAGAGGATTGACTACGTATGAATTTGTTAAGAAAAGCTAAAATTAAGGGAAAATTGTTATTAAAGAGGGAATTGATTATGAGATTTTCAAATAATTGAATTAAATGTTTTTTAGGACAAAATGAGATTAATGAAAAATAATTTTGGAGGTTTTTTAAATAGAAAATCAAATTTGCAATAAGGAAAGAAGGTTGAATAGATTGATAAATATTTATTGGAAAGTGAATATTCAATATAATTCTCTAAAAGGAATAAATAAAACAGTTTCTCAAAAAAAAAAAAACAAAACAAAACAAAACAAAAATAGATTTAAAAACTGAAATACTAAAAATAAAAATTAAACTTTTCGCCACCTGGCATATATTTGTAGCATCACGTGGTAAGCCTTTTGGACAAAATTAAAAGAAAAGAAACAAAAGAAAAAGAAGCAGCAGCCGCCTACTAATCGCCAGCGGTGGAATCGCTGCGAGGCTAGCGGCTGGAAAAAGCAATGACACTTCTTTTTTTATTTATTGGTCTGTTAGAACAGCTAATTTCTAATCCCTTTTTTAAAACCATTATGAGCTCAAAATCCCCCACTTTTAAATAAGAATAATTAAAAAACCGTATAATTTCATCATGGACATTACATATTTTAAGTTAGTACCAGGCCATAATATTTAGGTTTGGAAATTTTGAACCAACAAGCTTTAACTTTGATAATATATGCTAAACCACATTCTTGAGAGAATCTAAAAAAAACCATTTTACTTCTCAAAAAATACATTTTTACATCTTGATCAGTTATTATAAGAAAACACATATAAACATTTGTAAAGAGAAAAAAGAACCTCATCAACCCATAAAAAATTAAATTAAGAAAGATCAAATGTAAAGTTTATTTATTTACTTTTAGATTTAAAGTCTTAACTTCTTGACGATTAGATATACATGGATGCCACTATTATTTTTGTTGGCATCCTAACGTAATTTTTGTCTAAAGTGTCAAAATATGTGCATTATTGCCGACTCTTTTTTTTAATTTTATTTTTTATATATTTAATAAAGAGACATTTGGGATTTTCGGTATTGTAAATTGTAATATTTGTAGTAATACAAACTTAGTACCTTACAGCTAGAAGAAAAAGATCTAGCTACTTCAATAATAATTAAACATAGACCATTCAAATTCTAATTTCTTAATGACTAAGTCATACATGATATCACCGAGACCATGGCTTCTTGGGCAGAATGAGTCAAGCTAATATGCTAAGTTTCTTAATTTGAAATTATGAACAAATATATTTGTTAAAAACATAGACTAACTTTTCAGAAAATGCAAATGTGAAAATTTTAAAATCTTACGCAAGGAAGAAACTCATCAACCATTATCTAATATATTTATTAAAGTGAATGGAATTAATGCTTTGAATAATATAATATATATATATATATATATATATATATAATCGAAGTTGTTAAAGAAAAATGTAGAGATGTGAAATTGATCCAATATGTTGTATATATTCTTCTTTTGAAAAAAAGAAAGTTATAATAAATAAAACTTTACTTTAGAACAAAATATTTAGCTTTTTTATTAAAAATAATAATCACAGATAATGTCGACCAAAGCAGGGTGGTATTAGTCATAACTTTATATAAAAAAAATGGAAGGAAATAGATTATTTGCCCCTAAGCAAAGTCGAGATAAGAAAGAACTAGCTAAGATACATGTACATAAGTTTTTTTTTTTCTCAAAATTGTAGGCAATTTTACGTGTATAGCGAGAAAAAAAAAACCATCAATCACACTTTTTGAAAGTAGGCTATTTCATATAAAATGATCAAAATGATCACACTTCAATCAATTCAGCTTAATCAGTTCGTTGACAGCTTTCATTCAGTTTGTTGATAATCTTCAATCAGTTAACTGATAACTTTCAATTAAGGATGTTTATGAGTTGAGTTGAGTTGAGTTTAGAGAGGTTTTCAATCAAACCCAAATGTTTGGATTGGTCATTTTTTCAACCCAACTCAACCCAATTAAAGAGACAACCCAACCTATCCAAACCCTTATGTTTTCGAGTTGGGTTGGGTTAGGTCACCAGGTCCAATAATAGATTATAAATATAAATATTTTTTTATCAAATATTTATACATAAACAAATAGATAATTAAAATAACAAAAATAGATGACAATCATGGTACATATAGAAGATTCCAACTATAGAACATAAAACAAATAGATAATTAAAACAACAAAAATAAATGACATAATTCTACTCCATAAAACAAATAGATAATTAAAACAACAAAAATAAATGATATAATTCAACTTCTATAAAACAAATATATAATTAAAATCAACAAAGATAGATTACATAATTCGATTATATATTTTAGGGGATTCTGCATGTATAACAAAAAATGTCAAAATATTTCCATCTATAGCACAAAATCAAAACTAATTTATTCATAGCAAAAAATCTAAATTGAGTTCTATCACTAGTTGAGTTTTATCAGTGATAGAATTCAATCAGCGGTAGACTCATTCTATCACTGGTTGAGTTCTATCAATGATAGAAAATTATGTTCTATCACTGGATGAGATAGAAAGTTATGTGCTATAGATGAATTATTTTAAAAATTGTAATGCAAATATAATACAAGAGGTAGAATGTGCTGCTGAGAGTAAATTTCCTATATTTTATCCCGATATATAGATTATAAAGACTTGAAAAAATATTAAAGAATATGAGAAAATAAAAAGTCTACCAATAATAATTAAATAAAATAAATGTATGCATATATAATTATGTTGTAGGTAATTTTTTTTTTTTTAAAATTAAATAATCAATTCGGGTTGGTCGGGTTGAGTTGGGTTAATTTTAGGTCAAACCCTTTGACTCAACTCAACCCATGAACATTTCATGATTTTTAACACAACCCAAAAATGTATTTAACCCAACCCAACCTGTCAAATTGTGTTGGGTTGGTTCGGGTTATTCGAACACCCTTACCTTCAATCAATTCAGCTGATAGCCTTCAATCAATTCAACTGATTGAAAACAATAAGTGAAATTGATTGAAAGCAAACAATAATGTTGATAGAAGACAATCGTTGACCCTAATTGAAGCAACATTTTTAGTCTTTAATCACTTTAGTGATAGCCTTCAATCATTTTATCTGAAGTCATCAGTCACTTTAGTTGATAGTCTTTAATAACCTTCAATCACTTTAACCTATAGCCTAACTCCAATTCCAATTCTTCAACTCCTCTACTTTCTCTTCAACTTCATCTTCTTCCTTAAACCTCTTTTCAAGCTCCGGTTTTCAGTCCATCCATGGCTGCCTTCATTCCTCTATAATATAACATAAAAAATCTCATGGGTTGCGCATCTAGTACTTTTATACATCAAAACATCGCGAGCTATTCAGGTTTCAGATTTTGAATGGTTAGCTTCATCGCCGAATATTTGTTCTATTGGGATGGAAAAATCAAACAAAAGTATAATCAACCACCTCGAAATAGAACCTTTGCCTAATTACACGAAATCGACGTTTGTTTAAAATTAGATATGTCTGGCTTTTATTTTGGGTTGAAGATTTTCTAGCCCATAAACGTTAAAAGTAAGGGTGATTTCGGTTTGATTTTCTCAATTTTATGTCAAACAGTAGAGAATTATGTAGATAACTTGAGATGTACGCATAGAGAAAACGATGATAGTTTTATCTTCCTCATTCCTACAAAATTCCCTATAAAATTTTGTGGGGATCAAGACAAGATTGTCGTGAGAAATTTGTGCGATTGAGATATTGGGGACTTAACCCATTTAATTTTTTTTAGTTCTTCGATTATAATAGTTAATTATTCAAAAAAAAATATTTGTTTGCTAAGAAATTTCAGCCAAATGAAATTTATCACGTCATTATTTACAAATTAATGACAAAATTCAATTAAAATTTTGGACCAATTAAAAATTGATATTGTCTAAAAATTAATTGAACAAAAAATTGGTTTATTTAAAATTTGGGTTAAAATTAAACTGACCCAAACCAATAATCAGACCCAACGATCTATGAAGTTTAAGCCCAAATATCTACGAGAACTCTATAAAAGATATCTTTGAGTCATTTGTAGAGAGGAGTAGACAGAAAATTAAAGATTCAGAAACTTGGAGAATCAAGCTATATAGAATTTAATAAGTCCACGAGCCTCCAATTTCACTAAAAAAGTTTAGAAATCAAGATTGAAGATTCAAAATATTCAACGACAAAGACTTGAAGAACTTAATCTGTTTCTTTACTATTTACTACAAGGGTTTATGGGTTTCAATGCAACTTTAGGAATGCTTACAGATTTCAAATTAAAACTGTCCAATCAAACTAGTTTCTAACTCAAATCAATATTGATTTTCGATCGATTTGGACATTCTTTTTTTTCGATTTTACCTCGCATTCCTAATCTAAACCATATTGAGAAAAAAGAAAATAAATATCTAAAAGCCAACAAAGATTCAAAACACAAATATGTTAAGGTAGGAGAAATATATATTCTACTTTATTTAAACTTTCATATTTCAAACATACATATTTAAGACATTTTAACCAACAACAGGAATTTCAACAATTATATTGTTGATATTAACGATAAATCGAACTCGATTATCCCTCAGGTCTGCTGTCACTGGACTTCCTGCTAACACCAAAACTATATGCAACCCAGGATTCGATTTCAATATGTAATTGGTTGCTGTGGTAGCATCCACAAACAGAAGCTCTGGCCATGTTTTTCCTAAAATCATGCATACAAAAATTAATATATTAAAGCTAAAAAAATTAAAATTTAAGAGGGAGGATAAAGAATACGAGCCAATAAAAATAATAACTCAATGACATTAGAGTAAATCTAATGACCCAGATGTCTTTGGTTGGAATCTCTTCAATCATAATTAATGTAGAAATAAAAAAACAGAAAAAAAAAATCAGAAATTGCCTCAATAAAAATAAAATCAGAAATTGTACTTACGAGTCATCTTGGAAATGCTATCTATCCTTGTTAAAAGTGAAATGAGGGATGTTTTTGTGTTGTTTGTTAGTAGATATATTTATAGCAAACTTGTTCGTGGCCTTTTAGAGTTTAATAATAAATAAATCAATTTATTCTTATGGGAATAATACGAATGAATTAATAATTATATAAAGTTTATGTTGACCGATGTTTGTTGCCCACGCTCGATTATTCTCTGACAAAGAAACTACGGATCATAAGATTCTTTCTAAATTTTGGTTTGATTTGTATAAGGGTAAAACTTACCTGCCGTAAAATCTGCATATACACCTAGAGACGAATGACGTGGCTCCCTCAAAATCACATATTATTTTTTAATTTTAAATTATTTTTCTCGTTCTTTTTCTCTCTGCAAACGGAGGT
>JBBMKA010000018.1:123356-134238 GCA_037833695.1 Sechiopsis laciniata
GGGATGAGGTGGTGAATTTTTGTCTTGGGGTTTTAAATGAGGGTGTTGAGCTAGGGCCGATTAATAGTACTTTTATTATTCTAATTCCTAAGTTGCAGGTTTCTAGTAAAATGTAGGACTTTCGACCTATTAGCCTGTGTAATACAATCTATAAAATAATTGTTAAAGCTATGGCTAATAGGCTGAAAACGGTGCTTGATAAAATCATTTCTCCAAATCAGGCGGCCTTCATTCCAGGTAGGCTTATCACTAATAATGTTGTTATTGGCTTTGAGAGTATTCATGCTATTCAGAAAAGAAAGTTAGGTAAAAAAGGTTGGGCGGCCTTAAAGCTGGATATGAGCAAAGCTTATGATAAAGTGGAGTGGAATTTTTTGTTCGGGATGATGGAAAAGCTGGGTTTTAGCCAAGCTTAGATGAAGAAGGTTAAGATGTGCATCTCGTCAATTAGGTATGCGGTTTTGATCAACGGTTCTCCTTATGGAGATATTACCCCCAGAGCGTGGTTTGAGACATGGGGATCCTCTATCTCCTTATTTGTTTCTCATTTGTGTTGAAGGGCTTTCCTCTTTGCTTATCAGGGAAGAGATTCTTAACCCCTCTCGTTGTTTCAAAATTAATAATCATTACCCTTCGATTTCTCATTTATTCTTCGCTGATGATAGTTTGCTGTTTTTCAGGGCGGATGAGGTGGAATGTATGAAAATGAAATATTTATTAACTTGTTATAAGGAGGCTTCTGAGCAATTGATTAATTTTGATAAATCTGTTGTACTTTTTAGTGGGAATGTTTGTGGGAGGGAGAGGGAGAGATTGAGCAAGATTCTAGAAGTGAAAGTGAATGAAAATTTAGGTGTTCATTTTGGGATGCCGTCGCAGAATTGCAAGAATAAGAAAGCCTTATTCCAGTCTATAAAAGGGAGACTGGAAAAGAGTCTTCACTCTTGGAAAGGTAGGATTCTCTCTAAAGGGGGGAAGGAAGTGTTGATTAAGGCGGTAGGTTAGGCCATCCCTACCTATGTTATGAGTTACTTTAGGCTCTCAAAATCCTTTAATGAGGATTTGGAGGGCCTTTGCGCCAGATTCTGGTGGGGAGAGGATCCGAATGGTAAAATGGTAAAATGGTTTGTTGGTTAGGTCCCACATCAAAAATAGTGAAAACATTATAATAATATATAAAATAGATGAACTACTTCTCTTATCATTAATTGATTTTGAGATGGATCTATACTATTTAATATTAATCATTTTAACTTGTTTTTCCAAATTAAAAAAAAAAAAACTTATTCGTTTGATTGCACTACCAAGTGTATGTTTTAAATGGATTAAAAAAACGTAAACAAGTAAGAGTCAAATATCGATTTGTAAGATTAAACCCATGACTATGATATTGAATTTAAATTACCACCAAATTTATAACTGTGGTGTTGAATTAGATGACCATGAAACTAATGCACTATTAATCTTTTGTTAAACCTATAAATAATGGGAAAAGTTTGAAGAAAAAAAAAAACTCAGACAATTTTGCTACAAATTCTCACATCATAATAATATTAATATACTTTCATTATTTGGAAGATAAAAATGGTACAATATTTCAATTTTCTTTTCTTTTCTTTTTTTTTTTAATATAATTTGACTTTCGATCAATAGGTATAATAATATACAAAATCTATGATGTTAGAGATAATTTGAATAAAGAACTCGAATAGTACTTCTAGTCCGGCTAGAACCAAACACTATTGAGTTGCAATGTGTGCATCTTAAATACATTGAGAATAAAAATGGTCGGTTCAACTTAATAATGTTCTTAATGAAAAATGACATGTTTTTCATTATTACTTCTTAACGCGATTTCAATAAACGTGAATGAAGAATCGTGTTAACACACAATTCATATGATTAAAATATATTAGGGACCAATTCAAATATCATCACCGTGTGTCTTAGTTTTATTTCAAATATGTATTTGAAATCTTATTACCAATTTTGTAATATACATACATGCAAATAAAATATGAGAACATATCATATAATTGAAAGCAGATAATTAAAAGAAACCAATATCGATTTAATTACGATATTGATTTTCATTTATTTTGATTTAATTAGCTAACCAAGTGAAGAATTCATTAATTTAACGTATAGTGACACCACCTACACAAAAACTATAAATGTATGAAATGCCAATAAGTCTTAGTCAAGGTTGTTAACAGATAAGATGCATTTATAATTGTTGGGCACTATATATAATATATTTGTATATGTAATGAGATTCCTAATTTATTTTAGGGTAAAATATAAATTTAATCGGTATGATTTAAAAAAAAGTTAGAATTTAATTTTCATGATTTTAAAAATTAGAGTTTAGTCCCAATGATTTGAAGAAATATAGAATTTAGTTCTTATGATTTAAAAAATCTAGAATTTAATATCTATGATTTGATAAAATCTAAAAAATAGTCATTGCCATTTTTAATCATTGGCTAATTAAATTCTTAAAAGTTAGTTATTCATTTGTCAACGATGAAATTATGAATTAAGTAACTGATATAACAACAAAAACTATATCATTGATGCATGAATATTGAGCTTTCATGTACTTAATAAGCCAACGATTACGTGCGACAAGGACCATATTTTAGATTTTATAAAAACACAAAAACTAAATTCTAATTTTAAAAAGTTTAGGGATTAAAATTTTAACTTTCTTTAAATCATAGGGACTAACCTCTAATTTTTTAAATCATAAAAACTAAACTCTAACTTTCTTTAAATCATAAAGACTAAATTTATAGTTTACCATTTATTTTATAATGGGAGTTTACCCTAAACCCTTAAAATTCATTTTTTAGTTCGATAATGATTGATGTAAAGAAGAACCAAATACCTTTTAACCCTAAGTACACACTTATGTCCAACGAGCTATATGATATTTCTTACCAAAACTTTTAAACTAAAATACTAAAGAACAATCTAGTTGGTTGAAGTTTAGAACTTTTCAAGACATGCTTTTTTTAAGGTCTCATGTTTGGGCCACACAAATGAATTTAGTTGTAAAATTTTTTGTTGTCTCTCGATTTTGAACCTTGAAACAGACGCGAGTACTCTCGAATATAGAGGAGTTAAACTCTCATTTCAAGGTTAAAAAAAAAGAAAGAAAAATATAAGCTTATGGGTTAAATTCTTGTATAAAATAAGCAAAAGGAACATTTATGGTAGCAAAATAATGTCCACATGGTCTACATCACTTTAATGGTCCTAAAATACAAGTAGGGAGATACATATCTTAACACATTGCCTTCTGGTCCAAAAATACAATTAAGGAGACACACCCAACACAATGCCCTATCTACGTGTAGGAGACATGTCCAACGCAGCACTTGCAATCATACATGTATACAATTTAAATATTATTAATAAAATTCAAATCGATCGATCATATATGTCAATTAATACTAAATTAAACTTATTTATACCAGAATCTCCACATTGTTAGCCATAATCTTAATGACTATCTTTTGTTTTAATGAAAGTGTTTCATATGAATAGAAATGATTGTCATAATTATATACACATGATTTTTTTCTTTCTCTCTTTTCTTTTTTTCTTTTTTTTTTTTTTTTTTTTTAAATTTTTAAGTATAAAATGGGAGAAGGGGACCACAAACCTTACATATAGGGCATTACTTCTCTCAACTAAACGACAGTCAAATGTTGACTTTCAAAATCCAATTTATGACCGTAATGTTGAATTGAATTATCATCAAATAATAAAATCAATACACCATCAACCCTTTCAGTGATCTTTCTCTTATCTAATCATTATGATATAAATCTAAACGTGTATAACCTTTTAATTATTAGACATGATAGTAATTTCAAAGTCATTAATCAAATCAATTCATTTTTATTCGACATTAATTAGCTCAAATGATTAGGTATATATGCTAACTTATTTCTTTGTGTTAAAACTTCGAAAGAAATAACATTATACTCTTTCTTTTGAAGTATAGATTAAAGAGGAATATTGCCTATTTTATTAATTAGCATTAATTAGCTCAAACTTTCTTCGAATGTGACCTAAAAAATAATGTCCATGTATGTAGTTCAATATATACCACAACCTATTTTATTTTAAATCTAAAAAAAATATATAAAATAAAGAAAAATAGAATGTGATTCATATTAAGTCACAAAAGCAGGCATTAATATTTAGGTCATACTCGAACATAACCTAAATATATCTCTAGATTAAAATTCTCATATTCTAGCGTTTATTGAGTGCTTCTTTGTTTTGTTTTGTTTTTCCCCCAAAATTATTGAGTGTTTCTTTGTAATTAACACTTACAAATGAACTCTATCATATTAATAATCATTTAGTTTAAATCTCATATTGATGTCCAAATTTATTATTATTTTTTGTAATTGGATGGATTGAAATCGAAATATCTAACTCATAAGATGGTAACAAGACCCACTATACTCAAATTGAGATCATGTTGACTTGTTGGCTATTGTTATTGTTGTTACTATTATCATTACTTTGGCTTCATTGCATAAAACCATCCATGTTGCTTTTGCTATCTTATCTCGAATGATGCATTTATAGTAGATGCGTGTGCATGTCTACCCAATATAATGTTGCACTAAAAACTTAACCTTTTAATTCTCATTTATAGATTATATAGTATAAAATATATGGTCTAGTTTTTGTTTATTTTAAAGCTTTAATATATTATTGGCCATTTAAAAGGAGATTTAATTTCATATGGCAAACATGATATTGACACTACTGCTACCAAGGTGTCTGAAAACTACATAAAGGTATACCCACAACTCTCATTTATAGCTCACATTAGTAGTTGCAAATTATTATTTTAGTTCCAACAATATGTGGGGATGACAAAGGTATTAAAAATCCTTTTTTTTTTTTTTTTTTTTTTTAATTTAAACATACAACTACTCCTTAAATATATGATTTCATTGCTTTAATATTTATATTTTATATATGTTTTTGTAGATCAAGAAAAAATTAAAAAAAGAATTCAAATCCTTGTTTTGGTGTTTGGAACTTGGATAGAATTTACTTCCTTAAAAAAAGATTAAATCATATATAAAAATTTTAATAAATATAAACTTAAATTTAAAAAATAGAAACAAAAAAACAAATAGTTATTAAAAGAGATCTAAGTTTTTGTAGTATTCAAACTTTTAACATTTCAAATAAATATTATCTAAAAAAACATTTTAATAAAAATATATTTTAGTGAGTTAAAAGTTATCAACTTTCAACACTAATTTTTTAATATAATTGAAAGAACTGGTGGTATATGGACTCGATTGATTTGTTATAATCTAATTTATCTGCATAGTTACTAGTTCAGTCCTAAAAATTAATATTTGACTCTCTCCATATTAAAGAGCAATAATACTTTCTAGATATAGGATAGGTGGTCTCTTCCTCATTTGGGCTAAAAAAACACTAATTTTAATACACATATATACATATATAAGTAATTTAAGTTTATTTTAAAATTTTAGTATACATATTTGTCCCACAAAAAGTAAATAAATAGTTTTTTTTTTTTTTTTTTTTACAAAAAGTAAATAAATAGCATATAAAGATTCATAAGATTGGAGACAAGTATTATTCATTTTAAAAATACCATCACTTTGGCAACCATTTATATATATTTGTACTAGGTTCTCAAAATATTTCTTATAGTCCGAAGAACATTCGGAGAATTTCACAATTAATCTTTTGGTTACTCAGTGAATACGTATTTTTGTTTATTTTATTTTGAAAGGAAATTATTTATTCAATTTTTTATAATTTGATTTTTTTTTAACCCTCTAATGGAAAGTATAAATCCAATGGTAAATATTCAAACGAAAAAAAAAATAATAAAAATAAAATGAAACACACCCCAAATTATAAAATAAATCCATTGAATAAATTGTATCATAACAAGCCAACCTGAACATAAATTTATCAGATAAGGCGAGAAAAAAAAGCACAATTTTGGTGAGGTAAAAAGATTTGTTTTTAATCTTCCCCATCATCAAAAAGGCAACATGAAAAAACCACTAAATAACAGAGGGAATATTTTCCCCCCATTTGAATTGTGTTTGTTAATTTCCAACCGTCTTCTACCAAAATCCAAATTTACAGAGAAGATCTCAAAACAATTATTCCGATCAAATCACGACGGACTCGGCAAACACCCCGCCGTTTGAAGCTCCGGATTCAGCCCCAAATCCTTTACCTTGCTCATGTACAATTTCTTCAAATTCCCCCTCTGATCCTGAACCAAACGCACCAAACTCCGTTTCGCGTTTGGACGGAAAGGACATTTCGACGACAAGAACCCGTCCACCAGATGCAGATACGCCTCCAGATCGTGGCAGCACGCCACGTCGGCGTTCGGCTTCAGGTACGGTGACATCTTCGTCTCCACTCGAAGCTCTGTTCCTACGTGCGAGTACGTCACCGGCGGAACCTGCGTTATCACGTCTTGCGAGTTCACGATCCGCAGTACCTTCACGTTTCGTGATTTTATTCGATTCGCGAAGATTCTGTTCCCCACGCGCGGCCCGCCGAATGAAAAAACTGCCACCGGCGGAACCTCCCGCGAACACGCGCTGATCTCGTCGGCGACCAGTACGGCCAATGCCGCGCCCAGGCTGTGCCCGGTGACCGTGATGCTTAGCGTCTCTCCTTCGTAGATCTCCCTTAATCGCTTGATTTCCTCCACTACTGACTCCGATAAGCTTTTCACGTGCGCTCCGGCGGTTTTGTAGAGACTGAGAAACCCGCACTCCACTTTTGGGTTTCCGCCGTCGCCACCGTCTTCGGCGGCGGCGTCGCTGGGGATGTCGATGAGATGGGCTCTCACGTTCTCGGCCCATTCGAGACAGGTGGCGGTGCCGCGGAGGGAGATTACGATGTCCCGCCGCCCCATTCGGGCGATTTCGCGGCGGTCGTCGCAAACGGCGACGAACCCGACCCAACTGGATCGTTGGGTCATCCACCCGAGATCGGGAGCCATGTCATCGACCCAACTTGGGAGACCAACGGATGACGTGGCGTAGAGACTTTTCGTTACTTTGTACGACCTATCTG
Organism: Sechiopsis laciniata; assembly: GCA_037833695.1. NCBI lineage: Eukaryota > Viridiplantae > Streptophyta > Magnoliopsida > Cucurbitales > Cucurbitaceae > Sechiopsis > Sechiopsis laciniata. Next base: position 130,482 of record JBBMKA010000018.1, read on the forward strand.
GGAGTGCCACATGGCGTGGGAGTGGGGCGGAAGTGGGCGACGTGGCGGGGTTTGAGTGGAAGGATTGGTACGCGGCTTGTACGAACTCGCCGTATCGGACGACTTCACGGCGGAGATTTTCGTCGAGCGGGTCGAGTAGACCGGACCAGTCGTTGCAGCCGTGGTACTCGCGCCACCTCCGGCCGAGGGAGTTTCTCGGCGAATACTCGACCGTTTTCGAGAGTAGGCGCTGAAGCCGGTTCAAGTTTCTTGGCGACATGTCGTCGGCGGCCTTTTTACCCGGCCAGAATCTTGCCAGGTTCAAGCCTTCTAAAAGCCCCTTCCCTTTAATCGGCATGGTTGAACCCTTGTTTGGGTCCTTGTGAACCGGGTCCGGCTCCAACATCGCCGGAGTGTCGGTTATCTTCAGCAGCTTATCCAAGTTGGCCAGATGGAGGCGGTTGGCATCAGACGCCGCCGTCTTAAGGGAAGCAATCTTGGCCGCCGACGGGTTCAACGGCGACATTTGGTACTTGAAACTTGACCGGCGGATCTGAAAACCGGGTAGATTTTGGGCCGGAATTGTGGAACTGATTAATTGCATGGTCATTGAGGCGGCGTTCATGACCGGAGCTGTTGATTTTAGAGGCTGAAAATTAAGTTGAATCAAAATGAAGGAGGAGGTTTATTTATAGCCAGAGGGTTTGGCAATGCCATTGATTTAGAAGGAAATTACAATATGTGCCATTGAAAAGAGGAAAATTTAAAAAACAAATTCTTACAAAAAAGCCGACTGTTTCATTCAGATTAATAAAAAAAGACGAAAGGATATCCCCAAAGTCTGCGCGTTTTCGTGTAATTCCATATTTTCGCGTTTGTACCTACTTTTTTTTTTTTAAATATATTAGCATCTTTAGATGCCATCATTTTTCTTTTTAATATGGTTAAAACAAATTTTTGTGGTTAATGAAAATCGAAAAACTGATAAAACCGAACCGAACTAAATTTATCCATTGGATTGGTTTGGATTTTTCACATAATATTGGATATAATGGTTTTTATTTGGAGAAAATCGAAAGTTATTGAATCGGATCGATTTCTATTTGTTCTATATGTAAAAACTAATAAAAACCAAACCAAACCAATATTAATTTATTTACTTTCATTTTTATATTTATATGTTAGTTTAACTTTTCATTGGTAAATGACTAATTATTTTTGTTTAATTTAGTTATAAATTATGAGGATTTTTTTAGAAAAACAACACTAAAATATGGATTGTAAGTAAAATAATAAAAAAGAACTAAACTGTAAGGGAATCGAATCGAAGAAAATCGAACCAATAATTTTATCCTTTAATAGACATCGGTTTGGTTCATCTTTTGGTGAAATCAATTGGATCAGATCGATTCTCGATTCAGCCTAAAAATCGAGGAAAACCGAACCAATGGTTTTGCTTTTTATTGGACATTGGTTCGGTCCTCTTTTTGGCAAATTGATTGGATTGGTTCGGTTCTCGGTTTGACTTAAAACCAAAGAAAACCGAACCAATATCACTCCTAATTGTCCCATATACATGTAGAGGCATTGCCTATTATATTTACAAGAGTCGAGTACTTTTCTATTTTTTTAGCAATATTTATTAGGGATGTTCAAACAACTCGAATTGCTAGAACCAATCTAACCCAATTTGACGAGTTAAATTAGTTTTAAAACATTTTTTAGTTGGGTTGAGGTCAAATTAATGATTTTTTTATGAGTTGGGTTTAATCAAGGATTGATTTAATTTAACTCGAGCTAATCCAACAATCTCAAATTGATTATTGAGTTAAAAAAATATATTTTCACTTATAACATAATTATATATGCGTAAATTTATTTAATTTAATTATTATTTTTACTTTTATTTTCTAATATTCTTTAAAATATTTTTAAGTCTTTAAAATGTATATATCGTGATAAAAATATATGATTAAGTTATGTCATCTATTGTTTTTGGCATTGTCCCCAAAGAGTAGCCTAGCAGTTGAAACTAAGGATTCCAAGACATGCTTCTTTAAGAAATCTCTGATTCAAGGCCATTGGAAAGCACTTAAACTAGAATACCCTTTCGAAGTATCTCGGTGCCACAACCTAGGGACGAGTTAGTGGTACCCTAGGTATAGGGGAGCGAAGCTCTGATTTCTCGGTTTTAAAAAAAAAATCAATTTTTTTTTGCATTAATTATCTATTTGAATTTATGGAAATTGAATTTTGCCATTTATTTTTGTTGTTTTAATTATCTATTTACTTTATGGAAATCAAATGTATTTATTGTTATGTTCTATAGTTAAGTTATTCTAAATGAACCATGAAGGTTAAACGAATGGGTCCGTGGCGTGATTGGTTATCTGGTTTGGTGTTAATCCATTTCCATTCCACGGTCATTGATCCCTTGAATCGGTATTTGAAATCCCCCTTCCCCCAACTTGTACTAAAAAAAAAAAAATGGTGGATGATTTTTTATGTATAAAAATAGTGGTGGATGACTTTGTATGTATAAAAATAGTTGAAGATTGTATTTTGTTTATGTATAGTATATAACTAATTTGATAAAAGATATTAATATTTGTAATGTATGTATGAACCCAATGACCAAACCCACTAACTCAAAAATATAAGTTGTGTTGTCTTTTTAATTGAGTTGAGTTGGAAAAGTGACCAACCCGAATTTTTTGGGTTGGGTTGAAAATCTCTCATAACCCAACATAATCCATGTACCCCATAATACTTACCATGGGCAAGTTCTCTTTAGCGAGATAACATCATTTAGAAACACAAAATTTATAAACAAAAAATATTATAAGAGAAATTATTGTGGCACCAAATGATGATATATCTTCTTAGTATTGCTTTCTTCATGTATTTTTTTATATTGAATTATTTTAAAAAAATCATGAACAGTAATTAAAAAAATTATGCATGTCAAAATTAAAAAAAAAATTAATATATCAAAAATTGATTCAAATTTAGTAAAAATTGAAAATGAAATTCAAATATTTTGACTTCATACATCAAGTTAAATGGATTGAAAAAATTAAAATTGATTGAATCTAATAAGTTAAATTTATTGAAAAAAAAATCAACTAAATCAATAAAAGATAATAGAAATTAAAATATTTTAATTTATATCAAGAAAAAAATTTAATAAGTATTAAAATTAAAATAGGGATACTATAATTTAATACCTACACAAAATTTCAAAAAAAATCTTAAAATTAAAATTCATCGCATATTTATAATAAAAAAGATTATTGATTTAATGATTTTATTGTTTGGTAATAACGCCACGATAACAGGTTAGTTGTTGGGTTACTTAAAACGAAGGAGTCATAACTATAACGCTTGTGTCAATTAACTATAACGCCTCCCTTGCCGAGATCCGAGTAGCTCGCCGGAACTTCGTCCAAATCGCGAGTTAGCTGGGTTGCGCGGTCGGCTTCGTCTAGCTGCGCGTGAGGTCGTGGTTTGCCGGTGGTGTAGTTTCGCGTGGTCGCGATCGTCGTCAGAGCAGCGTAGCCGAGCCGCTCTTCGTTGCAGCTGAGAGTCGCCTCGCAAGGGCGTGGTTCGCGTGGGTTCACGACGCCGCGAGGGCCGTCGTGGACGTCTCTGACGTGGATTGTCGCCACCGACGCGTGGCGGTTTCGCCGGGAGCAGCTGCCGACCTCGTCGTCACCGTTGAAGGTTCCTTGGTGAGTCTCTTTCTTACTCTCTCTTCTTGAGTTTAGGTTGAAATTGG
>JBBMKA010000018.1:141633-163602 GCA_037833695.1 Sechiopsis laciniata
GTTATAATTTTGAAAAAGAAACAAGTAGGATTTGGCCTCGGCATTGGCAACTGGCATGGAATACAGAGTTTGTAGCCCCTGAGCGCTGAGCCTTGTTTTGGTTTGGCGCTGCAGAGTCAAGAGAGTGGTCCTTTTATTAAGCCTTTAAAATATGAAAGTTATTAGTTGGAGAAAAGTGAAAGCAATAGATTTTCAAGGAGTTTCTCAAAAAAAAAAAAAAAACTTGTACTCCAACTTTTCAGCTGTATAATTATAACTCAAAACTGTGAATCAAATTTAATAACTTCAATAGAGTTTCATTTTAAAACTGTTAAACCATAAAATTTCACGGAGATATTAATAGTAATTGACATTAAATCGGATTAGTAGCGATGAACTCACATTAAAAAAAGAAAAAAAAAATCTTACCATTTTTTAAAGTTATAGTTACTTTTAAAAAAAAAAAATTTAATTCAAAAAGTTATAGTTACTAATCTTACTATCAATTTGTTTTAGATGAAATTTCATATAAATCTAATAGACTAAAAGATACGGAATTATATAATGAGATTTCTTCCCTCTAAATTATTGAAATAAAAACAATAGTATTAATAATTTAAAATATTTTGAAAAAATTACCTTTTAGTCAATAAATTTGGAATCTAGTTTCAATTTGATCCATATATTTCAAAATTGAATACTTTTACTGAACAATTCAATAATGCTCACATGCGTAGTTTACTTAGATAGTTATTTTATTCTAAAAATTAAATTCACGTGTAAAATTAAAAATAATGATTTTATCAATATATTAAAATTTTAATTTAATCATTATATTAGTCAACATCAGTTAATGCCACTAATAAATTTGTTATTCGAGCATTATTAAATTAAAAAGAGTAAAAATGTTCAATTTTAAAATATATACATCAAATCGAAACTAGACCACAATATAAAGATTAAAAATGTATTTTTATCAATAACTTTTTGGGTGTGGAGGTACTTTTTAGGAGAGATAGTTATTGATATGGCAAGTCTCAAACTATTAATTATAAGAGAAAGATCATTGTTATATAAGCGAGGGACAATATATGTTTGCATACGAAACAAAATCAGGAAGAGTTTATATTAACAGCGAAAAAATGCATGCAGGAGTGGAAGAAGTGGAGGTGGAAATAGAGATACAGAAGATAACCGTAAAAGGATTCGGGTTAGAAGAGAGGAAAGTATTGAAGGCAATAAAGAGAGCTGGAAAAGTGGCAGAAGGGTGGCCATTTCCAGGCCACTCTTCGCACTACGCTTCGTTTTACAAATATCCATCGCACATAAAGGACCATTACTACGACAGTTACAGTACCAACACTCATTACAACAACAATAAGTCCGCCGCCACCCCCGCCGCCCTCCACACCTTCTTTCAAACCCCGTCTCTTTACTCCGTCGCCCTCTCCTCCGACCACGCCATCGCTTCGCTCTTCAGCGACGACAATCCCCATGCCTGCTCCATCATGTGATCATCATCATCATCATCACCATCCTTTTTCCCCTTTTTTGCACTTTTAACTTCTTGTTGCTTTGGTATTCACTTTTTACTGCCTTATATACCATCACGCTTTCTCTTCCCTCTTATTGTTTGCATTTCAATCTTCTTTCACTTCTTCAATAGTTACATTTATCTTAACAAAAGTATAGTTGAATTTTCATATAAGATGCATTTTATAACTATAAAATTATGAATTTAAATTCATTCTACAAAACTTAAATATAATGATTCTAAAAAAGTATCACAAAGGCATGATATTTTTTGTATTCAAAATGTTTATTTTAATTGGCATTTAGATTGGAGAATAACTCTTAAATTAAAGCGCAGTATGTGGCTAACACAAGAATATAAATAACAATTGGAAACCCAAAAAAAATTACTAAACTAGTTAGTGGCATGTTGATTATTTTAATCGATGGTAATTCGTTTCAACTCTATGATCGCCAGTTCGATTTTGGAAATGAGTATTTAGCTCTCTTGATCTCCTTTCCCTAATTTGTACTAAAAAATAACTCTCAAAAAAGTTATTTAAGTTACTACCTTTTTAGTTTATTTTGGCTTTCCACTTCTAATAGAGAAAATGTCCTCGTGACGTTAATTGTAATCATTTAATTTTTATACTTTCAAATTTGTAATATTTATTCATAAAAAATTGTGACTTTCTTTTGTTTCTTCGAGACTCTTTTGAGCTCGTTTTTAGGTTATCATAATTAATAGATAATATGAGGTTTCATGTCAAGAACTTCATTTTTACAAAGGTGATGAGACCCGTCATGGATGTCCCAGCTTCTCCATGGATCAAACCTGTAGTTTATTTTTAAATATATTTATATGCTTTTGGTTTTCTTTTTTTAAGAAAAAAGTTGAAACCACAAAAATGCAGGTATTGAGTATGTCAGACACCAACGAAATGAGGCAAAGGAATCTTCATCATATATAAAGGCTTTAAGCTGCCAATAAAGCCATCATTATCCTTTATTTAAAAGCTTTTGAATTTTATGGCGCCACAGCCACGCCCCAAAAATAACATAATTGTATCTTGTTTCTAGGTCAAACATGACTTTTTCATTCTGTTTTTTAAAAGGGTTTATTTAAAACCTCTTTGGATGTGTTTTTGTTCCTGAAATTGGAACTTAATTAATCTTTCAAGTCTTTGAATCTTGAAGTGTCTTTAATCTTCAAGGAGTGCTTGGTTTCTAAGAATTTGAGACAATCTTTTTTTGCTTCTAAAGTCTCATTATTTTAAAATCCTTCAAATGAAGGAATAAGGATATACTCATTCTATTTGTAGCAGCTTCCACTGTGATGTGAGTTTGGATTTTATTTATTTTTTAGTACAACAATTTGGAATTGAGTTTTGATGACTTTGGGGCTGGCCTTTTCGTTTTGGATTTTATTGGCTTTGAGCCTATCATTTAAGTTTGGCCCAAATATGACTCAATTTGACCAAACTAAATTTTATTATCAGATCAAAGATTCAAATGGTTAATAAAGACGTGAGAATTTGACCACCAAATGAAATGGTGACGTGTTAATTATCTTATAATTTGAGCTACATTTGATTATTCACTAACTTAAAGAAAATAGATAAATTAAATTAAAATATGACTCAAATTAAACGGTGAGCTTCACTAAATTGATCTTGTTTGTTTGTTTTTAAGTTAAAAAGGGTCTTTCATCACTACATAAATTTAACTTTGTGAATAATTTGTCAAAACTCATATTTTAGTTTTATGTTGGTTTTTAAACTCTTATCATTTTTCAATTTTAATCTCTAAGCATTCAAAATATTTAGTTTAGTATTAGATATTCAAATTATCTATTTTTATCCATAAAATTTACGAAAGAAAATTTATTTTGATTTTTCATTTTTTGAATCAATAATTTCAAGTGTACAAAATTCTGAACAACCAATTTTGATATAATAATTGGTGTCTTTTCCATTCTACAATATTTTGAATGATGATCTTTTTTTTTTTTTATATTCATGACTCACGACTAATGTTACTCGTCTGACTTTATAATGTTTGATATCAAGAAAACTCGTAGGAAATTAATTTCTAGATAGGTGGCTATCATGGATCGAACTCATCACCTTAAGTACTCCAAAACTCTCTTTGACCACTTGAGTCACTCCATGATGGTTGAATAATGATTCTTTTGATTCTTAAATTTTCAAAATAATTACTTTTAAGAAATAATTTAATTATTTAAATTGTACTTAAATTGATATTGTTATAAGTAATTGTGAACAACAAAAATAAACTTATGTAATGAACACACTGTAAATAAAATGTAACCAAAATACATTTTTCAATAAAACTTCATTTAAAAAACACATTTAAAAATGGGGTTAAAAGTAACCAACAATTTTAGTAGCACGCCGACATCGATGTATTAATTGACATGAAGTTTGATTCTTCTATTTCAATTGTTGTAGAATTTTTTTAAAAAAAAGTGTTGTTATTTTTTCTTTAAAAGCTAAAATAACATTCTTATATTGTTATTAAAATGTAGGATGATAGAGATTGTTTTTTTTTTTTTTTTTTTTTTATAGTTATAACTCAACTTTTCAATTGATATATTTATTTTCGGGAATAAACTTAGAAGGAAAAATATTGCGGAAGAGTTAAGTCGAGTGATATGACTGGTTTATGAAGCTAGGAGAGATTTTTTCATAACTCAAAAAGAGATTTTTTTTATTATTTTTTTTTTAATTTGAGTAATGAAACAAGTAGATTTCATCGTCAAATGTAGGAAATCTATTAAGAAAAAGTTGCTAGTTTTCATCTCTTTGTTTATTCATTTTCCCTCTTTATTCATTATTCATGGCCTAAGATTAACTTTTGTTGATCATGCTATTAACAATATACAAAAGATTACATTAATAATTAACTCTACACACTTTATTTGTTAGTGATGGTAACCAACAAAGACTTTTTTAGATTTTTGTAAACATTTTAAGGAAATTAAATGAATTGAATTTTTAAATTTCTTCAAATATGTAATTTAACCTAATATGTATATGATGACCGACTATATTAATTGCCACCGCCACTTTCCATTAAATTAAATTATTTTCCAAGAAAAAGTTGTAAACTTTAGTCCTAGTTTTATAACATGATAAATTCAACATAAACGGTTGAATTTGGACCATTAGAATTATGACTTTTTTCATCGATTAAAATATTTCCCTAAAAATGGAATTTGAAGTCCTAGTTTTTTTGCCACAAAAAAAAAAAAAAAAAAAAAAAAAAATCCTAGTTTCCTAACATGACAAAATCATAATAAATGTTTTTTTTTTTTTTGAATTTAAAGTAAAATATTTGAACGTATAATCTAATTGAAATTAAAATAATAAGAATAAATCAAGAAAAAATTATTTTTTTTAGTTTATAGGTTTGTAATCTTTTTTTTTTTTTTTTGAGATATAATCTAATTTTTATTTAGTTTCTATTTTTAATAATGATCGATTTTAATTTTTGAATTTTTTTAAATTTATTTGTAGTCTTATTTTCTTTTAAAAATTAAATTCATATAAAAAATAACTAATTTATTAATATATTAAAATTGAAAATTAGTTTAGTCATTCTTTTGGTTAACATTCTATCATATAATTTGATCCAAAAAATTATGTAACTGACGAATTTTTTTCAAAGTCAATAACTAAATTAATTATTATTGAAATGTCATAAATAATAATATTTACTTTTAAATCATAACAACTAAATAGAAATACACTCGAATTTTAGAGATGAAAAATGACTTACTTGAAATTTTTTATTCATGATGATTAGCTTACCTCATTATTGTGTTACTTATACTTAAAAAAGTGATAAAATTTCGAGGAAAGCATCTTTTTAATCTTTATGTTGGGAGTCTAATTTCAATTTGTTCTATATATTTTAAAATTGAACACTTTTAATCATGACAATTCAATAATACTCACTTTTAAATTCTGAGATAACAAAATCATTAATTACATAAAATAATCTTAACTAAAATGATTACTAAAATAATTTAAAATTTTAATATATTAATAAAGTAATTATTTTAAGTGCAATTAATTTTTAAAAAATTTTTTTTAAAAAAAAAAAAAAAAAATATATATATATATATATATAATTAAACGGGAGTATTAGTGAAATGTTAAAAGTAAAAATATTTAAATTTAAAATATAAATATTAAATTGAAAGTAAATCTCAAACTAGAAACTAAAAATGTAATTTTTATCTAAAATTTATTATTATTATTATTATTATTAGAGAATATGTATTTATTTATTTATTTATTATTATTAATTGCTTTTTAAGTAATGAAGAATTTGGAAAGGGAATTGGTTGGCATGAACATTTTGGTGCTGTGCGGCTGCGTGCCTTGTAATCGAATGACATGCGTGTACGTCACTGTTCAAATTTAAAACCAAAAAAAAAAAAAAAAAAAAAAGAATATAATCCCTTCTCCGTGCTTTTTCGATTTTCCTTACCCTTCGAAATCGCGCCGTTAGATAGCGACTTTCCCTCAACATAAAAACCCTTTTTTCTCATTTCATTCTCTTTTCACTCAAACTCAGCACCAAAAAAAAATGGCTCAGGTTTTTTCTTCTTTCTCTTTCATTTTCTTTCTCATCAAATTTAATTCTCTGGCAGTTGAATTCTCTTTTTGATTTCGAGATTTGCAGAAAGTGGTGCTGAAGGTGATGACGATGACGGACGACAAGACGAAGCAGAAAGCAATCGAAGCCGCTGCCGACATCTACGGTTCGTAATTTCCGATTCTCTGTTTTCTGCGTCTTTCTTCCTCATTTTCCGATCTCTAATTCTGAAAAGAAATCGATCCATTCTGCGTTGTTTATTTAAGAAAAATTAGTAAAATAGATTATGGAATTGGATGAATATGTATAGGTGTTGATTCGATCGCGGCAGATCTGAAGGATCAGAAACTGACGGTGATAGGATCGATGGACGCGGTGGCGATTGTGAAGAAATTGAAGAAGGTTGGTAAAGTGGACATAATATCAGTTGGACCTGCAAAGGAAGAGAAGAAAGAGGAGAAGAAAGAGGAAAAGAAAGAAGAGAAGAAGGAAGAGAAGAAAGAGGAAAAGAAGGAAGAGAAAAAAGAGGAGAAAAAGTAAATTTGTAAAAAGAGAAAAAAAAAAAAAAAAAAAAGAAAAGAAATGTTCAAGTGAAAAACTACCATTTCTTTACCCCCCCTTTCTTTCAATTTTGATTTTCTATATACATTTATGAGGTCTGATTTAAATAAGTTTCTATTTCTCAATTGCATTGTACAAATATCCAATGGTTACATTGTTTCCTTTTCAACTTTATTTTCATCCTTGTCATAATACCATGTCAACTTGAATCTTTCAAGTTTGTGTCTATAAAAGTTATTGTACTTCAAAATAAAGGTCTTATATTTTGTTAAATTTTTTATTCATTACTGAAGTCTGGACCATTATGTCAATGGACCTCAAAAAAATAGATTATCTGATTTCAATGGCAAGTTGTATAGTTTTAATTTTTTTAAAAAATTACTTTCACTTTTGTATGGAGTAAATTTGCAAATTTTTTGAAAAAATCTTTAAATAAAAAAAGAGAGAGAATTTATTCTAAGACATTTTCGTTATCCGTAATACAATTTTTAAAATAATTTATTTATACCAATTGATTTTTTATCAGCAATAAAACTCAACTAATAATATAATGAATATACGAGTAATAGAATTTAAGTATTGACAGAATTCTGTTACTAATTAAATTTTTTTGGTGATAGGATTTAACCAATAATATAATTCAATCGCTACAATATTCTTGGAGGACAGCTTTCATTTCCTTATGTATCTTTTGTTTGAATAGACGGCTAGCTACCTCGTGGATTACAGCCCTTCTTATAAATTGGATGTAGATGTGGAAATTGTATTCAAAATGATTCTCTCGAGAGATCCACATCAAATAAACCAATTAATCCTTTCATAGTTAAATTCTTTTTAACAACCTTACAATTCAAATAAAATGGGTTAAAATTCAAATCTTTTAGATAATCATTCTTTTTTGACATCTATATTTTACTTATTTTAAAAAAAAATTTAAAAAATCAATTATTATAAAGTTAGATAATTTGTCTTAGAAAAACAATTGTCATTCTCGTAAGCCAATTTTGACATTCAAAGATAAAATAAAATTTTGAAAAATTGAAACTAACTTCTAAAAGTTTGTTGACAATTTTCAAAAAAAAAAAAAAAAAAAAAAACCTGTTTTGACTTTAAAATTTTGTTAGATTTTAAATACTTTCTTAATGGAATATGAATTTGAATCCTTCCTATAAAATTTTAGTGAATTTTTTTAACAATTTTTCTTAAAAAAACAAACAAACAAAGTGATTGTAATCGTTCAAATTCGAATTTTTAATACATGATTGAAGATTTTGATAGGACGAATTAAAATTTATAATATTGTGTATTTGGAATGGGAAAAAGTGTGGTTTAGATTGGTTTATGAGATGAGACGCAATTTCCATGGTGGGAAAGCAATGAAGATGGGATGACAAAATGTGAAAAGAGCAATATGGTTTTATTTATTTGATTTTTTTCAAAGCAATATTTCATATTCTAATTATTATTATTATTATTATTATTATTATTATTATTATTATTATTATTATTATTATTATTATTATATGGCGTTTGGCCAATGATATGTGATTTGTAATGTTTCATACGCAATCTTTTCAACCCATTTGGTATTAGTGGCTATCGGTGACGCCCTTCTTCTCCATCTCTTTCTCACATTACTCTTTATTTATATATATTTCAAAAAAAAAACAAACACTTTTTGCTAGTTTCGGACAATATTGGCTGCATTTGTCTCATTATGATTATATTATTTAAATCAAATGGAAAGAAGGGTAGGCCAAAAGCGGAAGTTTAGGGAGATGAAATTCTCTTTAGTTCTTTAGAGATATTTTGAAGATCCATTGGCGAGCGTTAACGAGCATCCATGGATGCGTTCTCGAGGCTCCATCGTGCACTCGCTAGAGTGTGAGGTGTTATTGTTCTTGGGTTCGGGAGGAGCGAGGAGGGGTATTAGAGGAAGCCATGGTTAAGAAATGCTTAAAAAGAATTAATTTGTACTATCTATACCAATAAGGTGCACCTTCCTTTTCGCTGACTCAATTATAAGAACTTTGAAAATTTTACTAGGATTCATGTGAATGATGACAAAAGATGCTGCAAGAACTAGCTACCCAAAAGTTTAAGCTGGTAGTTGAAGTAAATTTAATTATATTAACCAACACTCCCCTTCATTTATAATTTTGTAGGTATAAAAATTGAGAAATGCACTATAAATGGAATTTAATTTCAATTGGGCAGGAAATAATTTAGCTCTGATACTACGTTGAATTATATTAAGACTACGCATCAACTCAAAAATTTAAGTTGGTGATTAAGGTGAATTCAATTATATTAACCAACACCGCACTCAGAGAAAGAAACGAGAACAAAAGTGAGAGAAACGACGATCATTGCACTCGTAAAAGTTCTCCTAAGAATGTATTAGTTCCAACTAGTGAACTCTCTTGATCATGGACGCCTATTGATAAAAGATTAAGAAAGGTTTGTATGTGCTCTGATGTTATTCTATATTCTTTTAACTCAATTTCGACTTGGTCTCCAATGGATCGGATATATTTTCATCTGTATATTTGTTACTAAAACGCCATATTACTTTATAGGAAGTGTTTATGTAGCAATTTTGAACGTGTTGATTTGGTAATTTATGTAGCAATTTTTTTTTTTGTTTTTTCACTTTGACTATTCTCACGGGATAAATTGTTTGTCATGAAAAACTTTAAAAAAATTAATTTCTAGGTAATTTAGGTAAGCAATATCTTCCTATGATAAGTGTTGGTTTGGTTGATATAATTAAATGAAGATAAATTGTGTTTGATGGATTCTCCTCACAAAATAATTATAAATGTAAGTAAATTTTGAAATAGTTGCATTCATAGTAGTTTATACACTTTAATACTGTATTATAAATACTCATTAATAAAATATTTTGTAATAATTATCATTAATATCGATGACTATGGTTTAAAAGTGACAATATTTATAATTATTATCTGAATTTGACTAATCATACAAATTTCCCTTAAATTTACCTCAATCTTTCGGCTTTTATATAATTAACCGGGAAAGAAATATAGGGTAGATTTACTTTTTTTGGAGTGGATTACGTAAAACTGACAGCTCTCTTCATACAGCTCTGTTGGAATCATGATTTTGATTAACATTCTTAATAAAAACCCTTATCTGGATTGGAGGCTCAAGAACATTAAAACATGTTAGACTATGGTTATACCCTTTATCAAATTGTCACCAGTAACATTCTGAACCCTGCAAATTTGCAAGCTAATTAGCTACTAACCTTATGAATACATTTCTGAAATTTCAGTTCCCCATTCCCAATTTGGTGATACAAGTTTGGGGCTAAAAAAATGAGCCTGCAACACAAAAGAATTAGAAATAAACAATGAGAAAAAAAATCCTCTGTCAGCACATATCTTTACTTTTATATAGTCATTTTCAATGAATGGTTACACCAAGTTTTCTGGTTAAGCACTCCATATTTTCCTGCTAAGAGCCATAAATATTCTCAAATAACATATGATAAAATACTAATTTCTTTTACTATTTTTAAGGTTTCGCACAGTCATTACAAGTTGTTGTCTTTCCCCTTCTACTTCTGCAAATTTGAGACTTATTTCTGAGTATCTCTCTTCCATTTCTTTCAGCTCTCTTTCCATAGTTTGGTTCCTCTCCTTTAGAGAAGACATCTCCGTAAGGAGGTCGAGGCCGGAAGTTGATGACCCGTGTTCCTTATTTGATGAGTTAGAGTCCACTTTCCTGCAAATAAATGAGTAAATGATGAATGAACATGCTTTTGAATGTTAACTTTTCTAGCAGTATATATTCACAATTATACATGTTATGTTTGGATTTGATAACATTTAATGCACATGGAGATGTTTGTTATTGTGTCAGCTGACAAGAAAGATAAGACTTCAAGTTTAATTGATTTACTGCTTATACCTTCCACAAAGTGCTTCATGAACATTGCCCTGGTTTGCTTTCTCTTCTTTATAACTTGTTATGGTGATATCAGAATGGTTGTCCTAGATTCAAAGATATTTGAAATGTAAGCACAGTCTAGAACATGGATGAAGTAATGTAAATGAAACATGATATGAAGTCATTAAGGACAACTGCAGAAGTCTTATGCAATTTCAAGGAATAAACCAGTTTCAACTTAAATGGTTAAGAGTATAAGTATCTCATGAATTATGTTAAACCACAAATCAATCTAAAAGCTTAACTTGATGGGTTAGAGTAAATTTAATTATATCAACCGACACTCCCTTATAGGCTAGAAAATTTTCATAATGCCCATCAAGTAGAAATCAAAACTAATTGAGGATGAAATGACTTGACAAAAGCTCAAACACAAAACTTACTCCTCTGATAGCAATAGCATGTTGCATTATGTTAAACTATGAAGCACGGACACGGACACAGATATGGGATACGGATACGATACGACACGGTGATACGTCAATTTCTTAAAAATTAAGATATAGATACGTTTGAGATATGACAATTTTACTAAAATAAAACGTATGAAATTGAATTTAGGTTAGCTTTTTTCTTTTTATAATTTTACTAAATAAAACATATGAAATTGAATTACATTTTAGTAGCAATAAAATGGGTTCAATAAAATGAGAATAATGGGCTGAGCTCACTAAAATGAGTTTAATTTGGTGAATGTAATAGGATGGGCTCATAAAAACGGCTTTTAAAAAATGCAAAAGCATTCTCACGTATCCTGGCCGTTTCTTTTGCGTATCTTCCCGTGTCCATTATTAAAAAAATAAAATAAGAAATCAGATACTCCAATTGTCGTATCTTATACGTATCTTAGGCGTATCTTGCCGTATTTGTGTCCGATACGTATCTAATACAGATTCTCAACCCAAAATGGTGTGTCCGTGCTTTATAGATGTTAAATTATCAATCAACCCAAAAGCTTAAACTAATGGGTTAAAGTTATCAACCGACAATATCAATATTTAGTCAACTAAGAGGAAAATTCTTTTCACTTTCTATTCCTTACATCTTAATTTTTAGGGTAAACAATTATATATACCATGTGCTTGACATTCTTTTCAAACACTTCATATATGATATGATGATATGGAGTTTGGTTAGCAGGAGAATGGAGTCACCTGGATGAGGTATTGTGAATGTATACATTTACTGATAATGTTTCTCAGCAGAATAAAATACATTATGTTGCCAAGTTAATAATGTCGTTTTGTACTGCTTTGACAATTTAGACTAGTTCAGAACATAATCCTGCTTCTCATATTGAAATATTGAGATTTTTCTCTAGAATAAAGATATTTTTTAATTAACTACAAAAGTAGCTCCTTGAAGCTTCATTACCTGCCAGCCATCTAATACAATGACATTATATATTCTCTATCTTTCTTTCTTCTACTTCATTTTTATCAATATATATCTAATCATAAAATTTGGTTCTCTCTAGATAGTATCAATGATGCTGATAGCATAAAATTTTCAGAATTTTGTATCTTATTTATTTTATATCTGGATAATTAGTTAAAGGGTTTGAGAAGTACCTGAAGCAATTCCATCACATCTTCTGAAGTTGAAAGCTCTCGTTTGGCACGAGGAAGTGTCGACATGCCAGAAGTTCTCTCTTTATTTTGTAGTTCATTCTCTAACTGGAGTATCTGTTTTCTTAGGATTTCTTTCTCAGAATCTTCTGCTAGAGACTTCTTCATCATCTCATTAATTTGGGCTCTAAGGTTTTCCACTTCACCAAGCAGATTGTCGATTAATACATCTTGCTCGCGTTTCGAAGCTTTCGTTCTTGTAAGCTCTTCCTGTGCCTTTTCTGCTTCTCTCTTCGAAAAAGCTATCTCTTTTTCTAAACGCTCCCTTTCTTTACTTCTTTCTTCCAATGATTCCATTTCAGAAACCAAACATTCAGGTTGTTCTTTCTCTGTCTGCTTTGCTATTTGCTTTTCTGCATTTAATGTTTCTATATTTGATTTTAGCATTTGGATTTCCTCCTGCTGATAGTCTTCATACTTTTTTGCATCTTCAAGTTGTCTAGACTTGTTATCTAGCTCCATTGACATGTGATGCATTTCCTTTGTTTTTAACTCTAGCTGGAAGGAAAGGTCATGCAGTTTTTGTTCGCTTTGTTCTCGATTCTGCCTCGACTCTTCTTTAGATTTCTGGAGCGTTTCTTTCAATACGATTTTCTGCAGACGCAATTCATTGATTTCTTTGACTGCTTTGATGACTCTCTTTTCATTATCATTTAACTTGGAAGCCATTTCAATTGAGAACTTTTTACTTTTCTCCTGAAGACTGACTGTTTTTATGGCACTTTTCCACCTTGACTTGCTCAATACTTCCTTGGTTTCTATAGCCATTTTTTCCAACTGAACATTGGCATGTTTCATGGCATTGAGTTCATCATGATACTCGTGTGTCTGCATTTCCAATTCTCTCTCCAACCGCTTGATCTGACCTTCGAGCTCATCGATTGAGATCAAAGATTCTGAAAACTCCTCAGTTTGTATTCGGAGTTTTTCGTCTAATCGTTCTATTTCGGATTCAAGTTCTTGTATAACAGCTAGAGAACCTGAGTATTCATTCTGTTGAATGAGATATTGGGCCTTGTTTCTCTCTAACTTTGCAGACATGTCTTTGTTTTCTTGCTTGAGAATTTCATTGTCTGACATGAGTTGTTCTAAATGCATCTCTAGCTCTTCTATGTTCTTCAAGTGCATTTCTATTTCATTGTTTAGATCTTTGATCTCTTGTTTCAACCAGTCCACTTCCTTAACATTTTTATTCTCATGAATCAATTCTTTTGAGAGTTTTTGGTTATCATCATCATTCTCTTTACAATCATAAAGGTCTTTCTGCTCTCTATCACTTTCCCATGATTCTAAACTTCTTGAAAGATCAGCTATGACCCTATTTTTTAGCTCAACCATTTCTTCAAGATCTCTCACAGCAAGAACTAAATCAGAGTTGGACTCTTGTGTT
This sequence comes from Sechiopsis laciniata, assembly GCA_037833695.1. Lineage (NCBI taxonomy): Eukaryota > Viridiplantae > Streptophyta > Magnoliopsida > Cucurbitales > Cucurbitaceae > Sechiopsis > Sechiopsis laciniata. The sequence goes on from JBBMKA010000018.1 coordinate 155,308, forward strand.
TTCTGTATTTGTAGCTGAAGATCGGTTCGTACTTCCTTTTCCTGCTTAAGCTCGTCCCCTATTGCCGCCAACTGAAACTTTGCTTCCTTAATCTCAGACTTTAAATTTTTTGAGTCCCCAGCCTCATCATTACATTTCTTCAAGAACTTGAGTTGTTTGCATTCTGTTTTGAGTTCATCTCTTTCCTCGGCGAGGCAAATGATTTGTCGCGATAGATTCTGCCCTTGTATCGTCTCCTTCGTGATCTGTTTGCGAAGAGACTGCAATTCCAGTTCTGCTACCTCGAGCTGCCTCATGAGCATAACATTTTCGTTCTTTACTTTCTCGATCGAATTGTTTGGGACCTGGTGCATCCTTTGTCTTGAAATGTTTTCTTCAAGACTATTTGCTGAATCGCCAAAACTTCCATCTGAAACTGATCCCAGTGACCATTCTGTATTTGATCGCTTATGTGCTTGGTTTTTCACTCTAGTGGTGTCCACTGTTGCCTTCTTAGGCATGGAGTTCTGTCTAAGGGGTGACAAGAGAGTAGGGCTTTGGATAGCAATAGCATCCTTCATTGATGCAAATTTAGCTGAATTAGAGCCAAGGGACACTCTAGAGTTGCCATTTTGTGCTGCATCGTCGCGTAATGTATTTACGTCGCCGTTCTGCGATCCAACAAATATGTACTATATAATTAGGATCATGCCAATGGGTCAGGAAATCTAAGAAAGGGAAATCTTTTCTTCATTGAAATTGGTTTCAAGGAAACTAATCTTCCATAAAAATGAGTTATGCAGCTGCTGTTTGTAAATTTGAAATGAATTTGGAAAATGGGAATGAGACCTTACTTCTGTGAGATAATGGTTTCCTTCCGTACTAGAAAAGCTAAGCTGGCTATTAAAGCTGTTTTCATGTTGAAGTACAGCTCCATTTTCTTCATAATCTCTGCCAATTGGACACTAAAACTTCATAAGGTGAGCCAGACACATAACAAAAAAAGGAGGAAAGAAGGTTACACTGTAAAATAAAATGAAGCTCAAGTTTGTGTTTTTACCTTTGGTCATTATCCCCCTCCATCTTGTGAATGGTAACCTGTTTCATCAATAACCATGAAAATCAGGAACATTCACATATTTAAGAAACAACGAAAACAACGAAATGGTTATTGTCCTATTATAACTCAGAATTGGAGCTTCACCCCACTACATACCTGGAACACCCACACTCATTCCATGGCCTAATCCAAGAAATAACAAGTGAATTTACAACTAAGCTGACTCGTGAGTTTCAAACTTAGGACCGTCAAGGGATAATACTTGGGGCACTCACACCCATTCCAAAGCCCGAATACAAGAGATAACAAGTGATTATACAATTAAACTAACTTGTGAGTTTCAAACTTAGGACTTTTAACGGATAAAACTTGGGACACTCGCATCTATTCCAAGGCCTGAACTCAAGAGACAAAAAGTGATTTCACAATTAAGCTAACTCGTGGGTTTCAAACTTAGAACTTCCAAAAGATAATACCTTGGAAGTCTCAAGCCTCTACCAACGACGATGCTCCTTAGACACAAAAAATGGTAGTGTTATTAGACTTCAAATAGTAGGGTGTGTTCTTTTTTTATAATCGAAAATTGGAGCTTCGCTCCACTACATACTCAGGAGCACATGTGCTTGTCCTTAAACCCAAACTCGAGAGACAACTAAGGATTTTACAATTAAGCTCAATCGAGCTTTTTGAACTTGGGAGCTCCAAAGGAGTGTAGTACACCTTGAGATCCCAAGCCTCTCTACTACCGAGGCCGCCACTTTGGGACTAAAAAATGGCAGTGTTATTATTAGGCTTCAAATTGCTAGTTAGAGAGAACCAACATGTAAAATGGCACCAGTGTTTGCAAACTTTAAAGGAAGGGAAACCGTCATGGGTTCAGTCTCAGCCTCAAAATCTGCAAAATCAATCGAAGCTTCACCTACAAATCCAGATTTTGATGATCCCTGCATAACACACAAACACACACACACAGAAATCTTACAAGTTCATCCACCAAATGGGTAATTACAAAACTCAATATTATGCTATTCCTTACAGTGGAAACAACAAAATGGTAAATCTTCTCATTAATTTTCCCTGATTTAATCTCCCTAACAAGCTTCACAGTTTCATAAACAGGATTCTCCCAAAAACAAGTCCCATCTTGAATAACAGCTTTCTCTAACTTCACAGTTGCCTTTCCCACGTCATCTGGCACCAATGATATCATCAAAGCTGATTTCTTCAATTTTGGCACCTAAATGAAACAATGAATTCAAAATCTATAACTAATAAAAATGGAAATTAAAAAATAAAAAAAAGGTATAATCAGTATATACATATATAAATATATAAATACCTGTGTGACTTGGAACTGTAATTTGAACACAGCTTTGATCTTCTGCTTCTTGCTCCATGATTTGAACATTCTGTTTCAGATCTTGGACAAGGAAAAAACCTCGAATTTCTGGAAAATATAGGAATAATATACAATGTTGTTTGTTGGGTCGGACCAGTTGTTGTGGTTTGAACCGGAATTAATTGTGGTTGCTGCAAAATGGGAAAGTTTTGAAAGGAAAAATAAAAGCTGGGGGCCTGTGAAAATTAAATTTTGTTGGGAAAGTTAATATATGAGCTTTGATGGGTTTTTTGAAGGAGAAGTGAGAAGTTCTGTAATGGCTATGGCTGTCAGAGAAGCAGCAGTGTTGGAAGGAACAAAGGTGAAGAAGTGCATTTACATTATGGTTTACTTTTGGCTGCAAAAAAGCTCTTGTTGTGGTGTCTGCTACAGTGTTTTTTTTCAAATGACAATTGTGACCCTCTACTTTAATGATACCTCTTCATCAACCACAACAAAACTTTATTTTTTATCGAAAAAAAAAAAGCAAAACTTTATTTCAAGTAATGAAAAAATAATATTTAGCTATAATTTTGGTGAAAAAATAATAGGTATGTTCTTTTTAATGAAAAATTAGTTTTCTCTTTTTATCCATTTAATTTTAGTTATAATTATTTTTTTGTAAAAATATTTATTCAAATGTATATTTTCTTTAATAATTAACTATCTAATTGAAAATTGATAGGTATGTTTTTCATCCAAAATTAATATTAAAAATATTATTAAAAAATACTTATAAAATTAAGATCAGAAAAAAGAGCAAAAAAATTAAACTGAAAAAATTCTATTCTAGATTTCTCTATCTTACATAAATTGATTTTGGTGACTGAGTATAGGGATGGAGTAGTCATTCCTTGACTTTGCCCCATTCTATGAACATCTCTAATTGAAACTATCCAACTCAAATTAGTTGAATTAGGTTTGATCAAAATTTTAGGAAAATTACAAGCTGGTCCTTAGAGAGAAAAGAGGGGGAAAAGCAATTCCATAGGCTAATCTAATTTAGAAATATGTAGATTGAATTTGATCATTTTAATATATAGGATTAAATAAGTTGAAAAATTCATATTGGTCTCTAGAAATTCATCAAACTAAAAAAAATATTGAAGATCGTGTATTGAGAAGGTGAAGAAACTTCTTAATATTTATAAGATAGGTAGATTATTTTCTTCCATAAAAATTGATTTTGAAATAGATACAAATTTTGGTTCACAAGTTCTTGGCCTTCCACCATATTCTAAGGTTGGTAAAATTTATTTATCATATTGAGGTGAATTGATTTATGTTGAGATTAACACTTCTTTCTTCATCAATTTACTTAATGAAGTTGGAGTTTTGGTGCCTTGTTGACTTCAGCTTGTCACATATCAATTTATATATATTTTCAATGGCAGTTTAGAGTTGGGTTTTCAAGGGCACAGTGGTCCTCCACTGTTCAAGTGATATAACAAATAACAATATTCATATGTCAAGGTACAATTCCAAGTGGCATACTATTTAAAGTACTCATTACTGATTTAAATCTACCACATTAATGGCTTAATTAAATTATGTCATTGTTTCATAATCTATTCAGATTTGAATCTTTTGAAATTTTATTTTCCTTAGTAATAAATTTCCTTTTTTTTAAAATAAAGTAATTGATTTCCTTTCTATATTTCTCTCTCTAATTAGATAGAGTCGGTGTGGCATATAAGTATCTTTCTTTTTCTATATTTTTTTTCTTTTAGTTAAGATTCTTTTTTTTTTCTCTCTCTTTCTTTTATAATGTAATTGCCTTTGCTTATTTTGAGAAATAATTGGCTTTGCTTATGTTCTTTATTTATTTGTTTGTTTGATGTGATTTCTCACAATTATTAACGTTACTCTATTCTAAAATTATTTCTATACCATCGTTTTTGTTATGCAGACGTTCCATCAGTTCAGATAAGTCATATATTTTGTTTGATTTATTTACATTGTGGTAGTAGTTTGATTCATATAAGTTTTGAAACTTTAAGGTTACCTTATTAAAATTGACTATTTAAAGTTTTAGTTAATAAAAACAATGAGATTTATTGGTAAAATATTTATATCTATAATACAAAATCAAAATTAATTTATTTATAGGAGAAAATCTATAAATTGAATTTTATCACTGATAAAATTTAATTAGCGGTAGACTCATTCTATCACAACTAGAAAATCGAGTTTTATCAGTGATAAAATTCGATCAGCAGTAAACTCATTCTATCACTGGTCGAGTTTCATCGTTAATAGAAAATTATATGTTATAAATGAATTATTTTAAAAATTATGTTGTAAATAAAATACATCTAGAATGTATTGTTGTGGGTAAATTCCCTGAAAACAATATTTTAACTTTTTTTTTATATATATATCTATATATAAAAAAAAATCTTTATATATAACAAGATATGTGTATTTGAATATTCATTCCTATTTATAGTTATAATTATAAAAAAAATAAAAATAAAATAAAAAAAGATTCCTAAATTTTTAAAAGTTGTAATTTTTATAATTCTATAGTATTTGAAGTAGGAAATTTGAATTCATAATCTCTTAATTATAAATATACTAATTTATTTTAATTATTCTAAGTTGTAATGGTTGATTTTTCTTTTTATAAGTTAGGAATGTTTGAGTTAGTTTAAATCTCTATATAACCTTTGAATTCTCAAGGCTTTTTTTGTTTTGTTTTTTTTTAATCATTACCAATCTATTAACGTTGAAGTTGGATCACTCGTGAAAAGAGAAGAAATGAAAGAGAAATTCTTGGGCATTTGGAATCAATCAATGACTGAAACTGGACGTAGTCTTAGGATAATGTTGCGGAATTAGTTTTATTATTATTATTATTATTTTTGAAATGCCACAGCCTGGAAACCAATATAAGAAGGTCATTAATTGGTAGGTCGCATTAGTGGTTTGTTAAGAAAAATGTATACCTGTAAATGAGACGAAACACGTGGGGTCGTGTGCCAATTACACTACAAATGTATTCATTAATCCCCATATATATATATATAAAATTAATTTACTTTTTTAACCAATGTATGATCGTATATAGATTCCAGCTGGTTTTATGGTGGAAATTCCCTTTTCCATTCTGCCATTAAATTAAAAGGCCCCATTCCAAGCAATCATCAACCTAAGTGCTCAAACTTTCTACTGCTTTATTGAATAGAGGAAAAAAAAGAAGCACCAAATAGTAGAAAGGATAATATTATTATTATGGAATCAACTATTCTTCTAAATTGTGAACTTGGATTCATTTTCATCAATTAGAGGTTTAGTTACATTAAAATTACTCTCTAGACTAAATATTGTTATAGTAAGAAATTATATTTTAGATAACTGGTCGCTAAAAAGTTAAATACATCATTTTTTTGTTTTTCAAAATCTTCTTAACCATTATTGATTCTCGAGATCGAACTCGTGACCTTGGTGTTCAAGTAGATTTTCATCAAATAATAAAACCATCAGGCCACCGACCATTTCATTTTTAAATTGACGAAAACTTGAATAGACGTGTAATTTAATCTTGCATAAATTATAGTTTAAAATTTTAATTATCATGCTCATATACTAACATAATTTAATAAGTTAGGACACATTGTTTGTCTCCTCAAATAATAAAAGCTTGAATTAGTCTATTTTTGTTGAATTAGAAAAAAAAGAAATTTAATTGTAATGTGTTGTAGATATAATCCACTTATTATTTTTCCAACATAGTGAAATATTATTTTTTTAATAGAGTAATGAATTATGAAAATGATCAGTATTTCCGATATAACATATAGACGGTCCACAAACGCACCTAACAATATGTTAAGGTAATGTTTAAATTATAAGTTCAAGAATATAATCATTAACTTTTTGTATGTTTTTTTTTTGATATCCGTGATATCAATTTTCGTGTACCTCGATTAATGGTACGAGACATCTGACCCTACAACATGTGAATGTCAAGGAATTTATAAAAAAATTAATTTATAAATAGATAGCTCCATGCTATCATGGATTGAACTCATTACCTTATAAACTTTAAAACTTTGTTTGACTAATTGAATCATTTCACGATATTTTTATGTATGCTATTAAAAATATATATATATATCTTTATGTAAAGATTATTTCATGTTTTCCTCGGTTTCATTTTAGCTTTCGTCGGATCTTTATGAGATGATAATAAAGCGAATGGCCATAAGCTAGATATATATGCATGATTATGATTAGCAAAAGGAGAAATGAATAAAATAACCAAATTTCAGAAGTAGATATAGACCAAGCTTTCTAAGATTTTAGATTAGATATCTATGACGCCTACCTCATTTGTTTTTTAATACGTAACGTGGTTTTCAAATATTCCTTTGACTTAAAATTTTTATTCTTGTTACTATTTTCTACCATTTCGTCTAAAAGCTAAATTTCACCATTAAAAACCTGTTTGGTTTTGGGAAAGTTAGGTGGAAGTGTAAAAATAGAGTGATTTAAATTTAGTGTTTGAATGAGTAATTGGTATGAAAACTTTGTTTAAATAAAGTTATTCAAAAGACTAATTGCAAAAAAAAAACGAGAAAACTTTGCTTGGAGAAGGGATTGCATGAAAAAAGTTGTTTCAAGGAGTAGTCGTAGAAATTCTTTGTTTTGATAAGTTTGTTTGGAGAAGCTGTTGAAATGAGGGATTGGAGTAGATGTTGGAATGTGGGATTAGGAAAAAAAATTCTATCTTATATAAATATGGGGTAAATTTTACTTAATATATATATATATTAGTATAAATTGGAAAAAATGACCAACAAACTCTACCTAAATGGCACAACCGCTCTCAAATAATATGAGAGCAAAATATCGATTTTCAAACTCGAATTCGTGATCATAAAATAAAAATAGATTAACACCAAATAAAAATATAGCATGCTATGATATGGTTTGTTTGTTAGTACAACAAAATATAAAAAGGATTTTAATCTCAGCTTTTAAGTAAAATAATATATATTAATTATTCTTGAATTATACTTGCACGTACCAAACATAATTAGGTGAAGATGTGTCAAACTTTTAATATGTTTGAGGATACTCGGGGTGTGTTTATTTTTGGTAAAAAAGAGTGGAGTGGAGTGAAATCAATGAGAAATTAGTTAATATTAGTTAGATGTGATTATGTTTGGAGATTGAGATTAAACATAGTGGAGAAATCAACTATTTATTTGGAGGTTAATAGTGGTTGATACATTTTTTTTTTCTTTTTATTTTTTGAAAATGTGGTTGGAGTCGTCTATAATTAAAAATTTATGTATTTTAATTATTCATCTCAATTATTGTTAACTAAACTTAAAAAGTATTTTTATGTTTTTTAGTTAAATAATAATTCAAATTGAAGAATTCAAATTCATGACATTTTAGTTCATTGACTCATATATACACCCTAAGATAATAAAAAACTATCATATTGAATTATCAATCAACTTTTAGTTTTATAATATATATTAGTAACATGAATCAACAAGCGATAGTAAATTTTAAAAATTTGAACTAAATTATTGTTAACTAAACTTAAAAAGTATTTTTATGTTTTTTAGTTAAATAATAATTCAAATTGAAGAATTCAAATTCATGACATTTTAGTTCATTGACTCATATATACACCCTAAGATAATAAAAAACTATCATATTGAATTATCAATCAACTTTTAGTTTTATAATATATATTAGTAACATGAATCAACAAGCGATAGTAAATTTTAAAAATTTGAACTAAATTTACCATTGAATAAATCGTTAAAATGTCAATTATATATTAAGAGAGTAGTAGAAAATATATTTACATAAAACTTGTAAAAATATATTCTTCTAGAAAATAAAGAAATAGGAA
>JBBMKA010000018.1:163702-175892 GCA_037833695.1 Sechiopsis laciniata
TTATGGAAATTTTCATTTTTTAGGTTTAATTTTCTTATGGTAATTTTCCTTTTTAGGTTTAATTTTCTTAGGCTATATATAGCCATGAACTAAGTTGTAAAACTCAGATTTTATGAATTAAAACTTGTATTTTCTTGTACCCTATTTGGTGTTTCATTTATTTCAAATCTTGCTCTAGGTTTGAAATTAAATCAATTCATTGAATTAGTCTTGATCAAACTAATTCTGGAGTGAGTTGTCTTCGGATCTAAGAGTGACAATTTTAGATTTTAAGTGTGATCTAAGTTAGTCTTCATTGTGAGTTTTTGCAAGGATCTTAAAAGGACCTCTAGCTTTGTAAAAATCAAACAACGTTTTGGTGCTTATTACCTTCATTGTGAGTTTTTGCAAGGATCCTAGTAGAACCTCTAGCTTTGTAAAAATAAAGCAACGTTTTAGCGCTTATCACCTAGAAAAGAACCAATAAGCAATTGTTGTCATATTTTATTGACTCTGACCTAGCGATAAACCAAATCTTATTATTCAATTAATTGGGCACTATAACGTTACATATCAATTAAATAATAGCATCAAAATTATTGAGAACGACTAAACCAAAATCAATTAATCGGGACAACTATAATTAATTAATTTTGTTTATTTGTTTCACTATAGTCTATCATGCAAGCTATGTAATTTGAAAAAACTACAATCACACACACATGAGCAATCCATTGTTACAATTTACCATCATTTGGGACTATTACATATCACAAAATCATCATGTATAGCATATATCACTAGATAATAAATTAAGGCGTCAATTCAATTTACTAGTAATTAATCATGAAAATAAGAACAAGAAACATATAATCTTTGAATATGAAAAATATATTTTTGATCAAAAGCCTCACAAAACTACAATTGAATTAAAATTACCATTGAACTAGAAGTAAAAACTAACTAAACATAAAGAAAATCGAAAGAAAACCACACTAAAGACAATAATTGAAGTTTCTGCCTTGCTATTAATTTTTTTTTGTTTTTCCTTCGCGGCAACCTCCAATCCCATAAATTGTCGTTCTTTTAATTAACTTGCTTTTGTCCATGGCTATCCCTCTGCGACTTCTTCAAAGTTTATATAAGAAAAAAAAATTAAAGTAAAGTGCCCTACCATTTAGATTGTTGTTATTCTTTCATATATATATATATATATATATATTTCATTTTTTAATAAAAAAAAAATTACATTTATTATATTTCTCCACATCTAATTAATGCTTGTCTTCAAGCATACCTTAACTCAAGATATCTTCTTTTTTTTTTTCAAAACTAACTCAACATATCAATTATTCTTTTTACTCTCTTTTCATCTATTTTAATATCAAAGAATATCAATAAAGTTAATCACACAACAAAGTTGAATTGGTTAATCCTAATTACCTATATCATATTAAAAATCAATTAAAAAATAATGGTCTCAAAATGCATTCACAAGCAAGTTCTAGAATAAACACACTAATTTTGATTACTCAACAAGAAATTAATGAGCAAAATATAATGATTTGCTCATGGGCTCAAAATCTCACTAGAATGGGTAATTTGAATTATGTCTTGCACGTTTTTCAATCAATAATTCAATTAGACACTATCATATAATTAAAAAAAAAATAAAAAATAAAAAATAAAAAAAAAAAAAACTCTCTAATCATGCTCATATCTATCATCTCTAAAAACTCAACTAAAATGCATTCCAAACTTACAAGTTATTCAAAGATATAAAAAAAGACTCAAGGTTACAAAAGAAAAATCAACATGTATGGATTAAAGTATGCTAAATTTGATCTTAATCTCTCCCTTGCCCCCAATGTATAACATATTAAGCGTAATGTTCACAAAAATAAAGAAAAATATGAGGAAAAATGACTCACATGATTTATGAACATCTCAAGACTTGATAGTTTTTAGTGTTGAGAGAGTCGGTGGTCATGCTTTATTAAAAATTAACACCTTGCACGAAAGAAAAAAAAATGGAAAAAACAAAACAAAACAACTAGAAAGGAAAAATAAACTAAGACAAAGAAAGTAAGAAGGAAAAATTGCCTCTCAAAACTGCAATCATTTAACGTCGTTTTGCTCGACGGCTTGAACGCGTATCAGAGTACATAAAATTCTTAGGTTTTTTTGGTCCCTTCTGAATATTGAATTAAAATGAAATGAAAATAGACAATATAAATATGATTAATTATGACTTATCAAGGATCATCATCCACGGATTGCGATCAAAATATAGCAGCTTCATTTTTGTTGTACAAGGATGGCACGCTCAGCCCTCACTTGTAAATTTTAAAAATTTGCTAGCCAGCCAAAAAGTCATGGATATGAATGAGAAACATCATGCTGAAGAGCGAATAAGAAGTGTTCTACACAAGAAAAAAAAAATCATAGCAAATTTAAACAAGTATCAAAGGGTGAAAATTGACAAAGGAAGAAGTCATTAAAGAAGCGCACATCCTTAAAGAGTTCATAAGAACGAAAATAAGAGACTAAAGGAAAGGGATTTGAAGAAAATTGCTACAATTATGAAAAGAAAGACATATGGATTGTTGGTCGAAGATAAAGTATGTAGAAAGTAATGCTACAACTTCCAAAAAGGAAATAGAAGATGAATGAGATGTTGAAGTACTATGTGCCTTAGAAAAATACGAGCAAGTACTCATGTCAATGGTGGGAGACCATATCGATTATAAGAATGACAAGATCATTGTTTTGAGATGCTCAAACCACTAGGAAAATATGAGACAAGAAAGAGTATAAAAGGGAGTAGCATGGTATGTACAACCAACAACACACATTTTTTTAATTACTCAGATCGGCAACATGACGATTGTGCCTGGCAATTAATCTGACAAGGTGTTACTACATAATGTCTATTATGTATCGGGTATAAAAAAACTTGTTGTCAGCTTCACAACTAACAACATTATGTAACTACGTCTTGCTTAGGCAAGAAAATGTTAAGGTCTATAAAGACGTAAAGATATTAAAAAATTCAACGATGGAAGGACGGAGAGTGGACTCTATTTATGTACTATTTGCCTATGTCGACAAGGCTCGAAAGAATGAGACATTAGATATATGACACGTAAAGTTAGGACATGTTGGCTACCACAAGTTAAAGCTAATTGTGGAGAAATCCATACTCAAAGTCCTACCTCAACTTGAAGTCAACGCCAATATTGTTTTCGCTGGGTGTAAGTATTGTATAAATCATGAATTGCCATACAAGGAGTCAAAGTTCAAAGTAAGGAAAAGAGTTAATTCACTTAAATGTGTTCGTTCTAGTCAATTAAACATCAACCAGCGGGATGCAGTACATGATGACGTTCATTGACGACTACTCGAGATATATGTAGATTTTCTTCCTAAAAGGAAAGTCTGACATATTCTCAAAATTTCAAGAATTCAAGACAATGGTCGAAGGAGTAGGAATGAAGATTTAATCCCTATGCTAAAAAAATAGAGAAGAATGCACGTTTGATGAGTTTAATCGATTTATATAGAAGTGTAGAATTTTTCATTAGTTTACTTGTGTGAATACAATGCAACAAAAGGGTGTAGTAGAGAAAAATAATTGATATCTTGCAGAGATTTGTCGAAGCATGCTACATGCAAAGAATGTCCAAGGAATATTTTGGGCCGAAGATATGCAAACTGCGGCCCATGTGGTCAATAAACTTCCCCAGCTTAGGCTGGGTTTCATCTCACTATTCGAGACACTGTGAGACATGAAACTTACAGTTAACTACTTTCGTGTATTTAGTTCAGTTTGCTACGTATTTGTGCCTAGTGATTTATGTAGCAAGTTTGACAAGAAAAGAGTTCTATGTATATTTGTTGGATACAAAAATCAAAGAAAATGATGGGAGTGTTGTGATCCAACAAGTGGAAAGATGTTACACCTCAAGAGATGTAGTGTTTGATGAAGCATCTACGTGGGTGTTTTTGGAAAATAAAGTCTTACCAGACTCGAACAACATTTAAGAAATTCTTCAATAGAACTGCACACATAAGGTCAAGTGTTGACGAGTTTGAAGATCCATGCGACAGTGAAGTTGGTGAACAACAAGTAACTCACCAAACAAACCTAGTGAAAAGGAAATGCCACCTTCACAACTTAGATGGTTAGAAAGAATTTGAAAGTTAAATCTCAAGTATATTAATGCAGCTATTATAGATGATAGTGTTAAAGAGCTAGAGACGTATGAAGAAGCATCATAAAATTTAGCTTGGCAGAAGGTGATGAAGGAAGAAATTACAACTTTGGAGGAAAGTGGAACCTAGGAATTGGTGGTAAGACTAAGAGATGTTAAATCTATTTCCTACAAGTGAGTTTATAAAATAAAGTAACGCCAGGATGGGTAGATCGAAAGATACAAGGCTCACCTTGTAGCTCGAGGGTTCTCTTAATGTTATGGACTGAATTATATATGATGAAATGTTTAGTATAGTAGCAAAAATTGTTATCATACGAGTCCTCAAAGCACTTGCAAAAAGTAAAGAATGGAAGTTGTGGCAAACAGATGTGAAAATTGTTATTTTTTTTGCACGAAGAGTTTGATCAAGAGATCTACATGAACCAACCAAAGGGATTTGAAATGTAGTGAATCTCAATCACGTATGGAAGTTGAGAAAAGCTCTTTATGGATTAAAGCAAGCATTCAAAGCTTGGTATGGTAAGATTGCATAATTTCTCACTCAAAGCAGTTATTCAGTTGTACATGCGAACTCAAAATTGTTCACCAAAAGAAGAGAGAAAAATTGGCAATTATGTTGGCTATATGGACGACATGATCATCACCGTGGACGATGAAAGAGAAATCTATGAAATAAAAGAAAATTTATTTGTGTGTTTCCATATGAAAGAGCTATGAGAACTAAACATTTCTTGGGCTTTGAAGTTGATCGAACAATAGAAGGATTATTTCTCTACCAATAAAAATATATAAGAGACATACATGAGAAGTTTGGCAAGTTAAAGTGCAAGCTAGTCTCAAAGTCGATGGAGTAAAATACCAAGAACTGTACACTTGAAGACAAAGAGTTGGATGTTGGAACGATTTATTGACACGTGTAGATAGTCTTAACTACCTAACTTTAACTCAACATAACATTTCTCATGCAGTTGGAGTTATGAGTAGGTACATGAAAAGTCCAAAGAAGTCTCACATGGATATGACACGATGGATTTTGAGATATGTCAAATGTAAAATCGACTATGGTCTTTTGGACTAAAGAGGTGAAGACTACAAGCTAGTTAGATACTATGATGCTGACTATACTAGAGACTACGACACCCGAAGATCAACCACTGCCTATGTGTTCTTTTTTTTTTTTTTTTTAACAAGCTTAGTTGAGGAACAATTTCTTATGTAGCAAAAGACAACCAACAATATCATTATCAACTATAAAAGCAAAGTACACAAAAGTGGCTACAACATCTCAAAAAATTACATAGATGATACTTTTAAAAAATAAATCAAATATATAAAGGGAAATTATATTCAATATACTATGTTCTATAAATAATTAAAAAACTAGGCAACTAACTATGCTTTTGCATTTTTTATTTTTCTTTTAGAAATCCAGATTAAATCATTTTAATTAATACCATTTTGCCCTCACCTACATTTAATTCATTGATTTTAAATGCCATAATTAACAAATTTCATCTAAACATAGCATTCCTAAACTAATTTTTCATTAATTATTCTTTTTTTTTTCCGTAGTTGATTTTCAATTAATCAAGAATTGTTTTTCAAAAATATAAATGTAAAAAATATAATCGTCATCCTTTCCCATTTCTTCCTTAACTTTCTCCATATCCTACATTTCTTATTTTTATTTGAGACGTCATTAATTTCAGCTCAAATAATACGATTTTATTATAATATTCTTGTAGTTTCTCTTAAATTTTCAGTATGTCTTTGCATTTTTTGAAGTGTAACAACATCATTAAGATTGGTGGTAGTGCTCTCATGAAACCCTAATTTGCACAAATGTATAAGATAAAAATAATACGGTTTTATTATAGTGTCATATTTTAATACTCATACATAAAAACTGTATTACTGTTAGTATTTATAAGACTGTTTTATTGTTCAATACATTGAATTTATAAATTTTTATACTTAATAGTGATATTAACAAGTTAGTTTGAAACAATAATGATCGCATCAAAATGCATGAAGTACAAGAATTGTAATAAATGTCGTGTACACGTTTCATCTATTTAATAAACACATGTATTATAAATAATACACTTTATGAACAACGATTTTTGCATATTAATACATTATTAACAATACCTACGGTATTAACAAAAAATACAGCATCAAATTCACCAAATGGTAGTGTATTATTGTAAATATTTTACATCAATCTACTATACAACCACTCTATACTCTTTTGTCCAACACTTGTAAACTCTCAAATTATTTTAGTAACTACTGTATTGGCACCCTATTCACTTGTCAACTCTTCAATTCCTTCGTTTCTTCTATTCCTTGTAGTGTATTACATGTCATATTTTCAATCTTCTCTGCATATACGATAGTTGTTGGCGCATCTAGTACAGTGGTGGACTCATTAGTAGAAGTGTTATCCTTTCAACAAGAGAAGTTCGATGAACTTGTTCTCTAATATTAAAAAAACTAAAGTAATACCACCTCCACTGTTACTACATATCAATTAATATTATCCTAACAATATCAATTACATGTAATATTGTATATGCCTACAAAATAATATAATACGGTGTAGTCAGTCTCGTACACTGATGCCCTATATTTTTATACCTTAAAATTAAATCCGAACGGTAAAATGATTGTACTGTGCCTTACTATCGCAGGTTCAGTATTTCCCTCAGGATTACAACATTACTTTACATGCATTTCATTCTATACCAAAGGAATAATACCTCTCTTACCCATAGTCGATTTTTACCAAACCCCAAAATTCCCTAACTCGTTTTTTCGGTCGACCAAATCATAAATAAGTAGTAATAATAAACCCTAAAACATCATGGAATTGTTGTTTAAAAACTTCATTCACGAATAAAAGAATTAAACGAATCATTAAACAGAACTAAACTCTTACTATATATTGATCTTCTGGGCTTTCTTTCTTCCTTTCTCTTTTCTGATTCCAATCGACTTACCCTATGAAAAAGACGAGATGACGTTGATCTATAGGAAAGAAGATGAGTTTCTTGCAGAGAAATGAAGAGGCGAACAATGGGAAGACGAAATGGTGGTGGATTCAATTTTGACCAAAATACGGTAATGATGGTGGCGCAAAATTCGGTTGTAGTGGATATGGAAGTTTAGGAGTTTTTCCATTTATGTTAATAATTAAAAATTTCAAATATAAAATGCGGAGGATATGGAAGTTTATGTGATTTTCTATTTTTGTAATAATTAAAAATTTTAAATATAAAATGTGGAGGTATGATTATAAATGAGTAATTAAAGAATTAAGAATTTCATTAATGAAATTTTGATTTGTTAATATTTTTTTAGCGACCTACATTTATAAATATTTTCTACATTTGGTGAAAAACCTCTATAATAAATGAAATAATTAAAAATAAAATAAAATAAAACCATACCCTTCCGGTCATCTGGATAGTGGCCCACCAAATAGAACTTAATAGAATCGACGGCCGAAATTAAATCCCATTAGGGTTTTTTAAGTTGTGATTTATTCCCAACCTCATATCTGCCGCCTAGGGTTTTCTTTCTTCCAAATTGTCAAATTCCTCTGACTTTCTTCTCTTGCTCTCACTGGTTTCTCTTCCTCTTAAACTTATCTTCATTTATTTTTGAATCTTCAATCGGCTGTGTTCTTCATGGATTCCAATAACTTCTGAGAGTTTTTGTTTGTGGGATTGATTTTAGCTTTGCAGTTCGTGAGTTGCAGTTCAAGGTTGAACGGATATGGCAACCATGAACCCTTTTGATCTCTTGGTCGACGACGACAACGAGGACCCTAATCAGCTCGCCGCTTCTGCTCTTCGGTCCGCTCCGTCGCCGCCGTCGAAGAAGGAACCGACTCCGGCTCAGCCTGCCAAGCCGGCTAAGCTTCCTTCCAAGCCGCTCCCTCCTGCTCAGGCTGGTGGGTTTTTTTTTTTTCTTCTACTCTTGCTTTTTTGTTTTTCAAGTTTTTGTGATTTGTTTGGATGTGGAATAGGAGAAGATAAACTTTTCAATCTGTTTGCTTATGTTTTTTTGTCATCGATATGATGTTTAGCCTTTTTTGGAATTCGATATTATTAGTTGTAGTTGGTGAGTTTATTTTTTTGCAATTCTGTTTATTAATGATTAAATGGATGTATCATATAGTTATTGTTTGTCTTTTGTTCTCTTTGGATTGAACTTGTTTATTTGAAGTATTGTACCATTCGGCTCTGCGATTGATTGGTAAAGCTGAGTTTTGTTCTTCTTTCTGTGGTTATAAGTATTTGAACCGTTTTTGTAAGTGTAAATATTTGTGTTTGTTTTTATAATGATTTTAATGAGAATGTGATATATCTGTATCGAAATCGATTCTGGTTTGAAAAATATTGATAGTTCCATTCGTTCTCCTTCAATTATTGGTTTTTAAATTCTAAAATTAATTGAGAAGTCTAAAATGAAAAGATTTAATAAAGGGACTGGAATGTTGTAAACCATGTAGCACGAGGATTAAACTAATCCTTAAGACGTGGTATATGATCTCTAATGTAATAGATAAGTACGAGGGTGTCATATAGAAGATAGCAGGCTCTTGACGCATGCTTTGATATGTTTAATTTAATCTTCTTATGCTGATTAACTGCATGTGTAGGGGCTTGTTCATCTAAAGAGCCATTCTTATAGAAGTCTAGATTGTTGTTCCTCTCAGTTAGTTGTGAAAAGTTAATAGTTTCATTGTTCATTTTATTTCTGTTGCAGAGCTCAGATAGTAAGAAGTACATGACTGTAATCTTGTTGAACTTTTTTAGTATTTATTTCTTAGAATATGGCTACTATTTTCTTTAAATTAATATAAACATAGACATTATATTGATTTTAATTTTATCATGTCCAGTAAGGGAGTCAAGGAATGAGAATAGCCGTGGTCGTGGAGGTGGTCGTGGCTATGGGCGAGGACGTGGTGGGGGAGGATTCAATAGAGATCAAGCCAATAATGAAAATGGTGGCAGGAATGGATACTCTGATCGTTACCCGCCAACTGAGGAAGGTGAAAAGGGGGATGAAAGGCGTGGCTATGGTGCTCCCCGTGGCTCTTTCCGTGGTCCTCGTCGTGGTGGCTTCAGCAATGGAGAAGCAGAAGGAGGGGAACAACCCCGGAGATTTTATGAACGCCGCAGTGGTACTGGACATGGGTTAGTAAATTCTTTACTGAGAATACTCGTTTCTGTTTTTATCTATTTCCCAGAAGTATGGTTTTGAATTTTATTTATCTTACACTAGTTGTTGTTTTGATTTAGAAATGAGTTCAAGCGTGATGGGGCTGGTAGCAGGAACTGGGGATCTCCTGTTGATGAAGTTTCCCCGTGAGTTTCCTTTTCTATTGTGACAGATAAACAGATTTGATGTAGTTCTGCTATTTATTTGACCTGTGAATTTTAAGGGATGTGGAAGAGCCTGTCGCTGAAAACGAGAAGAATGTTGTTCCGGAGAAACAATTGGGAGAGGATGTTGTTGTTGATGAAAACAACAAAGAAGAGGCTGTGAAGGAGCCAGAAGAGAAGGAACCTGAGGACAAGGTATGAGTTATTATTTTAAGTATTGATATATTTATTAGTATTGCATGTCAATTGGCTATACAATCTGTTACTGTTCGTCTATCTCTTTACAGGAAATGACCCTCAAAGAGTATGAGAAGCTCCGTGAAGAGAGTAGGAAACTGCTCGCAAAGACTGAGCTGAGGAAGGCTGCGGTGGATGAGGAATTGGAAAACATGCAGCAGCTTTCCTGCAAGAAAACGAATGATGAAATCTTTGCTAAATTGGTGAGAACTCCCCTTAATGTTACTCTCACAATTCCATTTTTATCTTTTCTTTTGTAGTGTTAAATGTACAGAACTTTATTGACAGGGTGCTGATAAGGATAAGCGCAAAGATATTGCTGACAAGGACGAGAAGGCTAAGAAGGTAGTTAATTTTTTGTTCTTTAGCAACTTATAAATGTCTGGTCTCTATGATATTCTGAACTCAACTTGATTGGCTTTGCTGTTTTGAAAATTTTGTTGGTGTTTTGTCGCATACGTTCATTGTGCATGCATTGTCCAAATGTTGATTTTGAGTTTAGGGTTGGTCTAGTGGTCAAAAAAGGTCTTGGAAATCTACAAGGTTTTAAAGTTCAATCCATTTTCTAAGAGACAAATATTTTAGGATCAGGCAGTTTGGAGGACACTCACAAAAAATGTTGGTTTTGGATTTACTTTGTAGCTTTAGTTACTCTTAGTTTGCTTATTAGCAATGTTTTAAAAGGCCAAAGGCGGCCTCGAAACTTTTTCTCTTGAAGAGGCGAGGCGTAAGTCTTGAGGTGGTATGAGGCGTAAGTAGTGAAAGTAGTAATCATTCATTTTATTATGATTTAAATCTTAGTTATTCTACGAGGTGCAGAGACTTTAAGTTTCAGTGCGTTATCATAGAGGTGGTCTGTATGAGGCGTAAGCCTCTCATGATCAGTCTAAGGCGTAAGACTTGAGGCTGAAAGAGTTTTCTTCATTAGTTTTTAAAGTGGTGCCTAGTCGGGCATGTCCAAGATGTTCTCTTCAACCCGTGTCCTTTCTACACTAGTTATTTATCTGATTTAATTCAATAAATTGTTTTTGGTTGTAGTCTGTGACCATTACTGAGTTCCTGAAGCCTGCTGAAGGCGAGAGGTACTATAATCCGGGTGGTCGTGGTAGGGGACGTGGGCGAGGTTCAAGAGGTGGTTTCAATAGCGGAAGCAACAGAATGAATAATGTGGCAGCCCCCTCCATTGAGGATCCAGGGCAGTTCCCTTCATTGAGTGCTAAGTGAGAATTTACCACTTGAAAATCTATTTTGTCCAACATTTTAAAGTTTCTAGAGATATCATATCGGGATTTTTGAGTTACAACTACCAACAGGATTCTGAAAACTCCCTCTTCTAATGCTGCTAAGTAGTGTAGATCTTGGATGTTATGTCTCGAATGTCGTCGTAAGTTATGCATCAATTTTGATTTCGTTGTCGGATAGTTTATTATTATTATATTATTATTTTAGATCTCAAATTTTGCCTCGGGTTCTTTCACCAACTTTTTTAACTATGCTTTTGTTTTTGCTGTTCTCTGTGTCTGGCTTTAAAATGTGTTTGCTTTGTTTATCTCCCCCACTCAATGGCTGTCCTTTATAATGAAAAGAAGGTTCTCATTGCAAGTAAAGCGAACTTGTAGGCCGTTTTCTTTTTCTTCTTCTTCTTTTGAGCATGAATTTGTTAAATAAATGTAGCTTTAAATTTTTTAATATTCCAAAGTTTTGTGCTAATATTCTTGGACTTTACGAATGAGAATGAGAATGAGCTCACCTCCCAAGTCTTGGGTTCGATCCATAAAGTTCAGAAGGTGAAAATATTTGGAAAAGATTGTTAACAACTTGGAATATCTTTTAGCGGTAGATGAATACTTATTAGAATAGTATGAAACATAAGATTTAAACAAAATAATAAAAATTATAATTAAGTTTTTTTTTATGGAGTGGGGAATTTGTATCGGCAGTCTTGAATTAAACTACTATTATTAATTGAGTTATGGAATTTGGTCAATTATCATCTTTAAAATTTGATAAGTGTTACAATTAACTTTTTAAAATAAATTTAAGTATTCATCTGAACTACTTGTATTCAAAGTTTTGAGTTAGTTTAGAGAGATAGAAATGAAGGTTGAGAAACAAAGAAGAGAAGAGAAGTAAGAGATTAATTTTTAAATCACAATCTTATCCTCCTCTTTTTCATTAAATTTATTTTATGAAATTAATTGTAACACTTATCAAACTTTAAGAATATTAATTCATCAAATTCTTACTTGTTACAAACCATATAGTTTAAGGGTGGTCTGCCCTTTTTCCCTATTAAATACTAACTAATGTTTATGAAATAAATGCGAATATGTCTGTTTTATATACCATTTTTGGATA
>JBBMKA010000018.1:175992-193918 GCA_037833695.1 Sechiopsis laciniata
CTTTTTCCCTATTAAATACTAACTAATGTTTATGAAATAAATGCGAATATGTCTGTTTTATATACCATTTTTGGATAAGAGGTATTTAGGTCGTCCCATCAGCTGAAGGGAGTTGTTTGTTTGTTCAACTTCAACTTATGGGGTTAGAAATGAGAATTTACTAACTATTATTCAAAACAACTCTTTCTTTTCTTTTTTTGATAAGAAAACTTCTTTCTTTTTTAACTATGCAAAATAACTCTTCATCCAATTATCTCATAAACATGTTGGCCCTATATTCTAAAAAAATGGACTAAACCCTAAACTGCAAAATATATATGCGCGCGCATGTAATGTATGTATGTGTATATATGTATGTATGCATGTTTGTGTATGTGTGTATATTTTTTTTCCTGAAATAAGTATGTGTGTATATCAGCATATGTATATATGTGTATATATACATATATATACATACATACATATATATATATATATATATATATACTCATTTATTTATTTGTGTATACATAATTGTATATGCTATTTTTTTTTGTTGTTAAATTATAAATTTGGTCCTCTTATTTGGAGAAATCTAGAATTTAATCTCTATAATTTTAAAAGTTAAAATTTAATCTATTTTGATTTTTGTATTTTAAACTTTCTTCCATTTTAATTTAAGTATTTCAAATGTCCAATTTTAATTATATAGGAGTGTTTGGTGGAAGGATCATGGCAAACTGAGTTGTTTTTTTTTTTTTTTTCCAATTTTAATTCTTATATACGTTCAATAAAATTCAAAATTAATTCATATCATAAATTTGAAATTAATTTAAATCAAAGTTAGCTCAATAATTAATAATATTAATAAAAAGGATATCCTATTTTCTAGCTCGTCTTTCATGCTTTCTATTTCTTTGTTTGTATTATCAAAACATTAAAATCAACCTGTTCTCAGTATAGTTAGTTTCTCGTAACAAATAACTCGAGAACTATCAAATCCTATCTTATAAAACTTAGCTTTAATAAAAATAATTTACATAACTTTGTCAATTTCAGTATATTTTAGTAGATAAAATGCATTAAGTTATGACTTTGCTCATATATATAAACAATCTTATTGAAAAAAAAAAAAAAAAATCGAAACTTTTGTAATTTATTGATCAAATTTAAACGATTAATTATAGAGATAAAAGAGTGTCTGGAGGACTAATTATTTTCAAAAGAAAAAATGTTGAATAATAAGGTAGCTAAATTAATGAAAAACCTTTCAATTTTTATTAAAACAGTGTGCTGTTGCTCTGAATTCTTTAGTTTTAAATGATTAAAAGAAATTTATAGTTGCTAGGAAATCTGTTGTAGTCTAGTTGAGTTAGGATATTAAGCTCACATATAGGTTTAAGTTACAATAAATGAACCAACAAGAACGGTAATTCAACGACATCAATGTACACCCAAATATCAAGAGCTTATAGGTTCCAATCTCCTTATCTCCGATTGTTGTCATCTAAAAGAAGATGTTGGAAATTTATTTTATCTTTTGTTTTCTAATTTTTGTTTTAAATTTTTAATATATTTTTTTTACAAAAAACCAATATAATAAGCAAAAATTTAAATTTTGTCAACCATTTTGTTGTAGTCTAGCTGGTCAGGATATTTGGCTTTCACTTGAAAGTCCCAGGTTCAAGTCTTGGCAATGGAAATAATCATTTTTTCTATATTTTGTTTCCTGATTTTTTAAAATTGTATTTTTGTTTTTAAAAATGGAAAAATAACTTGACAAACAATATATTAATTGTTATGAATGATTAAATGTAGATATCCATATTAAGAAAATAATCACCACACTCACCATTAAGTAAATCTTGAAAAACCGTGATTAAATTTATGCTAACAAATTCGTTGTAGTCTAAATAGTTGGGATATTCAACTCTCACTCAAATGCCTTCAAACTTTAAAATAATTCATACCTCATAACTTTTCATTTTGGTATATAATAAGCAACTTTTTTTTTAATTTAGAGATATACTAAACACAATATCGCAACTTTAAAGTCTCATTAAAAAAAAAGTTTAAATTGAAATCGAAAAAAAAAAGTTTAAATTTATAGCCTATTGATCTTTAAAATTTATACAAAGTTCAAAAACCCTACCCAAAATATATTAGAAACTTTTTAAAATTTAAAAACCAATTGTACACAAATTTGAAATTTGAAAGTTTAGCACTAATCTTATAAAAAAAATATTCATTTCTACCCTGTACCAAACATCACCAATCTAGGAGAAGTTATTCTCGACAATAAATAAGAGTG
Organism: Sechiopsis laciniata; assembly: GCA_037833695.1. NCBI lineage: Eukaryota > Viridiplantae > Streptophyta > Magnoliopsida > Cucurbitales > Cucurbitaceae > Sechiopsis > Sechiopsis laciniata. The sequence goes on from JBBMKA010000018.1 coordinate 178,283, forward strand.
AAAAATAATCTGAAATTTCTCATTTGTTCCATGAGAATGAGATTTGCAAGATTTAAAGTCAGACCTGTACCATAATAAAATTACTATCTATTGAGCCAATTGTATATTATATAATATATTCCACTTGCCTTCACAGAACGTATTGATTAAAAACAAAATTAACAATAATCTAGTGGTACAGTACACTTATGGAAAAAAAAAAGTATTTTTGAGATTCAAATCTATGACTTTTTACTTTTAGTCCTGGACCGATTGATATACTGCCGAGCTATTGCTCTCATTGACTTAAAACAACGCTTCCCAGCCGAAATTCTTTAAAAAGTACCAACAGCTAAAACCACTTATTCATTTCAAAGTCATTGCCATAATACTAATTACAATATCACATTTGTAACAACTCCTCAAAACTACAAAGGAAGAACTATGACCAAATCACTTCCACTCAGCAATTTCAACCTTGCAGCAGTACTAAAAGAAATAAGTTCATGTCATTGAGCTATGTAACTATGAATGAATGAATGATAGTAAAGGAAATGAAGCAAATACTACTGTTCATTAATATCTAAATTTTACAGCTGAATAATGTTGATCCAGAAAGAAACAAATATATTCGAAAGAATGGAAGCGTTAACCTCGTGCGAGGACGAAAGACTGAGAGAAGACAAAGAAAAGACAAATCACGACCGAGTAATCTTTTCATACCAAAAGCATAGAGAGCGAGAGACGACTAGTTTTACATGTCACGGTCCATATATAAACATCACCATCACCAGTCAACATTCAGTAAGGGCCATTGCATCTTTAAGAAGAGCAGCAACCAGATTTCTGATTCACGGGTTGTCCTCGAATATTCACGGTTGGTGGCCTTGCATTGTTCATTGGCTGTGTCGCCATCCTATACCAAATGAACCCCCAATCAATCAAGTCATGTAAAAAGGGCAGCCGCTACCATGGCGCGGAAAAGTAAAAGACAGCTAAGGAATCTAGCCACCTAGAGGTCTACTTCTTTTGGATAAGAAATAATTTCAGTAATAATTACAAGGGTTATGATTACAAAAAAGATCTCCAACTAAGAACTTTTAGTAGCAATTCATCACTTCCCATCTACTATCTCTCCCTGATAAGTAGACAATTATTCCCCATAATCACTATTCATCCCCATAACCATTTTTCATTCTTACTCATAACCACTTTTCCTTCATCTCATAATATTTCGTTCCCTCGTAATCCTTCTCTACACCCTGAATATAAGTAATGGTTCTCCCATAATCATTCCCTACACCCCAAACACCAAACACAATTAATAGTTTTCCAACACCACAAACACAAATAATCACTTTACCCTATTCACATTCCTCAATCATTCTCATTCTCTTTATTCTCCTTGATCCAAACATCCGTAGAGAAAGATCAATAGTGCTAAGAAGGTAGGTTAGGCTCAAGGTCCAAGCTTGGTTTCCTCCCTAACTGCGGATCAAGTTTGTACACTTGAGAACTTAGTTCTCGGTTAGCCTAGTGATCATGTGGCCCAGGAAAAAAAGTAAGAATATACTCCAACCAAGGTGGGTATCTACCAAGAATTTATAATTTCGTGGAATGTGTAAGCTTTAGACACTCATTAATATAAACGATAATAATAAAGAGTAAGCTCATGGGTGGTCTCATCCCATATTTAGTAGGATGCAAATTTGAAATGTTTGGAGCATACATTGCCATAAAAATAGATGAGAATAATCAGAAAAGTTGCTAGTCTTTATACCTGTTCTTTATTTCAGCAGCCATGGCCATGAAAGCCTCTTCCACATTGGTGGCGCTTTTAGCACTTGTTTCCATGAACGGAATCCCAATTTCATCCGCAAAGGCCTTTAGAAAATTATTGTAATGACTTATGAGTCACCATCAAGGTTTAATAAATATATACTTTTACGAGAGACCAGAAAAATTATCACCTTGGCTGTCTCAGAAGAGACGACCTTATTTGCAGTGAGGTCACATTTATTACCAACCAGAAGCTTGTTCACACTTTCGCTTGCATATCGATCTATTTCATTCAACCATTGCTTAACATTATTGAAGCTATCCTGATCTGTAACGTCATAAACAACCTACATAGCAGAGCATTGCATGAAAGCAGACTTCAATGTAGGAAAGATGGAAAAGAATCAGGAAAAAAGAAGGGAACGACAAAGAGTGTAGGAATTACAATAATGCCATGAGCTCCACGGTAGTAACTGCTAGTAATTGTTCTAAAACGTTCTTGACCGGCAGTGTCCCACTACAGGTGATGATGAAAGTTACCAATTAATAGCGAAAAAAGGCAAAAATAACCACTGAAAACTTCTATAACAAGCAATATTAAGAAATTATGAATGATTTGTGCACTCTCAATAAAATTGTTCTAAAATGAGAAAGAGAAGGTTAGCTGTTAAAATTTATTCATACCAACAGAAACACAGCATCCTTCTAGAATAGAAAGGTAGAGCAAAAGAAGACAAAAAAACTCAAGAAACAATCCTGTCGGCTAATATTAAAGCAAGGACGATTATAAAATTCAAACTTACAATTTGAAGTTTAATGGTCTTTCCATCCTGTTCTACTGTACGGATTTTCTACAAGTAAAAAATAGTTGAAGTGTCAGGGCTGTAAGAATTTATGTAATAGTTATCAGTAAATAAAACCAAATAGGTGGTGGAAGCTTACAAAGTCAACTCCAATGGTGCTAATGTAGCTATCCAGATATGAATCATCCTGATTTGGAAAAGAGAAGGAATTAATTAAGGAGCATGTAAATACACCTAATCCACAAATGCCTTCTAACAACCTCAATAAATGTCAATTGGCAAGGACTTCATATTCTCAACCAATGCAAAATATATGTGAATCACTACTACCCAGAATGCAAATTTCTATCAAATATAACAATAATTAATCACTATCAATAACTCATTTAGGGGGCGTTTGAGACAAGGAGAATGAGAATGAGAATGATTATGGGAAAATGTGAATGTGGGAGAGAATGATTAACAGAAAAAATGATTATTTGTGCTTAGAGTGAAATGAATGATTATTGGGGAAATATTATCTGTGTTTGGAGTGCAGAAAATGATTATGGAGAGACCATTACTTGTGTTTTTATAGGGAACAAAATAGTGAAGACGGGAGAATGAAAAGTGGTTATGAGAAGAATGAGATTATGGAAAGAATGAATAGTGATTATGGGGAATGAATATTGATTATCGTGGGAATGAGTGTCGGTTAACGCGGGTAACGGAATTATTCCCCATAATCATTCTCATTCTCCTTGACCAAAAACAACCCCATCAGCTGATGACTAAAATATAAATATCATTCTGCATAACAATAATGTTTATGGCCACCTCAAAAGGAAAGGAAAATCTATTTCTATTGTATATACAAGGGAGGGAAAAAACAGAAAAAAGGATGAGGTGTTAACGCAGGGAAGAGATTCCATATCTGAGTCAAAGGCAAAATAGTCGATAGTTTTCAACAAAGAAGAGATAGTTTTCAGCGCATGAGTTGGCCACTAGTCACAATGATTTTGTTTGGCGAAGCAATATAACTCAAGTTGCATCTACTATCTCAACAGAAAAGTGGAGGAAAAAATTGTTGGATTAAAAGAGCGTGGAGAAAAGAAGATCATTGGGAGAGAATCAACCCTGGAAACTTACAGCAAACCTCAGAAGAAGACATGATTTTCCAACTCCGGAGTCTCCAATAAGCAGAAGCTTAAATAAATAGTCACTGCAGATATAAGAACAGAGGAGTAAAAATTTGAACAGATTTCCCCACCGTTAAATAGTCAATTCTAAATATCAAAACTCCATTACGTAAAACAATCCATAAATAAGATAATCACCAACTCCAACAGCGAGAGAGGAAAAAGATTATCCTCAAGGATTATGAAGAAACCAAACAATTAGATCTCAGAAATGGTCGAAATAACTCAAAATAAAATAAGAATCCACACATCTCTTCAGAAATTGAAGGTGATATTGCATACCGATAATCAAAATCGGTAACCGAACTCAAAAAATCGAGATCTCAAATCGATCATCCCGATTTCAACCAAATCACAACAATAAGCAATATCACCTAAAAATCCTCGATCAATTAGACTATTCAAAACAAAACGTCTCTTTAAAAAGTTCCATCTCACTCATCAACCAGATCCACCTCAATTCAAAACAAAAGAAGAAAAAACAAGGGCTTCCAATCGACAAATTCAACTAAAAGAAACGCAAGGGTAAAAACAAAAAGAAACAAAGAAAATAGAGCTTACTATTCCGGATTCATGGTGCCGGCGTGAGTTGTATCTTGAGAGATCGATGCGATGAGATGAATTTCCGGCGAAAGCTTGCCCGGAGGGAGATCGGTCGCCGGAGAAGAGGAAGGAGAGAGAGAGAGAGAGGAGAAATCGAAAAAATGAAGGGAGAGAGAGAGGGAGAGGGGGCGCGTGCTTTATAAAGCCCCGAAAATGTCGTGAACTATGTGAATCCAAGTGGTCAAATACACTCGATGACGTGGCTAAACATGGAATTTACTACTATACAAAATTAATAATATATGTATATATATTTTTTGTTATTTTTGTTTGTTTGTTTCTATTGTTTGGGAGAATAATAACATGCCTCGTGGAAAGAAGGAATTTTCTATTTTATTATTATTATTATTTTAATTTCAATACTATTGGAAACTACCATGACCAATATATTTTTAGGCTAAAATAGACCTACATAATTTAAAAATGTTAATATTAAATTTTTAAGTCCATTTATTCCAGTTTAACAACATTTGGAAGGTATCATTTTCCACTTTTTTACCTTATGTTTCTTAGTATTTGAATGACGATCAAATAGAGGATGTGACTTATTGTTTTTCAATTTTATTGATTGTCGATAAGAGTTTGCAATCACACTAATATTATACATCATCTAATAATCAAAATATTATAATGAAGAGTTGATACCTATAATATAGACCGGAGTCATTACGTGGAACCGTTTTTTTTATAATGGATATCAAAAAGAAAAAAAATTGAAGTTACCCTATCACAAAACTATATTTAATATAACGTGAACCTATTTATGTATGCAAAATACTTATTTCTAAAATTTTGGGAGCTATATCCCCTATAGCCTCTTCTACCATACTCCATTGGCTATGATTTTAAATCTTTTATTTTTAATTTTTTTTTTGAGGATCAAAATCTGACTTTTTAATATTGTTGAATTAAAACTAAAATTGATTGATCAAGAAAAAAAGTTGGTACTAATTGTCAATAAAAATAATAATTCAACCCGAAATTGAGGAAAAGTGGTAGCTTGTTGAGGCGAACAGCAAAATAAAATAATGGGCCGAGTGGTTTAAGGCCACATTTGAAAGGCCCACCCGAAGAAGCCCACTAAAGACAGCGTAAAGCTTTATGTTCGCTTTCATCTTCGTATCGAGTAACATTTGAAGCGCTGTAAGTTGCAGAGTCCATAGATTGAAGGTCGCAGAAGAATGGAGGGTACAAATATATCAGTGACCTCCGAGAGAGGCCAATTTCGAGGAATCCGAATGGAGAATCCATTTACTTTGAAGGTAGGTCAAATATTTACAGGCTTCGGCGTTGGCTGTGGCGTCGGAATCGGCGTTGGCCGCCCCATAAACATGGGTAATTTTTGTTTTCTTTCACAAATTGTTTTCTGTTTTCTTTCATTTAGATGTTTTCATGAAAAGGGTGGGTGATATGATATGTATGAATGTGAAATCTGATAAACCATCATGTTTTAAGTAACTAACTTGTAATTAGAGATCTCCACGGGCGGAGACGGGATGGCTTTACCTAAAAAATGGACATCTCTACTTGTAGTGATTTAATTCAGGGTGGCCACCTACCTAAAAAATAGTTTTATATGGTTTCTTTGACATAGAAATGTTGTAATTTCCTATCATAAATAAAATTGTTTCTTATCTAAAAAAAAGATATCCAAATGTTATAGGGTGAGTCGATATGTCTGATAAGAACACTCGAGCTGCCTGCAAGCTGGCTTGGACACTCACACATATAAAATAAAAATGTGAGAAGTGGGATATGAACTCTGAGCAACTTTGTAGTATTTAACAAAAAAAATACATTTGTAGTTAGTTGAGTCTTTCAACGGTATTTGATACCCATTCCCTCCATAGTGAGGTAAAAAGTTCGAATTCTCCACTCCCAATGCTGTTGAACTCAAAATTCATCAAGCTTGATATAGTAGGCTAGTAGCTGCCTACTTAAAATCCTACAACATTCTGACATGTTGTAGTTGTGAGGTTAGGTGTCACTATATAGTCAGTACTCAGTGGTTAGCTGTGAGTGGAACTGATTAAAATTTAAAACTAAACGGTTGAAGCTTGTGTTTAAACTTAATCTTATTCTTAATAGTAACTACTAACTACTGATTCTAACTGGCATTGCTTTGATTGAGTATAGGCATGATTAGTGCTTGTGTGTTTTTGGCCGCATTTATGTGTTTTTGCTATTGGATTTAGGCCTTTGTATATGGATTTTTGTGTTTTGCTGGTTGGATTTTGAGTAGTTTTTAGGGCCTGTTTAGTGATGTTCTTGTTTCTGATTTTATGAATTTAAGCGAACCTTTTCCTTTATTTTCTAAACTAAACGATTTTCAAGCAACCTTTATTTTCTCAAAATCGTGTTAAGATTGGAAGAATATTTTTAAATGCAAAAGGCTAAGGTATATTAGAAACTTAATTTTCAAAAATAGGAAATGAAATCCCGTTTGATAGCCATCTAACTTTGTGAAAACTAAGCTTGTTATGTAAAAAAATGGCTGGTCTAAAACCTCGTAACACTTTCATCTTATAGATCAAAATGTTTTCATTACCTATCCAAAAATAAAAGAAAACTAAGCTTGTTATCTCCCTATTTTTCCACAATGGGTATCATCTTTCTTAAGTTAAACATTTGTAGTGGTCAACAAGAGCATTAGTTCAAGTGGACATAAGTGTGTTTATAATCAAGAGATAATGAGTTTGAATCCTCACCTCGGTTATTGTTTAACTAAAAAAAAAAGAGGAAACATGTGTATCCAAATTCCAAATTACATAAACATTTTTAAAACTACATTTTTAAAAAACTTAGTTTGATTTTTAAAATACAGGTAAAAAGTAGATAACAAAGTAAGAAAACTCACAAGTGAAAGTAGTATATAGGCTTAAATTTCTAAAAGTATAAGCCAAAAATCAAATGGTTATCAAACGGTGCCTAAAATAAAACTAGTTATCTAATGTCTAACAATTTTCACTTTTCCACTTTGTGGGCTTTAATTTTTTTTTATATCCGTCCCGTGAGTGTTCGGGCCAACTTATGCGCACCTTCATTAATTGCCTGACCCTACAATATTTGTGGGTTTGAGTTACTCGATTAAAATTAAACTAGTTATCTAATGTTCTTGTTGATTGGTTTATGAACAATTTTCACTTTCCCACTCTAGGTAAAAAATGATACCTTTTGTATAACTTTTGAATTCTATATGTATAAAAAAATTCAATCTCTTCTTTCTTTTCTTTCTCTTCTCATGATGTAAATATTTTCAAATTGCTGATATATTACGGCAGTGTTGATACTATATGAACAGATGAAACTGATATTCATATTCTTTGATTGGTTGATTGGTTTCTGAACAAATTTCACTTTCCCACTCTAGGTAAAAGATGATACCTTTTGTCTAACTTTTGAATTGGCCATTCTTTCTTTTCTCATTATGTAAGATATTTTCAAATTTCTGATATATTTCGGCAGTGTTGATACTATATAAACAGATGAAACTGATATTCATATTCTTTTCAGGTGCAATACCTGTCATGAATGAAGTAATGAGTGCCACTAGAGGTGCGACCGATGCATTTTCTGGTATAACAAGGCATTTAAATAACTCTGTGAGTTGTATCCTTGGTTTTTTTCTTTTTCTGTAAACCTTATGCATTTTATGTTCTAACTATCTGAAATTTTAGACCATTGAAATTCTCCCATTTCTACATGTTAGCTCAGGAAGTTGGGTGCTAATAATGTCCAAGCTGGCATTGGATGTGGAGTTGGTTTTGGCCATGGTTTTGGTGTTGGTATGTCCAACAATATCTTTTGAACACCATTTTTGTCGTCTATAATTTTTTATTCGTGCATTGGTATACCTTTAGTAAATTATTTCCATCTGTTGTTTAATTGACATGCCTGTTCTTGAATGTCAGGCCTTGCTATCAAGCCTTCATTTCTACAACAAGTGCAATCCTCTGTTATGGTAGGTTCTGGACCTCTTATCCATCATATATTTCTCATTATGTCTTCTTATGTACATTATCTGAAGCTTGAAACCCATATCTGTTAGCAAGCAATGGAGAAGATGATGACAAAATTAGGTAATAATCCTAATCTTCCTATTGGTCAAGGCGCCGTGCCAGTATCTCTAAAATCTGCCATGAACATATCAAAGGCTTCGACTAGCGAACATTCGATTGCAAGCATTAGAAATTTTGCAAAAGAAGTGCCAGAAACTGCCCCACAAAATCCATCTGGATATGCAGACATGTCTAAGGGTACAACTGTTGGAAATTCTCTATCGAGCAAATCTTTTGAAACTCGAACTGAAAAGGTCATTGACAGTTTCTTGCAAAATCCTGTTTTTAAAGGAGGGGATACCGAGCTGCAGGATGAGGTATGATCATACATGCTCGATTTTATGTTCTAATCAAGATTTTGCTTTCTAACATGGGCAGTCACATCAAAATACTTCATGTAAGAATTAATGTTCTGAAAAGTTAAAGTTGGCCTCGAGGTTTTTCTACTGGTGTAAGCCTCAATTTTAATTAAAAACATTATATAAGTTCTAGATTGTATAAAAAATTTTTTTTAAAAACATAAGATAAAAAAATCACCCTGAAAATGGCTAATAAAATTTCTAAAATGATATTTTTTAATAAGATCGAGTTATTCTATAATTTTTGTCTTCAATATTTTTAAGGTGTAAGTAGTGAAAGGTAGTAGTGTTTTAAATTGATATGGTTCACTTCTATATTTTCAAAAGTGGGGAAAACTAATAATATTTTTTTGTTCATTATACAAGGCGAAGAGACTTTTAAGTCTTGGTGCGTTTTCATAGAGGCATAAGCCTCTTATGATCCAAAGAAAGGGCAAGCCTGGGGGCTATAAGTCAGAGCATTGCTTTGTGGCAAATGCAAACCTCAAGCCGTAAGCCTCACTAGCCTTTTAAAAACATTGATAAGAACAGTGAATGTTCGTAGAATAACACTTCCTTGCACACGATTTGGTTTGGAAATGGCACAACAATAATGCAAAGCTTGAGTACGGTATGAGCAGTGAGGATCTTGTTGTTCTTTTGGCACTGGCTCTTCATTTTGATCTGCTATAAATCTCTTCGCAAATTTTGTTAAGCTGATGTCTAATTTGTCACGGGTCCTGACAGCTGATTGACGTTTACGTTTCTTGCATTGTAGGTTGGACGCCTACGGCTTGAAAACCATCTCTTCCAAATGGTAAGTTTTCAATGGCCACTGAATATGAACGACTTCTCGTTAGATCATGGAAATGACTTATCATCCAATGAGGAAAAAGATGGGTTTTACATATGAGAAATCATTGTTCACATTAAAAGAATGGTGTCTCGTTGAATTTCTGAAAAATAACAATGAATTAGGCTGTATTTTCACTTGAAACGGTCACATCAATTTAAAACATTCACCTAACCATTATGGGTTAGTTTAATGGTCAAAGAGGCTAGGTTGTGAGTTCAATCTATGGTGTACACCTACTAAGAAATAATTTTCGACGAATTTTCTTGACATTCAAATGTTGTAAGGTTTAGGCGGTATATCTTCTTGAGGTGGGTGTAAGATGAACTATCTCACATTCAGCTGAAGTGAGATAAACTATTCTGAATAAGTTCATTTTCCTAGCACAACTGTGAAGTTATTCCCATTTCAAGAATGTGCTTTCCTTTCCACCTCTTTTACATATTTTTGATGGAGAGTTTACGAATAGTTAGAATCTCCTTTTTAATGTCTCACACTTTTTTATTCGTAAAATTCATTCGACATATTCTGCTGGCTATACGTGCAGGTAATGATGCATCAAAAACTTATTCAAGAGCTGAGGGAGGAGAATAACAAGCTTCATCAAATACTGGTGGAAGACCTGAAAGTACCACCCAGCAAGCTTCAAGCAAGTAACAAAGGTAGAATAATCCCTCCATGTTCGGATTGTTTCGAATGTCGACGAAAGCAGAGGAGAAGGAGAAGTTAATCATTCGAAATGGTTCTATTGACATGGTTGGCCAAAGCAACATTCATTTGATTCTTCATAGACGTCTTCTCTAGTCGCTGCAGTTTCTCGAACCTGGCCGGGACAAAAAAGAGGTAAGGAATTCATAGCATGCTCGAATACCAAATGACACATCAGAGAAGTAGGCTCCACTGTTTTTACACAAAACTGCAACAAAGGAACTCAAGGAGTTCATGAGATACCACCTCCCAAAGGGGAGCCATTAGAGCTGAGTTCATTTAAACTAATTAACAAGCTTTTGTGGGAAATTTCATCGTTCTTTTTGTATTTAACATTCAAACAATTTTTTTTTTTTTGAAACAAGGGTAACTATGCTTGTCCTTAAGCCAAGCACTGAAAGACATCGAAGGAATGGAGACACGAGAGATGTCTTCAAATTAATATCATAGATAAGTATCGAATTTGAGACTTTGAGGAGAGCACACCTTGGAGACTTAATGGATGATCCAACAACTATCTTACCCACCAAAGAATATGATCACTCTTTTGAGTTGGAATTGAAATATGCTAAGGAAGGTTAAAAAAAAGTTATAAACATTGTTAGTAAAGGCTTTTTTTTTTTTTTTTTTTTTTTTAAGTACAAATTTGGGGGAGGAGGTGAGCAAAGACATTCTAATTTTGAAGTTTCCATGATATCTTCATAATTTATTTATTGGAAACTCTCTTTCACATTCTCTTTTTCCGAATGAAAGAATAAAGAGACATTGATTAACCAAGAAGGAAAAGAATGCGAACAAATGGGAACACATGACCAGTGATTTATATAGGATAGCTTTTCTAGGTCGTGTTTGAAAGTTAGTTTCATTATATTTATAAATATAAGGTCATCAATTTGAACTTGTAAACACATTGAAACTATGTTATTGTTGACAAATTTAAGATAATTGATTTATTTTTTAAAAAAATTTAATAATAATTGTAGTGAATGTTTCGAAACTATAAACTTTTAATTATTAAGTTGTATATCATGTAACTAGATATACTATCTTTTAATAAACTTAGGATAGTTAAGAAATAATCATACTAATAATTATTAATCTTTATATAAATTATTATGGAATGGTCGAATGGTCAAGAGAGGTTTAAGAAAATTAAGAGGAGGTGATACAATATTTTAAAATTATTTGAATAGATTAGATATTTATATAAATTACAAAATAAAATAATTAGAAAATATAAATTTAATTAATGAAAATAAGAGATTATGATCCTAAAAAAAACTTATCATAAAATTGTATGTACAAATAAAATATAAACGAAACCAACATACAATTGACTTTCCAAAATTTACATCCAAACAAACTATTTTGGCAATTTCTTATGTGAACAATTCTCGTGTGTGAATGATCATTGGGCTAAACAAAATTCTAATTAACAAGCTGAATAAAAAAAAGAAAAAAATCTAATTGTGTTTATAATTTTAACTAAAATGAACGAAATTCCTTTTTGTCAGGGGAATAATTGCTTCATATTTAATAATTGAATTCCTTATTAGAATGCCAATCAAAATAGTAACTCAACTATATAATATTTATATGATTAAAAAGTTTATGAATTCTTCATCTTCAACTTCAAGAAAAAGGATTTTTGGAAAAAAAAAAACTTTAAGAAAAAGGAAAAAATGAAGCTTAGGACACAAGCTTAATGAGTTTAGTGAGTTTTTTCTTTTCTTATTATTTTTTTTTAATGGGAGAATAGTCTAGACAACTCTAGTTTGTTGGAAATATCTTGAAAGATCAGGGGCAAAACGGCTAATTTTGAACATTCTAGAAACTTCACTTTCTTTTTCTTTTCTTTTTTTTTTTTTTAACTTCACTTCTTTTGTTCATCTTTCCTAAATAGTAAAAAAAAAAATGAGGGGGTTTATTAAAAATAAAATAGGTGAGACTCAATAAATTTGTGTTAAAAATATTTTTAACACAAATAAATATTATTAACATTCAATTTTAGATGAAAATGGTTAAATTTTATTTCAAAATTATTTTTAAACTTTAAGAAAATTTAAAAACACCCCTAAAAATCTGTTACATCAAACTTTTATTTGATTCAAAATGTATGATGTATATGCTATTTCAAAGTAATAAAAAAAATAAACTTATAATACCAATAAGAGTAAAGCTTTATTGATATATCATTTAATAACAAATGTTATATGACATTTTTTATAATTTAATAATAAAAAATAAAATATTTGTATCTATTGTCCTCAAATGTTAGAGAATAAAAGAAAAATAAAATGATTGAATCCCTTTCGTTAAACTAAAAAATTAGAGTGAAATGTATGTAATCATTGATATCAAAATCTTATAAATATCATTATTACGAAATATTATCTAAATAATAATATCCATTAATATAATTCACATTATACTTTATATTAAACCCAAAAAAAAAAGAAAAATAATTTGTGGTTTATTTATTATTATTTTTTATGACAATTTGTAGTCTATATTCAACCACATAAATATTTCTTTACGACGCGTTGTAAATAGCTTAAAATAAGAGGGGCAAAATAGAGAATCCGAATAATCTAGAAACTTGACTGCATTTATATGTATATCTATCTTCCTCGATAGAACTTTGATTATAACAGATTGTTTGACGTACTCTCGAAGAAAAATTTTCAACGCCATGGACGCATTCTCGTCATTCTTCGATTCTCAATCGGGTTCCAGAAGACGTTGGAGCTATGATTCTCTTAAGAATTTCCACCAGATTTCGCCGGCCGTTCAATCGCATCTCCAGCGGGTTAGTTGCTCGGAATATTTCTCTCTTTTTTCCAATGCGTTGATCTTGATTTCATCTTGTTTTGTAGAATCGAGGTCTCTAATTGATATTTTGGTTCTTTTTATGCTTGGATGTGGTTATTGTCGAATGAGTTTAGAGAAGATTTTGATGAATTATATTTCAAGTTTGGTCTAGGGTTTTTTATGGTTCATAGTCTTGTTCCTCATGTGGTAAATTAACAGAATTGGTATTTTTGGTACAGATTATTCTTAATGGATTTTGAATTGATTACATAGGGACTACAAGGTCCCATTTGATTGATCCTCAGAAGGAGGGTTATATATATATATATATAAAGAAGGATTTGGGTCAGGACCCTACAACATTTAGATGTCAAAGAAATTCTTAAGAAATTATTATTATGTAGGTGACCTTGAAGCCATACCCTTATTACTTAGTTAGTGTCAATTGTAACACTTTACCCCTTGGCTACTTCTTGATTGGGAGGGCTTAACTATTGCAATTCCGTAAGGTAATTCTTGATTGAACCAGGATTCAGGAATCCCATTTGGATTGAATGATATGGATATTCATGAAATCGAAATCTAATTGACGTTATCGATGCACATCTTCTTGTTCTTTGCTGAATCTGGGACACCCGTTTTCTTTTTGAACTTTTGAATGACACTAGTACAACCAATTAGCTTATAGGATTTTCTTTCCAATTTTCATTATCCTTTGCTAATTTACAGATTTACCTATCAAAACATGTGTAATTACTAAATGGGATTAATGGTGCCGGGTACTTGAATCTGCAGGTTTACCTCACTCTTGGTTGCGCTTTAGTTGCATCTGCCGCTGGAGCTTATCTGCATACACTTTGGAATATTGGTGGTATTCTCACAACACTTGCATGAATTGGATGTATGTCATGTCTATTGGCCACTCCTCCTTATGAACAGGTATGGTGACCTCTTTTTTCCCTGGTAAATTCATTCTCTTCCTGTTTATTTTTTTTGTCAACATTCTAATTTTTGTCTGTGTCACATGTATTTGTGTACAGAAAAGGAGGACCTCTATTTTATTGGGGGCAGCCCTTCTTCAAGGTGCTTCGATTGGTCCTTTGATCAATCTGGCTGTCAAGATTGACCCAAGGTAAAGTCAATTTAATCTTGTAGTATTCAAGCTTATATATATGGTCACGACTCACATCATTGAAATATCATCTGTGCTCATTATGTTATTATGGATTTTGGGATGATTATTTTAGTATTGATTCAAATTCTTCTGTTCTCAGTGTTCTGGTGAGCGCATTTGTGGGAACTGCAGTTGCCTTTGTTTGTTTCTCAGGAGCAGCCTTGGTAGCAAGGCGACGAGAGTTCCTTTATCTGGGTGGCTTACTTTCTTCTGGTGTATCCATGTTATTCTGGTTACACTTCGCCTCCTCTATTTTTGGAGGTTCAACTGCCTTTTTCAAGTTTGAGGTATTAATATTATTTACACATATCTATAACGTTTTTCATGATCTGAAAATGGAGGTAGTGAAGTTGTTTGTTTGTTGCATCTGTAGTTGTACTTTGGACTTTTGGTATTCGTGGGCTACATGATAGTCGATACTCAGGAAATAATCGAGAAGGCACATCTCGGAGATATGGATTATGTGAAGCACGCATTGACCCTCTTCACTGATTTCATTGCAGTTTTTGTCCGAATTCTAATCATAATGGTGAGTCATGCTTCTAAATGTTCTGTTTCTGTTGGAATGACTAGACTAGCTGCAATGGAAAATGATCCTAAATGGTGATGGTTTTTGTTTACTGTATTGCAGCTGAAGAACTCGGCTGAAAAGAACGAGAGGAAGAAGAAGAGGAAGGACTGAACTAATGGCCGAATGAGTCAATGATTGTGAAGTGAATATGAATTGAGAATTATGAACTTTCTCCCACCCATTGTGATACTTTTTGTTGACTGTCATCAACTTTGCCTTCTAACGTTCTTGTGATAACTGTGTGTTTTTTCTGATTAGACTATGCAAACGTTTAAATTTCTTTCCAGTTTTGTATAGTTCAAATGCTATTAGTATATATATATATATATATACACATATATTCCTCGAAACTAGAGAGACATTTTGGTGTTTTAGGATTTTAACCTTCAACTCTTTTACTTTCTTTAGGTGTATTTTTCAAGGAATTGTGTAATTTACATGGATGTTGTCTACCTTTATCCGTCAATCGGTTTCTATGTTGTTTTCTTATTCATAGATCTTCGTTTTTGGCTGTTTCTAATAATTCTTCCCTCTTTTAACTTTTTCTTTTAATTTTTTTAAAAATTTTTTATGTTCAGTTCAATATCAAATGAACCTATTGATAAAATTCTATGGATTCTTCAATATCAAGTGAAGCTATGGATAAAACCTATGGATTCTTCAATATCAAATGAAGCTATCCATAAAATCGATGGATTTCTTTCTTAAGTGTATTACTTTCTGTTATTTAATTAAAAAGACAATCTTCTAAAACTATTATAGCGTGGCTTAATTTTTTAAA
>JBBMKA010000018.1:200606-223313 GCA_037833695.1 Sechiopsis laciniata
ACTTTACCATATATTTTTTCTTATTAGGATATCTACATCTTACTTATATTTTTAGAAACCAAACCAAAATTTGAAAAAAGAAAAGAAGTAATTTTCAAAAGTTTATTTTTGTTTTTGAAATTTTGTTAGCATTTATTTACTTTCTTAAGGAAAGATAAATATATTGTAGGTAGGGATGGAATACATGATAGAAAATTTGAGTAAGAATAAACTTAAATTTTAAAGATCAAAAATAAGAAACAAAATGATTATCAAACGGGTGTTGAGATTTCTACTTGGAAGACCTTAGAATATGTCTTCAAAGATTCTAAATAAAACCCTTGCCACTAAGTCACTAAAAAATAGACTTTATAAAGGAAGGACGTTTTGATTGAATGAGTTTTTAAAGATTTCATTATTTATGCCAAACAAGAATATAACTTCATCTGTTTAACTTAGTTTAAATGTTGTTGAATTTTTAAAAAAATCTCATTATTTATTTAATTTTGTCAACACATAGGAAATAAATTTAGATTAAATGCTAGAATCATTCAGAATTGAACCTACAAACTCTTATCTTTGAATGTTCATCTTTATCCTAAAAAACATATTAAATATTTTGGAACAAGAAGGCTAAGAGGGAAAAGAGAGGTTTCCCAAGGACTTCAAACCCATTCATTAATGTTTCTTGTTGAAGATCACATCTTGAATTGTTGAAAGTAGACTCTTGACTTTTTTTTTTTTTTTAAATTAAAAAAAAAAAAACCTCTTGACCATTCTCAAACGTGAAGATTCAATTCTATTGACTATTGATTTCCTTCCCCATTTTAGGAACCATTCTCTTGGGAATTTTTTTTTTTTTTTTTTTTTTTTTTTTTTTTTTTTTTTTTTTTAATAAAATTGATAATGGCCATTCTGTCAAGTCCTTGACCCTTTGTTCAGAGATTTTTCTTTTTTTAAAAAAAAGAGCTTTTTTATTTTGTTAAAATTAAAAAGTTTGATGTTTACATGAAAATTACAGCAGATTCTATACGAAAATACTTATTATAACTATTTTACTATCTATCTTAGTTTTATTAATAATTTGGATAATTGTCAAGAAGTTGATTAGTTACAAGTTTTTTTTTTTCCATCGAAAATGAAAACTTAAGTTTTATTTTGAAAAGAGTATGCAACTTTTTGTAATATTTTGCTAACAAGAACTAAACTCAAATAATATGATAGCATGATTTGTTTACAGAGGTTACAAGTTTAAATCTTTCTATAATCACTTAAGCTTAACTTAAAATAAAATGGTATTATTTCTTGGTGTCTTTTTGTTGACATTTACTTTTTACCTCCTTTAAATCGACAAATTATCCGAAAACTATATCTTATTAAAAATAAATAAATTATATACTACTAAATTCTAATTACACAAACATTATTCTTGAAATAAATTAGAAAACTACTAATGTCAAATAAAAAAAATAAAAAAAAACTACTAAATGTTCTTATTTTCATTGATTGGCCAGATTGGACACTTAAAAAATCCAGCTAAAAAATTTAAGTCTCCTTTAATGATTATTTGTTATTTTATTTTATTTTTAAATTCAAACTTATTTTTACTTAATTATCTTTTTAATAAAATGTTTCATTTCTTGAAAGTAAGTACTTTAATCTTAATTAAATTTTAAAAAACAAAATAATTTTTTTAGTTTTCAAAATTTTAGTTTGAGTCCTATTTTATTTATTTATTTATTTTTTTAAAGTTTGAATTTTAAAATTAAAATGTTAATATCATTAGAGAAAAACAATTAATCAAGGTATTAGTTGTATTACTTAATTTTTAGAAACAAAAAATTAAAATTTTAAAAGTTATCAAAGCTCAACACCTCATTTATCATGAATTTAAGAACTCAGAAATATGTACCTCTGCTTTATAATAATAATAATTTTCTTTTAAAAAATGACCCGATTTGACTTGATAATAAAAGGTATGCAAATTAGAAGAAAAAAAAAGAGCGTGATTTATAAGCTAATAAATTTTCTGACGTAAGCTATCTCGAATAATGTAATTATCTTATAAATTTAAAACTTCAACTTAGTAAATATCAGAAGAACAGACAAATAACATGTAGTGGTAAAATTATTGAAAAAAGAATAGTGAATAGGATATATATATATATATATATAAGAGATAAGTACTACAAAAGTAAAAGGAAAATGAATATTAATTTTGTATATAAAAAATAATAACAACCAATTAGATCAATTATGAATTTAAATTTCACCACATACATGCCCAAAAAGAAGGATATAAAGTCATATGCCTAACATCCATATCACTCAATTTTCATTATATTAATTGATTTTCTTTATGGGGAAAACCCTTTTTCCTCCTTGCATTTCCTTTTCAATACCTTGTCATTTTCAATTCATTTTTTCCTTTTTAATACTTGTTGGTTTTAATTAATGAAAAATTAACTCATTACCCTTCTTCTTCTCTTTTAGGTTTTCACATTAACATCTTTAATATTGATACTTTTTTTTTGGGTTCAAATCTTGATAATATAATCTATAGAAACACATATTATATAGATTCATTAAATAAACAGCCAGTTAAACTGGTGTGATGTAGCAAAATTTTATTAGTGTTATTCACGTCAATGATTAAATTAAAATATAAGATTTTTTAATAAATTCTTGATTTATGTTTTAATTCAATAAATTATTAAACAAAATTTATATACTTATTTAGAAATAATTAAGTGATTCAAGTGACTTAGTGGTGAAAAAGATCTTATGTTATAGAGTTAGATAGTATATCCTATGATAATAATTCGAGATGCGTGCAAGGTGGCTTGTATAGTATCTTGGATATAAAAAAAGAAGAAATATTTGTCTGTTTATTCGAGATGCGTGCAAGGTGGCTTGTTTATTTAACAACATTTAGAAGTGAAGAGATATCCAAACTTATAACCTCTGCACATGATGCCGTAGAAATTATAGTATTTAAAAAAAAAAAAGTAATACTTGTCTTCTTATGAATAAGGAGACAAACTCTCCTTAGTGAGGTATGTAACACATTTCATGCCACAAATTTTTTCTTTCAACAAAATTTTTAAAAAGAAAAGAAAAAATTTGTGGCACCAAATGTACCACATACCCCACTAAGGAGGGTTTGCCTATTTAGTCATAAAGAGATAAGTATTCCTCTAAAAAAAGGGAAACTGGAACTTTGCTCTTTCTACTCAAGACACCACGATCCGTATTTAAACTGTGATATCATAATACTTCGATGGGTATTATAGTTTAAGTGCTCTCCAACGACCTCAAAACAGAGACCTCTTAAAGAAGCATGCCTTAGAGTCTACCGTCTTAATCATTGAGCTGCCCTTCACTGACATACTTTTGTTGGGGGCAAAACTTCTATTCTTTTGGTTTACATTTTTAGATTTTTTTTTCTTTTTTTTTTTTGAGAAAACATTTTTAGATTCAATTAAGTCCAGTTCAATAGAATATATATTTGGTTAGTTGACCTTAAATAGATGCTATAAAATTTACGTTTGAAGAAATAACTTTTGGTTTTGTTTTTGATATTTTTTTGCTTTTTTTTTTTTTTTTTAATTTTTTTAATTTTTAATTTTTCTTTTCTTTTTTTCTATAAAATTATTTTCAAATTAATTGTTTTATTTTCTACTATTTTTGGGTTTTTTTTATAAAGAAAATAGAAATGATTTCTTTCCAACCTTCTAAAAATATTTTAAGGATCTAGTACTTTTTAAAAAATTTAAAAAGAGCAATTAAAAAAAAATTTATTGTGAATAATTTAAGATGACAAAAATTTGTATTAGCTTAACAGGTTATAATTGAAAATGTTGATGTCGGATGATTGATTATAATTCAATTCAACTTCAGAATCATAATATCGATCATCAAAATTAGTAGTTGATTCTCGTCTTATTTATGAGTAGTAAAAACTTTTAGGTAGGATTTTTTTCCTCCCCCATATGAACTAAAAAAAAAAAAACAAAACTTGTTAAGTTATCTCGAATTGAAATCTTTAATTTGGACTAGTGTTACCATTTTTACTAATCATTACTAATTTTAACAAAAAAGTAATGGGATATTTTGTTAAGTACTCGATAATTACAGTAAAATCATGTTTGTACATCATTAATTAAATTTAATCATTGGCATTGGAAATTATAGTGGATAGCCATTTTTAAAAATATAGTTACATATTTTAAAATATTAATAAATCTATTTTTTGTCATTGTTCAACGGTGATCGGAGATGCAAAAATGTAGTTATCGTGGTCTAAATTCCATCGAAGATGATGACCAAGACAATCTAAACCGACGACGAAGATGTTATAGTTGTCATCACTTATATATCTATCATATTTCCATCATTTAATCAATATAAAATACTTTATTTCCAATAGAATAGAAATTGTCAGAACTTTTTGTACGTAGCCATCGAATAGAAGTTTCTGAAAAAGCCTACAAAAGCGGTTGTAGATAATGATACTAAACACATCTTCAAAATTGTGGTAAAGGATTAATGTTGAAGTAGACTAAATTTAAACAAATGATTAAATAAGAGACAAAATAAATAGATTTAATGATACTTTAATATTAAATTTTTTTAATAAATCCACATTTTTAACCATTACCCATTTTGAATCGAGTAAGTAAAGTACTATCAAACAAGATTAATGTGTCTAATGTTAGTCTTTTTCCATCCTACCAAAAACCCCTAATATATATATATATATGTGTGTACTTTTTGTGTTGAAAATTATCCATTTCTCTTCTAAAACAAATATACCTTTAAATATAATTAAGGAATAATATATATTATCTCCATTGTGGAGTCTAATCTCATACCATGTGCCCACTAAGCTTTGCATAGACTCTCTCTTTTAGGGAGAGAGAGAAAAAAAAATGATGTTGAATTTATGGCCAAACTATATAACTATAGTACAAGAATTGAAAACAAGTGCTCATAACCCAAAATCTAATAATTAATAGTGTAATAATAACTAAGGCAAAAATGATCATGATAATATAATAATATATTTTATATTAAGAAATTATGTATTCGAATTAATCTCTAATCTCCATTTTTTTTTGTTGAATTAAAAAAAATATGTAATTAACACACACATATATAACCCATATTTTATTTTCTTACAAAAATTATATATGAAGCCAGAAACAAGAGAGCAAGGTTAACATCTAATCAACCTAATTTATGGACTCCATTTGGTTGTTGTTTAGCTGAAAAAATAACACATTTTAGATCCCACCAACTGGTTTTTATAAAATACTTCATAATTTGGCTTTTTTTTTATTTTTTAAATTTTATTTTTAAACATCATTTGACTTCATTAATTTCCTTAGCAATTAAGTTGGTAACTTTTCTTTTGGTATGTATTTGCCTAACCTTCTTGATTTCTCAATCTTTCTTTTCCTTTTACAAAATGGACGGCTGAGATGTTCCCATCAACAATTGCTTAATGGTTTTTGGGTAACATGTAGGACCATATAACCTATGAAGATTTAGTTGGACCCCTTTAAAAAGTTACCATAGAAAATGAAATTTTAAGTAAGTTTTGTATTTCATTTAAATTCATTGTATTTTGCAATTGCTTTTTCGTTACATTGTATCTGATAAATTAGTTTTTATAATAAGATAATTATCTATCAAGTATTTGTCTTGTTTAGAATTCTTTCAAATCTTACCAAAAGGAACTCTACATTATCTATATCATCGTAATTGAGAAGTTATAAATTTAAATCTCTTTATAATTAAATTTTTTAAAAAAATTTCCTCTCAAATATCTTTATCAAAATATATGGTTTTCAATTAAAAAAAAGAAGAAGGAACAATACCCAATTTCATTTAATAGTTATTCAAAATTTTATTGTAGATGTTAAAGTTCATTGTCAGTTTAAATATTATTTTAATTTAATTATCCATAACCTAGTAGTTAATAATTATCTTTTAATTTCTAAATATTGTTTTTTTTTAAAACATATTTCTAAATATTGTTAAACTAAAAAAAATTATTGACGTTATTATAAAATTTATTTAGGCTCAATAATAAAAAATAAAAAAAAAACTTAACGCCCATGAATAAAAGATGTCCTTAATTTTTGTTTGTTAATAATTTAGGAAAAATAAGACAACATAGCAAAATGATTTTTGCTAGGCTAAAACGTTTCATTTGATAATTATTTCGTTTTGGTTTTCTGTGTTTGTTTTTTATTTTTTAAAAACAGGTTTGTTTGATAACTAATTTTGGTTTTTATTTCTAAAATTTTAAAAACGATTTAAAAATAATAAAGGAGTTTTAAAAACAAAAACAAAAAAAAAGCTTTTTAAATCTTTTTTTTTTCATATAAAAAAATGACAGAAAAATGATCAAACACACTACAAATAAAGTTCCAACCCACAAACTTGAAATTTATTAAATCAATAACATTTTTAAATAGTAAAACCAGTTATCAAATGTATTTTTTGTTTTTTATTTTTAAAAAACAAAAATAAAAAAAATAGCTGTCAAACATGCATGATTTTTAATTTTAAAAACTAAAAATTGAAAACTAAACAATAAAATGATTAAGAAATGAGGCATAAATTTTAAAATTGAGAATTCAAATATGTGATTCTTTATTGAAGCTATTTATCCATTATTGTTGAGCAAAGTTTACTTTAATAACATGTATTTTATCTCAATGAATCAAAATTTATTTTTATTTATCATAAATCTTTAAATTCATAACGCTCACAAAAATCTTACAAAAAAACAGAATTGGATAATGAAATGAGAGCTTGCTATGCCCATAGCAAAGAACATGTCGTATCCTGAAGTCTTAAAAGTCTTAATCAATTTATGTAAAACAAATAAATTTAAAAAATGGAAAAAATACAAAACCCCCTCTGTTTTCTTCTGCAAATAAAACTAATTTTTTGGCCTCCTCATAAAATTGAACAATTTCAAACCATATTAATATTTCTTTTTTCTGTATTCTAAGGGTATTTTTGGCAAATAACAAAAAACTTGTGGGGTTTTGAAAATTTAGCAAGGTCGTCAGACATGGAAAGCTCAAAAGTCCATAATTAAATTAAATATTAAACTCTACATTTCGGTAGGAAAAAAATTTTAAAAAGTAGTAAAATTTATTCAAAAAAACTTGGTAAAGGGAACTTGCTCACTTATCTGATAAGAGAGTCGAGATAGGCTTGGGGATGAGATTCTCATTCTCTTTTAAGCGTTAGAGAATGTTACATTCTCTGGCTCGAGTCTTTTTCAAGATTTTCAAGTATGCTAGTCTAATGGGGCTCGTGGTCGTCGATTAGCATGCATGGGGTGCAGGCACAACTTCATTGGCGTAAAGGGCATGAGCATAGAAAGATGGTGATTTCCGTTAGGAACTCGGTTGGTGATTTGACTTTTTGGTGCTATATAACTTCTAATGATTAATTCTAAACATGTGTCACATGTAATGCTAATGTCTCACACAATCAAATCACATTTTACGCAAATATACGCAATCGAGTGTGCAATAAGTGATAAATATTTATATTTCATCGTTCTTCATAGGGAATTGTGTTTCAATTAACAATGTTAATCTAAGAGTCAATAGAAAGTAAAGGAAAATGTGGTGGGTTTGCTCCTGAGTTTAATGGAATATGATAGTGGGTTATATAATGAGGCTCGGTTAAGGTTCTAGATGTACGACATTTCTTAGGATAAATTGTTAGTAAGAAGAACATTTCATACTTTACTAGATCTAAGGCTTTCTTCTGAAACACACTGTTAGAGACTTAAAACTAATTTCAGACCTCGAGATTAAGTTAGTGGTATGTGTGCACTAGTGAGATGATTATCCCTAACCTCTCCCCTAAAATGCAAGAGTTCTCATATTAACCTAATGACTACAACTAGTGAATCTCTCATTGCTCATTCTTCGGAGAAAAACTTTAAGTAAACATAAAGTGGGTTGTCAGTCGACTCATATTAGTGTCAGCAACTATCGTAGACAATATCGCATCTCCCTCTACCCTTAACTAATACTACTTACATCTCGTTCTTTAACACTTGCCTAAAATGCATCTGTGTCATGATTGAATTACATATGGAAATAATAAAGGCAAAGTGGCAAACATGAAATAAATGGAAATAATATGAACACGTGCTTAAAAGTAATCCCAATTGGGTTATGCGTTAGAGCTACTCCTAAAGATTGAAATTGCAACTGCTAAAATAATTCCTAAGCTACAAAGCGATAGAAAACGATAAATTGGCGCTGCTGAAGATTGGGGACCGCTGTCACTTGCGTTTGTGGACTTCCTTCGAGAACCCTACCCTTGGACGAGGGAAACCCCCAAATATAGACACATGATACCCAACGAACTGGAATTGCACTAGCTGATGGACACTTGTCGACGGGTTCCCCCGATTCTGCCGAGAAGTTCTTCGCGATGTTGAACTCTCAATGCATTTGACATCGCATTCTGACCTTATGTTTCTCCAATTAATGCACAATTCACTTAAAATGCACTAAAAATATAGTCTAAATAACTCTCTGATTGAAAGCTATCAACTGACTATGTGATTAAAAAAAAAAGCAGTTGGATTATCTGTCGGTGAGAAAAAAGATTCTTGGGGATAAAGATGGGCTTGAGCTTAAGAAATCTCGGTGGGAAAGAAAGATTATCCCTTTTGAAAAATGGAGGTTGTTCTTTGGTGCAAGGGTTGAAAAGGAAATAGGCGTCTCGAAGTTACGTCTCTAAAAGGGAGAAAATAATAAGAGAGTGGCAAAAAAGAAAGATTGTCCCGACTGACGATGTAATGAAGGCGGTTACTGGAGCTCTGTTTGAAGTGAATAGTCAAATCAACAGTTATTAGATGCTAGATTCTATCGCTTGAGGTAGATAAGTGTCATGCACACGACTCAAGGTCTGGGCAGGTGGGAGTTATATATAGGTAGTTGCATTAGTTGAGACTTTAGAACCAGATCTTAGAATAATTCCCCAATTTAGCTGATATGAGTTAGTTTAGGATCGAATCGAAGTTTGGTCTACAGACCAAACCCTGGGTTCTTCCTAGCCAATCAACTCTATTGGTTCGTTTAAGAGTTCTCTATGCACCGGTTCAACCTCTATTTTTTCTTGAGGCTCCTTTCTACTTTTGTACTTAAGGATTTCTCTTCATTTCTAGTTGGTATGCAATCGATTTTTAAGTTAATTTTCGGTTAGTTTCATGCTTTTTAGGATTGCTTCATTTCCAGTTGTCATTTTTTGTTGTTTCATCCTTTATGGAGCTAACTAATAATAATAAAAAAAAAAAAAAAAAAGTTAAGTCGATGGAGTTTTTCGATTATTTCAGGGTAAGAGGCTGTTCTTGTACCTGAGTAATCTTTATTCATAATGAATTACCCCCCTCCCCCCTAAAGCACATTAAAAGTCATCTGATTTTTGTTTGGCAAAGTCTAACGGGTCTATACTATTGGATTCTCAGGAATCCCATGTCGCGATGGTCCGGATTGTGTTTATTAAGCTTATTTGTATCTGCTTTGTTATTGTGTTGTATATGGCTGTTGTGGATGATGCGTTTAGCTCCTTAGTGTTGGGTTGATAAATATAAATTTATTGAAAAAAGAATTGTCAAAAAAAATATATAGTTCAAATAATATGATGTACGACCTAATAAAAGATGTAACAATTTACCAAAATATAATTGAATTAAAATACATATATAAAAATGTACAATTATGTAAAAGAAAAGTATAAATGTATAATTGAGAAGATTTGGAATTCTTCCAATAGTAAACCAAAACATAAAAGCAAAGCCGAATAATTTCTCTCTCTCTCTCTCTCTTTTTTTTTTTTTTTTTTTCACTTTCTTTCTTTTTCTTGTAATTTGTTGTTTATTTATTATTTATAATTTAAATATTTTGTAAACAATTAAAGAATTTAGCACATAGTCACAAGGCCTCTCTTTCAACCCACCCTCTCCTCTTCCCCCAACCATTTCACCATTCTTTTTCAACACCCATTTATTAGATTCCTTCAATGGTCCTTTCTTCTCCATTGGATTTCTCTAATACTTAACCCAAACAACAAAAAACCCTTCTCAATTTCTTCATTTCTTGTTGATTTTAGTCTTTTTTCTCTCATTTTTTGGACTTTTGGACATATAACTTTTCTGGGTTTTGTTGGGTTTTCTTTCTTTTTTGCAAATTTTCTCTTCTGGGTTTGTTGCAGAGAAGCCTTTTCTTGAAACCCAGTTGCAAAAACAATCATATTTCATAATTTTCTTGATTTTTTTTCCCTTGTGAATTAATAAGGTATTCAAGTCAAAGTTTCTTCGAATTTTCTTTTTTACTCTTGAACCGAATATTTAAATAAAGAGGAAAAGGAACAAATTAAGGAAGAGAGAGTGATATGGGAAAGCAGGGACCCTGTTGTCACTGTGGAGTTACCAGTGAGTTCTTGTTCCTCCATTTTGTGTATTTTGTTTTGATTTTTTGTTCTGTTTCTTGTTTGGTTTCTCTGGATTTTTTGACAAAAGATTGTTGGTTTTCAGCTTGGTTTTTAAACGATTTTGTTCTGCCAATGCTCTTTGTTTCTTTGAATGTTTAAAATTCATCATTGGGTTTGTGAAATAGGAGAGAATTTTATAAAGAAGACAAAATTCAATATAAGATATATGTATTGCTATCTGAATTATAAGTGCTTGAATGTTTCCCTTATGTTTGTTTTCTTTGGGGGTGTACTTTTTTTAGCTGAATTTCTTGAGGAGTTGATCAATTTATATCTCTCAATTTATTCATAAACCAATAGTCTTGTAATTGGCTGGTGCATTGATCCACTGGGCTTAACATTTGTACTGAGTTGGGTGTTTTCTGAATTCTTTCTATCAGATGATTTCATATTGTGGTTAAATGCATTGATACACCTTGTGTGATTCATCATTTAGCTTTCTGAATTGGATTTAGTGAGGTCAACGAGAAAAATAGCTCAGCGACATAAGTGTGTGTCCATGAACCAAGATGTCATGACCATGGGTTCGAATCCCCCCACCCTTGTTGTACTAAAAAAAATATTTGGACTTAGCGAGTTCTGGTGGTTTTGTGTTGGCTTCTTTTTAACTATTATTCTTGTTTGGTTCTTGAATTGTTTGAAGAATTCAAGTTCTTGGATTTTGGTTTTTTAAGAAAATCAGATGAATAATGCTAGTGGAAAAATCAGTTTCAAAGCAATCTCTGTTGTTATAATATTACTTTCTAACGCAAGTAGTTAATAAACATACTTTCCATGGCTTAAGTCTTCCATGTTTATTTCTCAACTTGGAAAATGTTTGAAATTCTCTAAGTATCAAGTGTCATTCATGAACATTGCTTACAGCCATGGTTTACCTCATGTCAATTGGTCTTGATCAAATTTGTTTGCAACTGCTCAATGTATACTGTATACACTACAATGTGATCTTTGGTAGTGAGATACCAACTTGTAAATCACTTCCTGCAAATGCAATGAATTTTCTTACTGGCAATTTTGTGAGGCAATGTTGTTCACCCTTTTTCTTTGCTTTGTTGTATGGAAAGTTATGCAGTTTCATAGATTGCTAGTTTAGGTAATTTAATTGATTAATTATTACATTGTGAATCTTCTGTACCTGCACATTAATCTTAACTTCCAAGTATCTAATGTCTAAGTGCTGGAACAGGCACTCCTCTTTGGCGCAATGGGCCTCCCGATAAACCAGTATTATGCAACGCATGTGGATCTCGATGGAGGACAAAAGGAACACTTACAAACTACACCCCTTTGCATGCTCGAGCTGATCCCGATGAATATGAAGATCACAGGGTTTCCAGGATGAAGAGCATTTCACTAAATAAACACAAAGAAGTGAAACAGCTAAAAAGAAAGCTGCAACCAACAGATGGATCAATTGGGTGGATTCCTGATCAAAGCCAGGGTTACTATAGAGTAGTGGATGAAGACACAAGCAATAGATCCAGTTCCGGGTCGGCCATATCTAATCCTGAGAGCTGTGCCTATTTCAGCAGCGTGGATGCTAGTGATTTGACAGGTTGAACAGTGAAATCACTCTTGGTTATTAGTAGAACTTCTTAGAAACCTTCCATTGGAATTCTTCTTTTTAATTATTATAGCTTAATTCCTTAAACATTATAATAGCTTTCATTTTTCATTCTTGCATCATTTTTTTTTTGTCAATTCAACCTTAAAAGTAATCTCTTGTTTCGAGTTGATTGTAATTGCTAAGCAAGTAGTAACATGTAGGAAACATAAGATTGAGTGGATCAAACTGTTTGGGAAATGCGCGGAAATCTGCCATTTTCCTTCTCATCAACGATATTGAAAGTCATGGATCAAACTGTTTGGGAAATGCTTTTATAACCCATAGTAAAGGTGAACTCGGTAGCCGGTACTCAGTAGTGATTGAGTGGCTGAAAATGTAAGATAAATTTCTTTTCCAAGGATTGTATTACAAAATATCAAAATATACTTCATTCAGTGTTATAGCTCTTCTAGAAAGAAATAGGATTCACACATGTTGGAAAGTTTTACTCAAGTCTTTCTATCTTAAACTCTGCAGTTTAGTTAAATCCTGAATGTTTTTCATCAACTAAATTCTTCAAACTCTCTTTTTTTCTTAATGTGTTTTCGTCTCACTGGTTAAGTTAGAACGAGGGATTTTGTTCTACTATGCATGTTTGTGAATGTGTTATGTAATTCTGACTGTAATCTTCTACCATTTGGTCATCTTAAGGTCCAGCTCAGTCAATAGTGTGGGAGTCCATGGTGCCTTCCAAGAAGAGGACCTGCGTGAATCGTCCAAAGCAATCCTCAGTCGAAAAACTAACTAAAGATCTATATAGTATTTTACGCGAGCAGCAATCTTCCTATTTCTCCGAAGCTTCCGAGGATGATCTGCTTTTTGAGAGTGAAAAACCTATGGTCTCTGTTGAAATAGGTCATGGTAGCATTCTCATTAGGCATCCAAGCTCAATAGCTCGAGAAGAGGAATCTGAAGCTAGCTCGGTTTCAGTTGGTAACAAGCAATACTTGGTAAATGAGGTGTATTCCCCCCACTCTGCAACTGTTGTTGTATGTAGTGAAAACAAGGGTATGAATTTTCCAACATCTAGGGTTGGAAAGATAAAGAGCCCTTTTGGATCAGGAGTACAAGGACAAATTAAAAGGTAGGTCCAAACTACTTTACAAAATTGAAATTTCCCCATACTTAAAAAAACAAAAGAAAAAGGCATAAGACAATCTATATATGTGAGGTGCAGATAATGGACTGCCCCTGTTTTTTTTTTTTTCATATGGAAAACTCTGATACGAGGTAGAATCCATCATGATTTCAGTGAAAAGGGAAATATAAGACAATCTAAGTTTTATAAGTTGAATATATCAGGAAAATAGTGTAATTTCATGCCCCTGGGTATGTAGTGGGGCGAAGTTTCTACTCTCGGTTATAAATAAAAAGGTGTAATTTCATGCCCGATAACCTTGAAGACATAAAAAACAATCATCATTCTTTTTCTCTTGAAATTGCAGGGACTACTCTCATCATGAAAGTTTACAAATTCTAGGAAGCCATAACTCGCCCTTATGTGATGTAGATATGAATGTAAGTTGCATTTTGTAGCTTCTTGCTTGATTCCATCATAAAAGAAACTTTAAGCTTAGTGTCAGGACAACTACCCTTACGGATCTCCATATTTGTATGATATATTTTCTACTTTTGGTATAAGCTCTCGTGACTTTGGTTTTGGTTTTCACTCAAAAGGCCTCATGACTTTATTTTTTGTTATTACTCAAAAGGCCATATGGTTTTGTTTTTGGTTATCACCAAAAAGGTTTCATACCAATGTAGATGTTGTCTCTCACCTATAAACCCATGAATTTTTCCTTATCTAGCTGATGTGGGACAATGATCGAATTCCCAACATTCTCCCCTTCAACAAAGTACCACTGAGCCACTGAGTCTCCCCCTCATGTAGTCATCTTACTGAATTACATTTGAGATTTATTTATTTAACTAGGTCACTCCTTAGCAATTCTTGTTTTAAAGCTCAACCACAAATTTGACTTATGTCTAATTATGACAATGCCATTGAGGATTTTAGTGACCAAGACTAAGTCAATGACATGGCTCTGATACCACTTGTTAGAATAGTATGAGGTTCCAACTTAAATTTAATTTACAATGAGAAGAGTATCTCACATATTTTTTTTTATAAACGATTATAAGACCTCCTTACTAGTTCAACATGGGATCCTCAACACTTAGGTATCATGATTCCAAGATTTCGTGTCACTCTTGTTTTTGTTAATTCCATTACTTGATTCTTTCCTGAAGGTTCAACAGTTAGTTCTCGGAAACTCTATTTGAACTAAGCTTGTGGTGCCTTGTCTTGAGAATTATGATAAATATTTATGTATCTGCTGGTTGTTAGATAATGTTAGCATTTTGTTCTTAGTGCAAATATATTTCATTTTTGTGTTTAGGACATTATAAACTTGGGAGAGTTTGCGAAACAACTAACAATTGAAGAACAACAGCAATTAATGAAGTATCTACCACAGGTTGATATCGTCAAACTTCCCGAGACGT
Source organism: Sechiopsis laciniata (assembly GCA_037833695.1). NCBI lineage: Eukaryota > Viridiplantae > Streptophyta > Magnoliopsida > Cucurbitales > Cucurbitaceae > Sechiopsis > Sechiopsis laciniata. The sequence continues at coordinate 215,239 of JBBMKA010000018.1, forward strand.
AAGAATCAATCCATTCTCTTATGTTCCTCCCTACCCAACACCGCACATAGGGAAAAGAAAAAGAATTAGCTCAGGAGGGCAATACCTTTTAACTGCACATTGGGCTCATGCGTGAAAAATATATGGATTCTCCATTTTTGCATTCTGCATGATTGACTTGCGATCGTGCGATCGCTTCCTAATATGAGTGATGCGAAGAATGTTAATGCATATTTAATGTTTGACTTATATTGTTAGTTCAACTATAATTAGGAGAGAGGGGATTTGAACCGAAGTCGTGAAAATATACTAATGCCGCTGAGCTACTGTTCTTATTGGGTATTTAATGTTTGACTGGAGTCTAGTAGAATGCATTATTAGTTTACTCACACTAGATTACCGTGCTATATAAAAAATTAGTACATGGAATGATTCAAGAAAGTTTAAATGACATGTTAGATGCTTGTGTTGTCATGTTTGCAGCCTCAAGAGCCTGTTTGATAGCCCTTCTTTCAAGGAGAATTTAACATCCTTCCAGCAACTGCTCGGGGAGGGCGTTTTTGACGTGTCCTTCCTTGGGACAATGATTGAAGACTGCAAGACTCTGAAAAGGCTTGTACTGTGTAACTCGTCAAAATCTAAATGGGTCGAACGCTATCATCAACTGAAGGTTAGGGCTGATTTTATAATGATTAGGTTTTTGTTCGATGGGAATGCGCGGAAGGAACTTTTGAATATGCATTTTAACCAAGTATGGTGTGCCTGCAGAAAAGTAAAAATGGTTGCAAAGGATCTTTTCTTTCCAATGCCAGCGCCTCGGTGTCGAGTAACTTCATGAACGTTAAGCGATTGCGTGAGAGCTACAATCAAAATGCTCCAGGTAAAACTGAAAATTGTCTTGTGAATGCTGTTAACTTGCTGGCATGATTGTTTCTTAACTTAGCTTTAAACGGCATATAGCATAAACTTTGAGCATCATCTTAGTGATGGCTGGTCTGTGTAGTAAAATTAAGAAACACCCATTTTGACCGAACCTGGATTGCAGTATAAGAGCACGTAGAGATGATTTTGTCGATACACGAATGAAATTTGATCTGCTGCAGACTTTTTTATATGAATGCTATCGTGTTTAAATTCTTAGTCGGGTCGTTTTTCAACCGTACTGAGTATATATTTTCCTTCTTTAGAGGTCAAGACTATCATGAAGAGCCCCAAGGTAATGAAGGAAAATAAGGATCCTGGAGAGAATGATGGGTCTTGCTTCAGTCCTAGAAGTTTATTTGCCTTGCCTTCTGATGGAAGCTCCCTCATGCTTGAATCCTTACAATTCATTGAAGAAAGTTCGGATCAAGAACTATTGCTTGATGTGCGGTCAAATAGTTCATTCCCACAGGCCGAGCTCCTTCACCCGACTTCTCGTTCGGGTGGTAGGCAGGCCAGCACATGTAGTAGCTCAGTTCACCCAAATATTGTTCATCACTAACAACTGCATTTTCCATTCATAACAACTGTGCCTACTGCTATTAGCTATGGCCAGGACTCGCATGGTTTGCATTGTTAAAGAAAAGTCGTTAAAGAAAGTTGAATGGCGTCTTTCGTTTTTCGCTTCACCCTTTTTCGTTTGAATGATGGAAACATGAACTTGGGTGAAAATTTTGTATAAATTAACACTAGATTTGTAACATACATATACTTGAATATTATGTGTTGAAGAATTGATAGTTACAAGATCTTTGTATGCAGGGTGGTTGAAGCTTTGGCTGAATCCCTATTTAAGAAATGATTTTCTACCTTTTTTTTAACAGTCAAATGGTAAGTGTAAGTTGTTACAAGCTCATGGATATTATAAAAATAAATGAGATTGAAATGATTAGATCAAAAAGCTCTAACTAATAAATGTTGACTGTTAAAAACTTACATTTAATCAACATTTATTAGTTAGAGCTTTTTGATCTAATCATTTCAATCTCATTTATTTTTATATGGCTACCTTATAAAGTATTTGATACAATACTTTATATGGCTGCCTTTGCCAAGTATTTTCAACTTTCATGGGAAGTTTTCTTTTTTCAATATTAAAATTTTTCATTTTTTCAAAAGTAAAATTATTTCCATCTGTAGATTTAACCACAAATCAAAATTTGCTTGTTTGGCCAAAATATAAGTTCCATTCTTGAATTTGAATCAATATGGAGGTAGACTTTGATTTTGACAGTCACAAGGCTCCCCTTAAAACTAACATCACAATATGAGAAAAAGTCAATAAGAATGGATAAGTATGACCATTTAAAATAATAGCAAGGGACCATCGTAGATTTTATTTATTTATTTATTTTATTTATTTTTATTTTTATTTTTCTTAAAATTGTATTCATTGTTCATTGTCTTTTAAACAATTGAGTTTTGATTTGTCTCTTGTTAGTTTTAAAGGTCATTGTGTCTCACGTCTCATTTTTTTTAGTTTCTAAAACGTTTAAAAAAAGAATTATTTTCCATTGAGTAATTCTTTCTTTAATTTAAGAAAAATTAATTATCAACAAAAACAAAAAGCTAGTTAATTCTCAAATAATAAAAAAAAAAATAATAATAATAAAAACAAAAGGCTAGTTTTTATAAATGGGAAAGAGTTGGACTAAAGATGAGTAATGAGTGGGGGGAGGAATAATAAAATGTTGATATATATGGCCTTTTAAATTACCCTCTAAATATTATCAAAGAACTATAGCAAACAAATGGAATGGCTCATTCACAATCATTTCTTTTATCACAAATTTAGCTGAATTCCCAAATAAAAGTGCTATAGGAAACTTCCATTCACATGCACTAAACATTATTGTTCTTTTCTTTTCTCCTTTTATTCTGACTTTACTATTTAATTGCCCCACAGTTGTTCTTACTCCATTCTACAAGATTTCCATTATTGCCTTCTTCATAAGTTATCCTTTTCTTAGTCCTGTATGTATAGGACTTGTACAAGTCTTAAAGAGATACCCCAAGATATAAGATGACTCTTTATTCACCATTAAGAAGGAAACTGAATAAGGACAATGTAACATATAAAAATCTCTCCTCTTCCCTTTTGGGGTTTCAAATAAGGTTATTGAGAGGCTTAAGGTCTCCAAAGTATACTTCATTGGAGGTCTCAAGTTCAAAACCTACAAGTGAGCTTCTTTGTCAATTTCTTTGTTGTTTTTCTGTTCTGGAGCGTTAAGATGGGTGCAAATACTTTCGAACATGTAGTGTGGCGAAGCTCTGATTCACAAAAAAAAAAAAAAAGGTCAATGAGAATGTTTTGTAATGCAGGAGAAACAACCTAATCTAAGAATCCCTATCTCCCCTCCACTTTACAAGCTCCATACAGGGCAATGACCAAACAACATAATCTTTATCTAACCTTTTGCAAAATACACAAATCCCCTCTTCTGGGGTTTTCAAAATAAGTTCATTGAAAACACTTGAAAGGGCAAGAAACAATATAATCAAAGAAACTCTATCTCAATTCAACATATACAAGCTCCATACAGACAATAAGCAAACAACATAATCTCAATCTAATAACTTGCAATATCCACATTTTTTCTAACCAAACTTTCATTGAAAGAAAAGGGGAGAATACACAAGAGGCATAAAAAAGAGAGCACAACAAAGGAGGCCAAAGAACTAACTTTACAAAAAGGTTTTCTCAGTTCAAAATAATAAGACCTAACAGATCATTACAAAAATCACTAATTCAGAGTTTTTCAAGTAAGTTATATTTGCAATGCCAGAAACAACATAATCCAAGAATATCTATCACAATATATACAAGTTCTTTACAGAGCAATGAGTAAACAACAAAATCTCTATCTAACACAATTTACAACATTCACAAATCTTTCCTTCTGCGTTACCAGAATAAGTTCATTGATAATATTTGCAATGCAAAAAACAAGATTATGTAATAAAATCCGCACCTCACCATTTTGAACCTCCATACAGGACAATAAGCAAAGAGGATTCCATCAGAATTTTCATATCCCTGTTTCCAGACGTTAAGAAAACGACAACAATCAAATGAAAACCATAAAAGAACATGGGAGAAAACACACCAAATTTACGTGGTTCACTGTATGTTAGCTACATCCACGTGCGGAGAGAATATTTTTATTGATTTGGAGATAAAAACACAAAATATCGATCAACTTAGGGTCTAAAAGAGTTTAAATAGTGCACTCTCATAAAATCCTATTACAAAAATAGGCCCAACAGCCCATATGCATAAGCATAAACACAACTACCTATTTTGTCTAGGTTTTGGGAGCGTTGCCCCCCGAGATCCCTGCTCGATGACTGGGCAGGGAGACCCACCACTGTAGTTCAAGCATATCTCAACACCAGAAAAAGAGAAGCCTAGAACAGCTAATCCAATTACAAGAAGAAACAAAAAAGTACAGTCAATTTTCCGAGGAAATACATGGTTACTTCATTTCCAAATCAGACCTATTAACAAAACAAAGGCAATTAGTTGGAATTTCTATTTCAAGTATATTTTTAATTAATCCGGGAGCTTATAAATCACAATTCTCTTCAGTTCGCAAATCTCGACCAGAACCTATCAAATCCTTCAAAATTAAATTTATTCCCGCAACCCCCAATTTTTTTCAGTTCAAAATAGGAACCCTAATTTCAGAGAACTCCAATTACTGACAACTAGACCAAATCGCACCAAAATTTTCATAAATCTTACCAGAAAATAACATAACAGAGCCCATTCAGGAATTCGCCCATTATGAATCTTCGATTAAGCGGCCATTCAGATCGCCGCTCCTCGGACCTCGTTCGACACCGATTGGCACCCGGTCGAGCGCGGCCCGTGCTGATCGAAGTTGAATACGTATATTCTGGTGAAATCCATAGCGTAGTGATACCAATTTTTTCGATAATTGGAAGAAAAAGAAGAAGTTTTGTTGGTCAAATTGGAAAAGGGACTGGTCGAGATTGGGGATTTTGAAAGGTTTCGCAGACCGTTTAGGGTTTTAGGGCTTTCCCGCCATTCTGCTGAAATTAACGGCCATCCTTGAAATTCGAAACGGTACTTTCTTTTTCAAATTTCTAATATTTAATTTAAAATTGAAAAATAAGTAAAAATGTTTACTTTTTTTATAGATACATTACCGACTAAGCCGATAAAACTTTTTTCTCAAAAAAAAACAAAAAAAAAAAAACCGATAAAACTTTGAATCTTTTCAAGTCATTATAAACATGGTTTAATACATAAAAAATAAAAAAGATTGAGTGATGAATGTTTTATATATATATATATATAAATTAGAATGTTGGATGAAAAGTTGACATGATACAATGTTATTATTTTTAATTAGATTTAGACAGATTTTATTATTGTCGATACTTTGTTTAAGATATGGTCATGTGACACTTTTTGTCCAATATTCTAATGAAAATTTAAGTTTTTTTAAAAACATTTATGTTAAATATATAAAGTATTGTTTAAAGAAAAAAAAAGAAGAAAGTTTCCCATTTTTGTTTACAATTTAGACAAAGAATGATCCCTCACCTTTACAATTATAGAATCATAAAGAAAAACTATAAACAAAATATTACTGTACTCTAAAAAAAAAAAAAAAAAAAAAAAAAGTCAAAGTGCAAAATAGCTTTTAGAGTACTCCCAAAACGGGGAAAAAGAACAACTATGAAAAAATTAAAGAAAACATAATCCATAAACAAAGTGAAACTTTATTCCATATTTCTTTCTAATTTATAACATTACAACAAACACTACAACACATTTGCACCACCCAACCAATACAAATACTCACAAACTACAAAAAACTTCAAAATTCCCCACATATAGAAACCAAAAGCAAAATCACAACTTTTTTTTATATATATATATATATATATATATATGCTAATAATTAGTATTTCTCCTAATTTGATTTCAATGCATAATAATACACTAAACACAATACATAAGGTGCTGATATTAAAAGGGTTGTTTGGCTTTGCAATTATAAGAAATTTAGGCCTTATTAATAGAGGTGAATGTCAGTGTCATAAGCAACCCCTGCCTTCCAATAGCTTGGGAGGGCATTGGATGCCACCACCCATCTTCCATATCCCACACTTCCACTCACTTGAAACCTCAATTTCATGTCCCCTTTTGGTGGGTTTGCCATGTCCCAAACAGCCCCATGAGCTCTCCTCATCCCCTTCCATTCCTTGCAATCCTCCTACATTGAACCAAACACACCAAAAGCGATCGATAACAAGTAGGTTTTTTATCTTAAGTACAATTAAGTGTTGCAACCACGTCTTTAAACTTTTAATTTGATCAACCAGCTGTCTTCCTCAAAACTTTATGTTTATTGTTGCAATTAGTCCCTCATTCAAGAGGTTGATCGATCAATTTAAAAGTTTAAGAGTGTGATAACAACAATATTGAATAAAGTTTAGGATGCTCATTGAAATACTTAACAAACTACACGAACTTGATTGATTAAATTAAAAAATTGAAGATGTAATTGTTGACATTAACAAAATTGAGAAAGTTAGTTGCAACACTTTACAAAGTAGAAAGGTTTTTTTTTGTTTGGAAAACCATACATCATATATTACAAAAGTATGTAAAGGTACATGAGACTGATTGATTAAATTAAAAGTTTAAGGGTGTGATTGCAACCTACTTAAAGTTTAGGAGATTAATTAATTACATTAAAAATTCAAGAGTGTGATTGTAACAAATTCTATGGTTTAGGAGTGGTTTGTGCAATTCTCCATAATTCAAAAGTAGTTTGAATGAACCGGACGAGAATTACCTGCCAGAGTTCAACGGCGGTGATGTCGTTTTTACCCGCGACATAGATGACGACGATGGCTAAGTAGTCGGGAAACCTACTATGCTCATGAACCTTAAATTTGATAGTGTTGTAATTAGGGTACAAGCAAGAAACCCTTTTGAATTCCACATCAACCACACCATAAGAGAACAATTCCAAGGCTGTGTTTGGATGAGCCAAATTTGCATAGGCTCTTGGGCTCATGATAAAGTCAGTGTAATCCCCTTCACCATGGTCAGTCACCACCACATAGGCTCCACTATCACTACAATATTTTGAATTTGTGCACCTAACCTGAATCATCATTAGCATTAAACTACAAATTTGAATTAAATATTATTATTGCACTTAAACTTAGGGGAAGAACCAATTCTAATAGTAATTAATTAGCAAGTGGGTTATTTTAAAAATTAAACCTTTTAGTACATGCTAAAACATGTTTTTTTCTTTAGAAATCAGAACACTACCGACCTGTCTCTAAGCTATAACCCTTGGATATTAAAGATTTTTTTAGTTTAAGCGTTTCCTAACGATCTTGAATTACGGACATTCGAAGAAGCATACATCAAAATTCGTAGCCTCAATTAATTGAGCGACCGAGATCATATTAGGAAAAACTTTACCTTTTTCTTTTGGATTAAAAATATCGTTTTTTGAAAAATGAACTAGTTGCATAAAAATATCAATTCTTTGTGGGTACAATCATTTTTTGATTTAACTTTTGTAATCATTCTAATATATATATATTTTTTATCAAGTGGAATTCTCTATAACTAAACAAACAAGATTATCTAATAAATGAACTCCACCTCATCATGATTTTGGATGTAAATTTTAAATGGTGGCTTTATAAATATTGGTTATATTTTTTTAAGGTAAAATGTGAATATACCTGGTAACATGCACCACAACCAGAACCATTCCTATAGAGATAGGAAACTGCAGCCACATTGCCATCATTGACAGTCCTTCCAAATTCACCAAATCCACAAGCCCCAGCTGAAAAATATTATCATCAACAAACATTTTTAGTACATAAAAAAAAATATATATATGAAATTAATTCACATCTTATCAATTCTTAGAGAGGAAAAAAAAAAAAATTGCACGACGACCGACATTGAGTTCTAAAGAGTTCGAGAACATTATATACTATTAAAAACTCATCCTAAACTGATCATACATCGTCGAGAAAGTTTAGCCTCACATATTTAGTTGAAATTCGTAATGAAGATCAGGTTGGCTTAGTTTCAAAAGTGT
>JBBMKA010000018.1:226895-282114 GCA_037833695.1 Sechiopsis laciniata
GGGATGTGTTTAAGATTAATATATCTCTCAACATGTTCAAATTCTTTGTAATATCCCACTGCTGTGTTGCCAACAACTAACTTTGTGTTATTTGTATCGCTAGACTCATTGCAGTCTAATAATTTGTTTAGATCCTTGATACTAACTGGATTGAACCAAGAGCATCCCTTAGCGTCCACAAAAGGGATAGATTTTACTTCCTTTTTTAAAAATTCAGGAAATAAGCATGGGCCATTATTTGGATCATAAAATGGCAATTTACTAGCTTTCTCTTCCTCACTACATCCCTTTTGCCAGAATGAGTTTAACCCCAAATCTTCCATGTCAACATCAGAAGCAAAACTCTTGCAGGCATCAGCAATGGGCCTATATCCTGTACAACGACAGAGGTTTCCAGAAATCGCCTTTTCGGCCTCCGAAACCGTAAGTTTCGAGAATCCAGGCGAGGGGTCGGGTCGATTGGTCTTTTCGGAATTGACGAGAGCAGAAAAAAATGAAACACACATTCCAGGGGTGCAAAAGCCACACTGAGAAGCATGGAAGCCAGCAAACCTTTGATGAATTGAGTGAAAACCATCCTTGCTATTTCCAATGCCTTCACTGGTTGTAACAGAACAACCATGTATACTACAGAGCAAAGTTAAACATGAACTTACCGAAAAAGATTCGACCTTGTCTAACACAGGATCGTACTTGGACAACAGCACAACACAAGCTCCACAACCGCCTACATTTCAAAATAACCAAACATGTCAGCAGATTGAGATAAAACTAAATTCAATACATTTATTCCTACAAAGTGTAATAATGAACTAATGATTTGTTAAATTATCATGAGTTGCCCAGTGATCAAAGAGGGCCATAAAAATTTTAAGAGGTTATGAGTTCAATCCATGGTGACCACTCTTCTATCAATTAATTTTTTACGGATTTTCTTAACATTTAAATGTTATATGTTTCGTGAAATAGTCGAGGTATGCATAAGCCAGCCCGGATACTCACAAATATTAAAAAAATGGACGAGTTAGAAATTGAATCCAGCCATCCAATTTCTGAAAGGTAACATCATGTTCAAGTTCAAACAGAATTTTTAACAAACATGCTTTCCTGTATTAAACAAAGTAGACAGTAAAAGTCGTTTGACTCGATATTTACCAAGCATGTGAAGGAAGAAGCAGCTAAAAGACCAAAACTAAGGTTCATTGTAAAATATTAGCAACTAGCAAGAATATTAACAGTATCAGTTTATAGTAGCTTAACTATTCTGATTAGTCGAAAAGACTGAGAACAAATTAAGTGCTAGAACAAGGAGAATGAGAATGATTATGGGAATGATTCCCTTATCCGCATTCGTGTCACCATTAATCATCCCTATAATCAATATTCATTCCCCATAATAACTACTCATTCCCCATAATCTCATTTTCCCACAACCATTTTTCATTCTTTCCCTTACCACTTTTAATTTTCCTCCTTTGACCATCATTTCTTGTACTCAAACACAAATATTGGTTCTCCATAATTATTCGTCTAAATAGAGTAACTGTTCCCCATAATCATCAAACATAGTAACTCTTTCCATAATCATTTCCTTCGCCCTAAACATAGACGATCATTCTCCCGTAACCATTTTCTACATAACCATTTTCATTCTCCTTTCCTCTCAAACGGCCCTTCAGAGGAAATTGATTCAATCCCTATTAAAGACTCGTAAAAACTAATTCCTAAGGCTCCGTTTGATAACCATTTGGTTTTTGAAATTTAAGCTTATTTTTACTCAAATTTTCTACTGTGTGTTTCATCTTTTCTACAATATATCCATCTTTTCTTAAGAAAATTTGTGAATACTAACCAAATTTCAAAAACAAGAACAAGCTTTTGGAAGCTTTGTTTCCAAATTTTGGTTTGATTTCTAAAAATATAGGTAAGATGTAAGCATGTAAGTAAGAAAAAACATATGATAAGGTAGTTGTTCTAAGCTTAAATTTCAAAAACCAAAAACTAAAAACTAAAAACAAAATGATTATCAAACAGGGACTCAGAAATTAGTTTTAACAACCAAATACAGTAGAACTGGTTCAGACAATCACGATTTAAAAACAAAAAACGATAGTAACTACACAAACAGAGACTAAACATGATACGTAATTTGTGCAATTGCGACACAATTCAGGTGAAGACAATGAACAAGTAGTAGATTCTAGAAAATTCATAGTTCAATGAAAAGAAATTAGAAAAAGCACAATGTCGATGTCGTGGATTTGAGAAACATTGATGATACCTTCACCACAGCCAAGCTTGAGACTCTTGAAACAAGTATGAAGGCGCAGAAACTGAAGCAGATTAATGGAAGGATCCACAGAGAAAAGCTCAAATCTCTGTTCATTTACAGCAAAAACCAGAGGAGCTGCTTCTTCTTCTTTGTTTGGCTGGTGATGATGAAGATGATCCATTTGTGGGACTACATGAAAACCGATAATACGGATTTATTTATTTATTCACATGAGAGATGAGAGATGCCACCAACTTTTGTGACTGATTTATAAATTACAGCCGTTGGATTTTTATTTTATTTTTTATTTTTTTTTATTAAGAGTTTCAATTAATAGCTTTGGATGTAATTATTATTATTATTATTATTTTTTTTTAGTACAAATTGGGATAGGGGGCCACAAACCTAACAAAAAAGGGTACTACTACTCTTAAATGAATTAGAAGTAGATATCGATTCTCATGATCGAATCGTGACTATGATATTGAACTGGATTATCACCACCATCAGGTCATCAACCCTTTCGATATTATTATCATTTTTTTTTCTTCTGAGATATTGTAATCAATAATTCGCTCGGATGTAATAAAATGGTCTTAGAAATGAGGAATTTATTTTGAGTGTGAGTAGTTATTTTGACAGGTTGCAAAATAGTTTGTTTGAATGTGATTTTTTGAGGAGTTGTAAATGGTCATTTGTAAATCTTCCACAAAATTGAAGAACAAATACCCTAGAAGAGCCCTATACTTTTCATATGTGACACCATCTATACAAATAATTTTTTTTTAGTATTCTTATTTATGAAATAAATTTATCTCCTAAAATGAAGCTCGTGATGGAGGAGTAAAAACGAAATACCACCAATTAAGATAACTAACGTGCCACCAACCTATTCGATTAAAAGTTGTTTGACTTAATACTTACCAAAAGTTGCTTTCATGTATTAAAATCAAATTAGACCGTAAAACTTGTTTGACTTATTATTATTATTATTATTTGAAATTGGGGGATGGGACCACTGCTTTTAAACAAAGGGAGAGCAAAATATCTATTTTCAAGATTGAATTCATGATTGGAGAGTTCAAATGGATTACCACCAATCAAGATAATCAAGGTACCACCAATCTAATAAGTTAAAAGTTGTTTGACTTTTTTTTTTTTATATCTATGACTGTCCAGACCAGTTTGCGTGCACCTCGACTTATTGCCGTCTGATCCTATAACATTTGGATGTCAAGGAAACTCGTAAAAAATTAATTTCTAGGTAGGTGATCACCATGGATTGAACCCATCATCTTAAACATCAAAGACCCTCTTTGGCCACTTAAATCCCTATATGATGGTTAAAAGTTGTTTGACTTGATACTTACCAAAACGTATGAATGAACTATTATGAGTAGTCAAAAGAAAACTATTTTGTTACTCACCATTAATTCTTCACGCAAACACTATCAGCAGCCAAACTATTTTGTAGTAGGAAACATTTTTCCTTTTAATTCTTTCTCTTACTATTTCTTTTTTCTTATAATCATTCTCTTCATGGAAACATAAATAAGGGTTCTTCAAAATCATTCTTTACAAGAAACAAAGATAATCATTTTTTGGTAATCGTTCTTATTGATTATTTTCTTAAATATAACAATGTAGTTTATATTCTGTTTTTTTAGAGAGAATCTCATTCATTAGTTGTTGAGGTTTTCTTTATAAAAGAAATTCTTCTCTCTCAATTGTATGATAGAAAACTATAATAAAAATATTATGTTCTCATTCTTGAAATTCAAGTTGGTATAGAGCAGTAAATCGTAAGTTCGAGCCAACAGGTGAAGGGGGTGTTGTTTAGTATATTTAAATTTACCCAACTCATCAACTTAAACTTTTGGGTTGATTTGTGTCTAGTTATATTTTTTCTCATTTTTTTTCGTTTTCCACGTAATCATTCTCATTTTCCTTATCTCACAAATGTCTCTTTAAGTAGAAATTGGTTCACCATCAACTTAGAACAGGTAAAATCAGTTCAGTATATGTGGTCCAGGCAATGACGATTATAAAATTAAAAAAAAAAAAAAAGAAAAAAAAAAGGGAAATGATGGCAACTACAGAAACAGACATTAAACAAGTTCATACGTAATATTTGCAATAGAGACACAGGCCAAGTGAAGACAATGAAGAGAAAAATCATAGTTCCATTAAAAGAAATTAGAAAAAGCAAAACTCAAAATCACGTCGAAAAATACCGATAATACAGATTTATTTATTTATTTGCATGAGAGATGCCAAAAACTTCCCCCACATATAAATGAAAAGTTATTTGAGCTATTAAAATAAGAAGTTATTTTAACCGATTAAAAATTATACTCAATTTAGATATAAATTTTTATAAAACAAATTACATGTAAAAATTCGTTTGTAGTGAATTTTTGTAGTGAAGTTGGATCTATATTTTATAGAAGGATGGTTGAAACTTGTAATTTTAAAATGATGAGTTATTTAAATTGATTAAAAATGAATAGTTATATTGAATATTTGTAAAAAATTGTTTGAAAGTTTTTTTTTTTTTATTATTATTATTATTTTTTAATCTTTAAGAGTAGTTGTAAATACAAACACTATTGGGAGTACTACATTTTTCTAGATATTTTAATATAGAAACCCAATTTGGATGAATGTCACAAAAATTCATATATATTTTAATATTTTTATTTATAAAATAAATTTTTGTGACATCTAATGGTGTCACATCACTAAAATGTAGAGATTTCCTACACAATACACATTTATTTGTAGGGGAATTTTATTTATCATTGTAATTTTTTAAAGAATTTATTGTTATAGTTTTTTTTTTTAATTCAACAATATTTGAAACTTGAATCCATAAATCAATTAGTTATTATGCTATACATAATATTGTTGGAGTATTCCTGTTGTAAAAACGGTAACAACAATCAAAGAGAAAATGGGAAGAGAACGTGAGAGAAATAATACACAGAATTTACTAGATTCACTAATGGTGTGTTAGCTACATCCACATATAGAGAAGAAAACTTTTTTATTAAAGAATGTGAATATATAATGTCGATCTATGAGCTAGAATTTTAAAAGAGTTTATCTAATATAATGATGAGCACAAGATATATCACAACCACTCCCAGGGGATTCATTTATAATCCTCCACAAAATTAATCTCCTAGAAAATATAATTCGTACTCTTTTTTACTATTATGGTAGTTATTAATACCATGATCATCATTTTCAACCCGGTATTAAAGAAGTTATTAAAGTATTTATTATTTTAGTTGCTAATAGCATGGTATTTTCAATTTGGAAAAGAAAACTTGGAAAATTAATTAACAACTTAAAAGTCTTACCAAATTTGCTTTTATGGAAAAAGAGAATATATACGTCACGAAATGAAACAGATAAATAAGTTTAATAAGTCGTTCTTACATTGGGGTGACGCAAACTTATATTTATTATAATTTTTCTATCTACCTTTCTAAAGAAAAAAGATTTTGTTCAACTGTATTAATATATCCATCAACTAAATATCATAAATTTGAATGCTTTATTTTTAATTACTGTTGAACAAAAAAAACTATATAATAACATAAAATATATTTTATTATTGAGTTAACAATATTTTGAGAAGGGTAAATTTGGAATTTTTGAAAAATAAAGTAAAAATCTTTTATGGACGAATTATTTTTTTGAAAAAAGATTATAATTAAAATAGGCTAATCAAAAGATGGTCTCGATCTTAATTTCTCATATATATATAGATAGATATATGTTATTATTATTATTTTTTTGACTATTTTTTTTACATTATTCTATTATTATTTTTTTGATAGATGTGTATGAAATAAAATACTCTACTCAATTTCGGTCATTAATGATAAATTGAGGCTTGGAGTTATTGAATGATAGTAGGTTTTCTTTTGGGAAAGGTGTAGCCACCTGCTGATGTGGCTTTTTGAGAGCCACAAATTTATTTATTTATTTTTTTATAATATCTTTTTTTTTCCTTTAATTTTCTTCTTTGTGACTCTTAAAAGGGTGCAGCCACCATGGCTCCACCCAAATAATGTGTTGTGGCCTTAAATTGTAGACGCCTCAAGAAGTTATATTAAAAAATAATAATAATAAAAAGGAAACCTACCTTCATATTTAAAGTAGATGTGACATCTTTTAAATTATACCATTTATAAAGTTTAAATAAAATATAAGTTTAGTTTTTATGATTTAAAAAAAAAAAATTAAAATTTAGCACTTATTATTAAAAAATTAAAGTTTAGTACTCGAAAAAAAATTAAAATTTAGTCTCTGTAATTTAAAAAAAAATAAAATTTAGTTTTTATACTTTTAGAAAAACTTAAATATAGTTTTTATCATATGTAATTACTAACGTATTAAATACATAGAAATTTATTATTCATGCATAAAATAATATGATTTTTTTGTTATATCAGTTACTTAACTCATGATTTTATTATTTTTTTAAAAAAAATCATAATTTTATTAATAAGACATAAATAATTAATTTGCAAGTATTTAATTAGCTAACGATTAGAAACTACTATAAATTTTAATTTTTGAAATTATGAAAATTAAACTCTTATTTGTTCAAATCATAAGAAATAAACTTATACTTTATCCAAAAATTTATTTTTTAAAAAGGTAAAATTGTGTGGCTGGCATAATATATTACTTATACCTTAAATGTAATTAATAGGTTAAAATATTATTTTTAAGCATTAGTTGCCTATTTATCTATAAGTAGGCAAGTCTTACCCTAAAAAATAGAGATGTATATATCTTAAATATAATTAATAGGTTAAAATATTATTTTTACAAAGATTTCTCATGAATAATAAAAAAGAAAAAAAATTATTGAATGTCGAAAAAAATTCAATCATAACAAAAACTGATTCAATCAATAATTTCAATCAAAATTCACAAAACTGATGACTTCAATGAAATTAAATTGATTGAAATAATAAAAGTTAAAATATTTTATTAAGTATAAAATATCTTTAGAAAGTTGTTTCGATTAAAATATAAATGTAGAATTTACTATCTAAATACTTGAAATAAAAAAATAATAATAATAAATAAATAAATAAAAATCAAAATTTGTTAAGTGATAATAATTTCAAAATATAAGAACGAACAAACTATAAACTTACTTTTAAAAGTTATAGGGAGAAAATAAAATTTTAAAATAAACCATTTTTAAGAAATATCGCGAACTTAGCAACTTTTTTATTATTAGTTTTTTTATTTCAAAATATAATTAAAGTGATAGGATTCGAATATATAATTTATTGATTTTTTTTTTTTTTTTTTTTTTTTTGATAGTAGTATAATCTATTGTTATTGAGCTTTGATACTTGATCAAAGTCTTGTTTATTAATAGGAAAAACGGACAAAAAATCTGCCAAAAAATTAAATTACCAAAATGGACAAATAATAGATTTTAATGTTAAAATGATCGTCCTTATACAAAGAAAACCTAATTTAAACTTCATCAATTATTAAATAAATAAAAAAAAAAAAAAAAATCATTCATTCAAGATTGCTTCTTCATCTTTTTCTTTTTTTCAAAAGTTTGCAATATTGTCTTCACCACTCATAAATACTTAAAACTACCTTTGAGATATTTTAGAAAAAAATACATTTTTAACTTTTACTTTTGGGTTTAAGTTGTTGGAAAAAACCTTCCCAAATGACAGCAGGAATGAGTAGAAAAATATCGAGAAATTAAAAGGAAACAAAAAAAAAATTAGAAAACAGAAAGAACTTCCACTATGTGAAAAATCGTTACAATTACACAAAATTCTCTCCCTGACCCCAATTACAAAAACACTCTCTTTATACTACTCACACCCTTTGTCTCACTCTCTACAAGAAAATACAAAAAGAATTTAACTAGAGTCAGTACACCAAAGCCTTATGCTCCTTTTATAGTGGTTAGAGCACACAATTACCTTGCATATTTTCGATGTGGAACAAATTCACTTCTAATATTTTACCAAAACCCAACAAAAATTTCACTTCGATTTTTATATTTCAAAATCGAACACTTTTACGTACTCCATGTCAGTGTTTGAAATAACAAAACCCTTAGCGAAATAATAGAATATTAATTAAAATAATGACTAAGTTAATTTTAAAATGCAATAGATTGATAATTTAGTTATTATGTTGCTTACAAAAAAAAATTTTCTAAAAAAAAAATTAAATTTGAAACTCAATAGACATTAAAATTAAGAGCTCTGTTTCTTATTGTCAGATTTATGGAGCTTTTCTGATGAGGTAGGAGTATTAATGTCATTCACACTCGAGATCGCCTTAGAACTCGCACTATTAAATTTACTAGAGAAGCATTTCTTGGAAAAACACAAAAATTAAGACAAAATCATCTATGAAAACAATTTTTAAAAAAACATTACACATCTTGAAGGAGTGGTGAAATGGATGGAGAATATGATAGGTAATTTTATTTTATTTTATTTTATTATTTTTTTGTCACTTTTTTTTTATAATTTTTTTTTTAATATATATTCATGACTGTTTAGATAAGTTGTCACTTTTTTTATAACTAAAAACATTAAAAAATTGGTGATAGGTTTTTTAGTTTTCATTTTAATTATTTTTTTAGAAACAATATCCATGTAAGGAAATTTAGCGTGCTTCTAATTGTAATGTTTTGAAACCAAAGCCACCAGATCTTAGTGTTTGGAGAACACGATTGTCTTACTCTTTTTTGTCGATTGTGGGACAATTCACTTCTAATATTTTTCTAAAAACTCAACATAATTAAATAAGAAGAGAAAACTGAATTTGAGATAGATGATTTGAATAACCGCTTGATTATTAACACGTATTTTGCAAGATGCTCTAATTATTATTATTATTATTATTATTATTTGAATATCATTTCATTTCTACAAAAAAAATATCAAATTTACCCATCAAATTGACCTTGCAAGTAACAACATTGATAAAATTAAAGCACAAAAGGCAGATGAACACAAAGATTCAAATCTTCATGGCGAATTAACCAATTATTACAAAAACAAAATGTACAAACGGCGGCCATTATTATTCTATTATGATATCAAAATAATGTTTGAGATTAGAAATGAAAACAAGGTATATACACCAAAGAAAGCAAGAAATATCTTCAAGCCTAATTTTGTCAATGCTCATAAGCAACCATATCTATAAAATAAAATAAAAACCAAATTTTTTTTTTTCATTTTCATTCATCAATCTACACAACAAACATTATTAATCCATTCTAAAACAATATGGCAGCCAAATTTCAGGCAACTTATGAAGATTTTGAACCTGTTGTTGAGAGCTCTGAAGAGGATGGATGCTTGATTCTCGCCATTTACCTTCCTGGTTTGCCCGTCTTTCAACTCTATTATGAACTATATGAGTTGTAATTCGATAGGCAAAAATTAAGACTCCGTTTGAAAATCATTTATATTTTAGTGTTTCTTGTTTTTTTTTTCTTTTTAATTAAGTTTATGAATGTTACTTCAAGAGATAAATTTCTTATCTACGACATGTTTTGAAATTTCATCAGTTATCTATATTGGATTTCTTATTTATTTAAAGAACATTGAAATTTTTAGCTAAATCTAGAAACAAAAACAAAAGTATAAAACGTATTGTGTTAAAGCTGGACTTGAATTTTGAAAGCATAGATAAAATCTTTGTAAAGAAACTATATGAATAAAACCTAAACACAATTTTTAAAAACAAAAAAACAGAACAAAACAAAACAAAACTTTTTTTTTTTTTTTTTGAGAATAACAAAAACCAATTTGATAACCCATTAGACAATGTTTTATAATTATGTGTGGTTTAAAAAAAAATTAAACATACAAATATTACTTTCATCCCTAGATGATTTCATTGTTTTATACTTATCTTACCTTTTTTACCAATGTTTTCAAAAACCAAACTATACTTTTCAAAAACTTATCTGTGAAATTTGAAAGTTGGCCAAAAATTCAAATGGTGATAATTACTTTTTTTAAGCTTATAAACAACAATTTTACCTAAACATTTATTTATTTTGTTATTTAATATTACACCTTTTGAAAACATATTTTTGTTTTTACAATCTAGTTAAAGAATAATTCAAATGATATTAAACAATGGAAATAGTGAAAAAAAACAATCATAATTTTAAAAAATAAAATAATTATCAAACCAGACATATTCATATCCTAACAATCTTGTTTTTTCATCTATACTTAGGTTTCCTCAAGGAGCAAATTCGGGTCCAGGTATCCTCGACAAGAAAGCTTCGGATTTTCGGTGAGCGACCGTACACGAAAAAGGCAATGCAGCGCTTCCAAAAAGAGTTTCAAATCCCACCAAACTGCAACACCAATACCATCACAGCAAAGTACAAGGGCGGCATTCTTCACGTCCGCCAACCACTGCAAGACGAGTCGAGGCCCCCGCGCACGGTGCCCGTGCCCGAACCACAACAACCGGAGCAGCAAGTCGAGGATCCCGAGAAGAAAAGCGGTCTTGACGCCAATGGAAAAGTGAAAGACAAAAGCACTAACCAAACAGAAGGAATTATAAGTAATTCTAATGCCAACAAGATTATGGCTCGTAAAGTGTTGGTGAAGTTCATTTTGCCTGTTTTGGTGGCTATTTTGTTCTTTATGTTGGTTAAGAGGCTGAGTTCTAACATGTTTGTTGGCGTTGAAGAACCTCAACAGTGAATCTTTAAATATTGGTCATTGGTTTTGAGAAATTATGCAACAATAAAAAATGAATAAAAATCTATCTAATTAACTTGTTCGATAATTATTTAGTTTTTAAATTATTAGTTTTTTTTTTTTTTTTTTTCATTTTCTACATAAAAAAATTTATATATATATTTTTTTAATTCAACAATTGAGAATTTGAGGATTGAAATCTATAATCGTTTGATTCATGGATACCTACTAATGCTTAGCACAAAAATATATTCATTTTATTTATTAAAGTCTAAAAAAACAAAAACTTTTTTTTTGTGTGTAAACTATGTTTTTCAGTTTCATAAACCTACTTAAAAATATATGATTAAAAAAAAAAAAAAACTAAGCATGCAAGTATGAATACTATATTATAAATGATAATTAATACTAATATTAAAAAAAAAAAAACAATACTCATTAATACCAATAACTATATTTGTTATTTTTTTTTTAAAAGTGATCGCATCTGTAATTGTTATCTAGATCGACTAATCTTGTAAATTTGATTGTAAAAAAATTTGGAAATATGATGTCAAGCTCTTCCCATTAAATTAAATAACCCCAAACTATTACTCTTAATTTGAACATATATTTATTTGTAGAAAAATATCTGTCAAATAATTAACTCATACTTATTTCACACTAAGGATAAAAATAGTTCATCGACATTAATGTATTTTTATTATCAAGAAGTTGGTCATTGGTTCGAATCCCCCTCTCCAAAGTGTAATTGAACTCAAAAGAGAGAGAAAAAGTACTCATGCTAATTTCACATTCAATAATTCAATTGGTTGGTAGGAAATGACTAAATTTGAGGGAATAATAGAGGGTATGACCACTTTGTATTGGACTTTAAATGGATGGCTAAAAAAAAATAGGAGGGAGAGATAAATGTTTTCACCCCATAATACTCTTTTAGTTGTGTTCGATTAATGGTTTGACAAAAAAAGAAAAAATTAGCTATTTTTCCTAAATCTAAGCATAAATAACCATTTTTTTTATTTTAAAATATTCTAACGTTTCCTAAATCTAAGTATAACTAACCACTTTTTAATT
Organism: Sechiopsis laciniata; assembly: GCA_037833695.1. NCBI lineage: Eukaryota > Viridiplantae > Streptophyta > Magnoliopsida > Cucurbitales > Cucurbitaceae > Sechiopsis > Sechiopsis laciniata. The sequence continues at coordinate 238,995 of JBBMKA010000018.1, forward strand.
TATAATAATTTGAAAATAAAATACTAATAATAGTTATTTAGAAAGAAATTCCTAAAATTATGGAGAGATGACTAAACTGTTCGCATAACACCAAAAAGAAAAAAAAATAGAAATTACGTTCGATCACATGTGCCCACAAACAAATTTTTCCAGAAAAGCCTCCACCTCCATCCAGGTAAAAATCTTGTTCTTTCCAATTTGCACACCTTTGTTATAATATGATATATACAGAATATGCGCTCTTATTATAATATGATATGTACATAATATGTGTCAATAATGTCTAACTTATGTAAAAATTAAATAATTTTTTCCAGAAAAACCCCCACCCACTAATGCGCTCTTATTATAATATGATATGTACAGAATATATGCCAACAGCTAAAAGATCGTTACAAAAAAAATTTATCGTTGTAGCCATCTGCATAAAAAAAAATTCAAGGAAACATAATCTTATAGAATATGTGCCAACAGTATCTACAACATGCACAAATTAAAAAAAAAAATCAAAGAAACAACGTTATTCACATAATATATACATAGGCAATAGTAACCAACATATGCACCCTTATTATAACATGATATGTACAGAATATGTGCCAACAATGTCTAACTTATGCAAAAAAAAAAAAACAACAACAACGTTATTTACAGAATATATACAAATTATAACAACAACTAACATATGTGCCATTACTCTGATATGTGCAGAATAGGTGCCAATAGTAACTAACATAGGATATGTACAGAATACGTGCAACTAATGTCTAACATATGCGACATAAAAAAAAATAATAATAAAGAAAACATAATCCTACAAAGTAAGGGAATTCTATTAGGTATAAAATACGTGTGTCAATCATATTTAACATATGAAGAAAAAAAATCTCAATAAAGTAGGAATTCGATTTTAGATGTTAAAATCTTTAAATAATAGAGCAATTCGAGAGATTTCGAAACTTACATTGAAAAAAATGTCGGAGCACCCAAAGGGATTTAAAAGTTTACACCGAAAACGTTTATATCTTCAGAGACGTGGCTCCGATGTCGGTTCCTTTTGGAGTCTCGAGAATCGGAACCCAACAAAATGCATGCATTTCTCTTGCGGCCGAATTTTTCAACGCGGGGCTATCATCAATCACAAATGCATGGGTGGAGGGTTTTCACGTGGTTGTTCAACGGGAGAAAGAATCAAAAGGAACTTTTCATATTCTTCAAAAATGGGTACAATAACCACACTATTTTTTTTTCTTGCAGCCTTCATAAAACCCAAGCTGAAATACTATTCCCAACCATTTTTTAATTAAAATTTAAGCAAACTTACAATAATCACACCAACCAACGAGAGGATGTACGACTTATAAGAATGATATGTATAGCTATATTTGTAGACGATAAGAACAAAATTTCTAAATTACGCATAAAATTTTAAAATTTCAAAATCTCTGATTTTATGGTATGACTACTTGATTTTTATAATTATTGACTTAATTATGTTTGACTAAAGTTTTTAGAATTAGTTAGTTTGTTTTAAGAATTTTCTAGATTAAAAAGGTAATTACAAATAATCTATTTAAAATATATTTAAAAAAAAAAAACTCTATGAAATATAGGAGAGGTACAGTTGTAAACTACTTCCCATATTAAAGATTAATTAAAATTTAGAAAAAAAAAAAAGGACACAAATTTAAAGTCTAAAAATCATTAGCTACATCCCTAATAAGTTTCAAAATCTTAGTCATTTCTCTAGTTGTCCTTTAGGGAAAAGTTCAATAGTAGGCCAAAATAGAAAACTAATTGTAAATCTGTCCATATTAAGATTAATTATTAAAAGTAATTTTTGTTTTTAATTAAAGAAATTCGTTTTAATAGTAAAAAGACGAAAATACGCCTTTCATTTATTAAACCCATCACTTGCCATGTCACCAGCTTCTTCACTAAGCTTCTTCGCCAAATTTTGAAGCAGACCCACCATATTTTTGCCGAAATTCCATTTGCCTCGCCGTCGAGCTTTAATTCGCGTGTAGAACTGTGAATTTTAATTGACGGACCCTGCCTGCTCTTCGCGGCTTCGCTCGCGAGAAACCTATTCTCGTTTTGATCTCCAAATCGTCGATTTAAGCTAAAAATTGTCTCCAATTCTTAGATCTGAGAGTACCTAAACCTGAACCAGTTGGTCGCTGCCGCCACTGCTTCTTCCTCTGTCACGGCCTCTAAGGAGAATTCCGTCAGAATAAGCGAATGTAGTATTAATAGTTAAATAATGTATCATTGTTTTAAAACAGTATTACTGGATATTTATAAATACAGTAATATTATTTAAAAACAGTATTGTCATATACTGTAAATTGCACCTTCTGTCCAAAAAAATTTCTTTTTCGTGAAACAATCATGATCTTTTGAAAATAATACAATTTATTATATATTCAAAATGTTTTCATTAAATACATCTCTACCAAATGTGTGTCACTGCCCAATAAACCTTTCATTTTCAAGAAACGATTATAACATATTTAAAATAATATATTTTATTTTCAAATTTTCTCTTTCTATCTTTTCTATTCACATTTTTTTTTCCATTTCTCCAACTGGTCTCTCTTTTACGTAGTGTCTCCTTCTCCATTCTTCATCTTCTTCTTTCTCTCTCTCTTCTCTCTGCACTCACTTTCTCATATTTCTTTTCTTTCCTTCTTCTTTCTCTCTTATTCTCTACATTGTATTCAACCACCTTTTTTTTTTCTTGTCTATTTTTTATTGTTTAGTATGAGAGTTACCTAATACCCCTACCTAATACAGTATTAATGGGTAATTAATGAGTATTTATAAAACAATATTAATGGTTAAATATCGTATTATTGTTTTAAAACGGTATTATTAGATGTTGATAAATACAGTATTAATGTTTATAAAACAGTATTAATGGTTAAATATCTTATTATTGTTTTAAAACAGTATTACTGGATGCTGATAAATACAGTATTAATGTTTATAAAATAGTATTAAGGTTAAATACCGTATTACTTCGAAACTCTCTGGTGCAAGTACTCCATCAATTTAACCGGATCCAGTCGTTAGAGATCGAGTTTTCGGTTGTAGATCTGAAGGTTGAGAGATTTAGTGAGGTGAAATAGAGAGCGGAGTTTAGGAAGACGCTAAAGAGTTGTGTGATTTTGATTTTTCGAGAGATTAAGGTTTTGGATGATGTTGTGGTTTTGGATCACATTAGAGGGATGAAATCGAATGTGTTTTTGACGATTAATGCATTGATTACGGCGTCGAGGAGGCACCACGTGGCAGCGGAGGTGGCAGAGGATTATTTGTAAATGGAGTGTTTTAATTTTGCTATGGAAGGGGAAGATGCAGTGGTGATGGAGAGAATGGTTTGGAGGGTGGCGGAAATCGACAGAGCATAGCGGAGATGACGACGATAGTGGAGGGTGGGGAGTGGCGGCCGACGAGAACTAGGGTTCCGTGCACAATAGTGAAGAAGTGGGATTTGTCAAGGGTCGGAGGAAAAAATTGAACAAAAATGAATTTGGGGGAGAAGATATTAAGGGTAGAATAGGAATAAATAGAAATAATATTTAATTAATAATAAATGAAAACACAAATTTACAATTTTTTAACTTTTGCCCAAATTTGCAATTACTTCTCAAAAAGTGGTCATCTGTCACAATTTCCCCTTTTTTAACTTTTCAATAACCTAAAAGAAGAAATGGTCATTATGTCATTTTCTCAATTGGGCCTAGAAAGAGAAATGACAGCTTTATTGGGCCAGTTTGCTTTATGTATCATGGTCTGTTAAACTAGATTTGGCCCAAAATCTTAACTGTTCTAGGGCACAGTTGCAAAAATGAATTTTTGGAGGGAAAAAGGCTTTGATGAGGGGAAGAAAAATGTCAACGAAAAGTTAAGATATTCAGTAAATAACCAATAATTAATAAGTAATTAATTAGTATTTATATTGTATAATAATCATCATTATTTTTCAAATTTTGTACTGCAATGAATGAAAAAAGTGGACTCTCCATTGAAAAAAAAAAAAATTGCAACACAAAAGGAAAAAAGATCAAATTTTGGTTTTAAATAATTACAAAATCTTCCAAGCCTTAGAATGTCTGTTTATTTTTTATTATTGTCATTCAAATAAAAGGGAATTTTTGAACTTCAAAAGATTATTGATGTCTTGACTAAGAATTGCTTATAGCTAGTTTTGAGAGAATTAATTCTCTTCCAAATTTCATTTGAGCTAGTTTATCATTATCGTTTTTAAATAAACATATGGGGTAAAGTTTCTATGGTGGATATATATATTATATGAGTGTGTGTGTGTCTATATATATATATATATATATATTATATGAAAGATTTTGTTCTTAGCCCCAAGTGGAAATGGAATATATATTAATTTGGACCACACACCTTAGAATTAATTTGCCAATAATTTAAAACCCACAACAAAATTTAACTAAGAATCTCATACCCACCAAACCCTTTCAAATCCATTTGGTTAGAAGTGAGATTTTGAACATTTACTTCGAAAGATTTTAAATGGAACAAATTATCTTCTAATAAATAATTGCTTATTTTTATGTATTGAAATAAATTCTTTAAAAATATGTATTGAATTTTTTTTTATTCATCAACAAGTGAGAATTTAAACTATTAATTACATCATACCTGAAGGTACACTTTTGTTGGTAAAATAATTTTAATATTGAATCTAAAGATATTTATAATTAAATCTTTTTTAATCTCTTAAGCTTGGATCTTTTTTTTTTTTTAAGTCTTGAAACACTTATAAAAGATATTAAATTTAATCCTGAATTGTAATTAAAAATTATATATATAAGTACTCAAAATATATGTATACTTTTTATTGCCAAATTTTCATTAATTATTTGACAAAATATTAATGTCTTCGAAACATGAGGTACATCAAAAATTCTAATATATATGTTTCAAATGGTGGTGAGGTAATTAAAAAGTGGTCTTCTTTAAGAATAATATTCTTAAAATATTTACAAAAGTTACTAATAATATAGACTAGAATAATTCTTTAACAAATGAGAAGATCCTACAAACTTCTTAACGTAAGAATTTTTTTTGAAGAAAAAACATTAAAAAAGTTGGTGACATGTTGGATTGGTTGGTTGATTATAATCCAATTCAACTCTATAATGACAGATTCATCTTTATTTGTAGTTTTTGTGGTTCTTCTCTCCAATTTAAAAACAATTTTTTTTTAAAGAATTGATAAATAGTAAAATAGGACTCAAAATGATCTTAAATACTTAAAAAAATCAGGGTCGGAATATGGATATTAACAAAACCAAACCGACCCATTTCATTCTCCACTCATTTTCCTTTTGTATTGAAGACCCTTCTTCCATTTTGAATTTAAGTCTTGAAATTCTTTTAATAATAAAGATTATCTTTTGCTTTACCTGGTAAAGTTACTAATCTTTTCATTTATTTAAGAATTGCTTTATCTAAAGCTATTTATTAGTGGCATAAAGACCCCTTAATACAAATTCTTAATTCCTTTTTTTAAGGTTTCATTGTTCTTAGTCATCAAATTCCTCTCCCATTGGTGTTTCCAATCTATTGTGTGAAAATATGCTAAATTTTTAGAGGGAGAAGTTAGAACTTTATTGCCTTAAAGCAGATATAAAAGTACAATATTATCAAAATGATTTTTTTTTCGTTTAAAAAATTGAGAGTTAATAACCCTCATATATTGATCTAGAGGCGATTAAGAGAATTTTATGAAACTAAAAAATTATGGATTCAATCTATAATAGTCACATATTTTAAGCTTAATTTTTATGTGTTTTTCTCAATATTCAAATACTATAGAGTTAGATGCATAATTATGCAGTGTAAGATGTTACAATCACTCGAGATTATATAGAGCTAGTAAAAAACACAAATTTTTATTCAAACACACACTTAAATTTACAAAGGAATAGATTATAGAAACTTAATTACTTTTGTAAGATTGTAAAAACTTATATTCGAGAAGAATATATAATAGACTGCCCTTGTAGAATTAGAAAATCTAGAACCTAATAAATGAGAACCATTAACCATCATCCCTCAATTGCTAATAAAAGAATCAGGTATAATATGGTAACTAGTTAATTAATTTAAAAAAATAAAAGAAAAAAAAAACATGACATTTCAAATAGATTTTTTTTTTTTTTTTTTTTTTTTACTTCTAAAAGAAATTTCATTTTTGTACTAACTAATCTTTATTTATTTTTTTGAAACAACTAATTTTAGTGTCCTCCCAAATATATTGGATTATCAGACTTTACCTGATCACCCCTTTTAAAAGTGCTATTAGAAATTTTAATTTTATTGAATTCCCTCCACTAAAAGTCAATATTAGTTAGAAAAACAGCACCATCCCACTTGAATTAAAACCAACAATTTAAGGGAAAAAAGGAGAAAACAAACAAAAATAGGTTGATTATATACATTAAATTATATAGATATTTACAGATTTTAATGCTGAAAGTGGGATCTTCACATTGATATTAATGGGAAAAGGAATTGAAATTAATAATATTAATATTTTTTTTGCAAAAGCGTGGGATTGAAATTGCTTTTGTCTTTTCCATTAAATCAAAGGCCGACCTCTTATTTTAGTTATAGGAAATTAAAAATCCATTGTTCAATAAAAACAAGTATTGCTAACGACAATTCAAATTATTTTTAAGCCACTCGATTGTGAGATATTTAACTAGAAAATCAAAGATAATATGTGCTTTTAGTTTCTAGATTGAATTTGGATCTTTAAAAGATATAGCACTCCAAAAAAATAAAATAAAATAAAGTAAAATCTAAAGGTTTTAAAATTTGGAATGTATGTTGATATTCACGTTTGTTTTATTACAAAATATTGTTTCTTCTTAACCAAACTACAAAATATTGTTAATTTGAACCTAATTAATAAAATTAACTTAAATTTATTGCCAACAAAAATACGGTTTTTCAAAAGTGTATACTAATTATGATTAAAAAGAATGAATTTGGATCTCCTACTTCAAATTCTTCATAAATTAAAAAAACAAAAAACAAAAAGATTTAGTGGATATTGATTGGTTTAATTTCGTTAATCCATGATTATTTTAATATTTTATTGATGTTGTATATTGTGAATAGTTTAGTAAATAAAATTTCTATATTATTCTAAAATGAATGATTCAACTATCACTTTCGGAAAAAATTACTGATGTTTTCTATTTTTTGAGTTGAGGTGAAAATTTGACTAGCATATATAATAATGTGATAACTAAGAGTTTATAAATTTAAATATTTTATTTTTAAATATTGTTAAATAAAAAAATTAAATTGTTCATCTATAAATATTTAGAATAATGATGTATCTCCCACATAAATCATTAAGGAGTTGTTTGGATAGAAGTATTAAAGGTGTTGAGTAGCGGTTGGCAAAAAGAGCTCAACAACCTCTCCATAAACCCTTTACATCAACCGTTGATTCAAATTAACTTTTTCTGCCACAACCAATTCAAATGTTTTATACTAATGAGAGTTTCTATTACAACCAATTCTAAACTCGTCATACCAAATAAGATTTTGATTCTCTAAACCACTCCAAAACTTTACCAATAACTCCCCATCCTCTCTAAAGTACTCTTCTATCCAAACACACCTAAAGTTAATCATCCCCTCAAATTTCATTTTAGTAATTTTAGAAGTTGTTAATTATAAGTTGAGATGAGAAAGAAGGATGCATGGAATTTCAAAGAATATATGATGATTGTACAAAAAGAAAACTTTTTATGATTTTGGTTGTGAGAAAGAAGATTATTACCCTCAATGCTAAAACCCTAGCTCCTACCCAAAAGTCAAGGATCTTTTTGATGAATTTGGAGAGAGTGGAGAAATGAGTATATGTTTGTTTTGGGTAATTGCTAATTTTTTATGTTAATATAAAACACATTAATAATCATTATACTTCTATTAAGCTTATAATCAAAGCTAGCTAGTAAGACCCTAGAAAGAGGGACTAATATATATAGATATATTCTCTCATCTTTAATTAATTTATCTCTTCCTTTTTTAATCATCTTCTAGTTCTGTCTCAATCCAAAAACCGTGGTTTTTTTTTGTTCATTTCTGAATATATTCTATGGTTTGTGATTAAAGAAAAACTAACCAATAGAATATGTAATATGAAGATTATTCATCATTATTAATTCATAAAACCCAAATGCTAATCATCATGAAGTTGATGCCTTCCCCTTTTTTTCCTACAAATCATTATAAAAGTAAAGGAAAATTAAACCTCTCACTAAAAAGAAATTCCTTTCAAATTGTTCATTGAAATGGATGAGTCTAGAGAGGCTATTATATTTTGCAAAATATAGGGGATAAGTATTGGGAGATTCTTTAATTTTGAACTATCTTCTCTCTTTTGCTTTTCAAAACTATATTTTTAAGAATTTGTATCTGAATCAAATAGGTTGTAAAGGTCAATGTTAATATTCTATTTGAGACTACTGTCACCAAATTCAATTTAGCTTTTAACTTTAATCAAAGAATAACTTTAGTTTTGTTTAAGAGCATGATCATTTGTGTACAAAAAATTAAATATGACACTAAAAAATCTCAATAAATAATTATCATATATAACTTTAATTTTCGAACATAAAAAGTTGCAAACAATTTCAATCCTAAAAAAGACCAGCTATTTTAAAAATCAAATACTTCCTATTTTTGTTTGTCTCAAAACAAAAAAAAAAAAAAAACTAGCTATCTTGTTTGTGAGGAAATTCATAACATCATTTAAAAAAAAAAAATCATAATGGCTTTCAATGCTTTGTTTTTATTAAAAAAAAATAATAACTTTTAATTATTTTTAAAAGTATTATATCCTAGAGTTTTTTTTTTTTTTTTTTACAAAAACAAAAAAACAAACACATACAGCCAAATTGATTATATTAATGGCTATAACAAACACTTAACCTAAAAGAAATTGTTGAGGAATAATGAGGTAAATGGAAAAAAAAGAAAAAAAAAAGAAAAAAAAAAGTGGAATAATGTTTTGTTCTCAAAGTTTGTGGGAAAATGGATGAGCAGAGGAATAAAAACATTCAAGATTCTAAATACAACCCCTCAACCATGTTTCTAATCCCTACCATTAGTTTTTAAATGTATCATCTGATAAAAATTATGATTTTACCCTTTTTTTTGTTTTTGAGTACTATGATTTTACCTTTCTAGCTAAGTACTAACTAGTAACTTTTGAACAAAAAAAAATTGATCCTTAACTAGATTAATTGCTGCAGTTTCAAGAATAGAGGAAAAGTTTAGTATATTGTAAGCTATATCAACTTAAATTTTTATATTTAATGGTATTTATTTATTTATTTATTGAAAGATCTTCAGCTCTATTTTTAAAAATGTTTTTCGCCTCATTTTCAATCAATAAAAATTTGACATTCATATAAAATTGCTAGATTAAAATCGATAGGAGAATTAGATAATGATTCTGATTAGTTATTAATTTTTGAAGATTTATACCGCAAATAAGACAACTTTTGTTTTGTTTTGTTTTTGGAGTTCCGAATAAGACAAGTTAATAAATGGGACCGTGATTATCCACTTCTAAAAGTAGCATTTTACTAGAAATATTGTTGGAAAATTTCATATTTTATTTGGCAAAACGTTTTGAAAAAGGATATTGCCAAAGTTTCTAGCAACCTTTTTCCCGCAAATACTACCCAAATGTATATTTTTTGAACATTCACATTAAAAGAATTCTCAAATATGTTTGGAATGCATTAAGGATGTGATTTTTTTTTTTTTTTTTTTTTTTTTTTTTCCATTAAGGGTGTACCTAGTTTGAATTGAATTAAAATATATAAATTTTTTAATCAATTTAAATATTTGAATTAGTCAATTTACCAACCATCTACCTTTATGTGAAATTTAATTTATATGTTTTTAAGCTAGGAGGAATTGAATTATCAAGTTATCAAGATTTTTCTTTAAAGCTTGATTCATATCCTATAAATGTGTAAAATAATAATAATAATAAATTGAAAGAGAAAAATTGGTCCATATTAACCTCAAACTCAAGCTACGTAATTGTTAGGTGCACACTTCCTAAGTTAAGCAATTTTATTAATTAATTTTGTATATATAATTTAGGTTGAGTTGAGTTACCCCAAAAAATTAATCATTTTGAAAATCGATTCAACTGAAAGAAAATTATAAAATTATAATCTAATTCAATCTTAAAAAAATATAGTCCAACCTTTACAATTTAATTTTATTAATTTGAATTATTTGAGTCCGCTCCTCTATATATATATATATATAATTTTTTTTTTTTTTCTTTTACATTAGAAAAGATAAACTTTTACCAACAAATATTTTGGTCCACATACAAGTGTTGTTGGGATTATATTATTGCTTCCCAAGTCAGCTAGTGTTGATCAATGTTTTTAAATCGTGTGTTCGTTATTGAATTTCTCAATTAGTCAACCCATAAATTATTATTATTATTATTTAAAGAACATTGATAACTAAATAGACAAATATATTATTTTTGTCTTTTCTCTTTGTAAATGATTTGTTAAGATGATTAAACCTTACCAAGAGAAATTCCATATCTTCTAAAAGTTTTTTGGCAATTTAATGAGCCTAATTTGAAGTCTCCTCTAAATAAAAACAATATATCAACATGAGAAGATAAAAATTATAAGATAATCAAAATCTTAAAAAATTAATCTTGCTCCAAAAAAGACTATTGATAATATATCAAACGACATCAATGTAAGAACGAAGATCTCAAAAAAAAAAAAAGAAGAAGCTACCAAACAATGAACCTCAAACTATATATTATATATTTCAACCTTTGTTTACCCGTTATTAATTATTAAACCTAATTTGTAAACAGTGAGGACCTTCACGAGAATTCTTCTTCTAGTCAAACTAATTAGCTATATTAATTTGATTCAAGATGCATATCCTATAAATTAATAATATAATTTCAATATAATTGATTTCACCATAAATATCATATTTCCAAGACCATGTTGAATTGATTATTAAAGAAGTATTTGGAGTACGCATGATGATTTGAGCAAGAAAGTTTAGTAAACTTGAATTTGAGAATATAAGTTTGAAGAATATATTTAAAAAAAGAAAATGTCTGACTTAGATTATTTTGTTCAAATTTGTCGGTTTTTCAAATAAAACATAAGATTAAATTTTACTTCATCTATATGTACATTCAAGATATCAAATTAAACCTACACCAAAATAGGTCAAAAGAAAATATAAGATTTATTGATATACATTATAAACATTAAAAAAAAAAAAATAGATGGAATCTCTTCATTTAAAAGAAATTAAAGGAAAAAAGGAATGAAACATATATACAAGAATATTGAACAAAAACATAGAGCAAATATATTCTCTGCAAAACGAAAACATAAAAATCTTTATGGATTTTTTTTCTTTTCTTTCTTTCATTAGAGGGGCTTTTGCTTTTCCACCACTAAATTCTTTCTTTTTATGTTAAATCATGTATAAAAATAAAAATAAAAATAAAAATAAAAACTTCATTTTTCTTTTTTTCCTTTTTAATGTATAAATAAGAGCCTCCCCACCCTTCACCTCACCTTCACATAGTACATATTGTCATGATTTGCCCTTTGAAAGCATGAAAATTGCAGCATAGCATCTACACACATGACTACCTCATATATTATAAAATTCCCACTCATTATATATCACTTCCTCCACACATTAATTCTTGAGTGCTTAAATTCATCCCCACACTTATCACTAATTTCAATGGATTTCCATGTTGTTGGATATAATCAAATTTATTCTAACTGACCAGCTTAAATTTTTAGGTTAATTGGTGCTTTAATATAATTTAACATGATATCAAAGTAGGAAGAAATTAAATTCTTCTCGTAAGAAATTTCTCAAATTAATATAATTAAATTCACTTTCAAATAAATAAGAGTTAAATACGAATTTTCAAAATCAAACTCATAATTGTCAAACAATGAAATAACACCCCATGGACCTTTTCAATAGTTAGATTTTTTTACTAATGGATTCTAACTCTTGCAAATTAATATATATATATAAAAGCTTATTATAACCGTGTGATAGACCCATCTCCGTTAAAAATAGTTAAAGTTTTTCTTAAGATAAACTATTTTGGGATTAGATAATAAATTATGAATTTTGTAATGGTAATTAATATTTTATCCATTAAAATATGACCCTCAACTGAAAAGAAAATCGATCAACCAGTGAAGAGAATAAGAAGCTAAGGTAGGTACTATGGTTTCAATATATTAATGAATTGATTTATTTAAATTTTTATGTCAATTAAATTTTTTTTTTTAAATAAATATAAAAATATTAAAAATATATATATAAGCTAAAAGTGATCATTATTAAAATATCACAATTAAAAATATTCAATTTTAAAGCATATAGACTAATTAAAGCTAGATCTCAAATCAAAAGACTAAAAATTTAATTTTTCCTTTATTTTATCTCATCTCTCTTTTAAATTTTCTTACATATTGTAGATTACCCTGTCATAAAATCAATAGTTTATTTAATAGGTTTGAAAAAGAAATAACTATGGTTCTTTAAGAATGGATGAGAATGAATCCAATTGTGTTGCCAATTCATTTTCATGTTCTTTTCTAGAGATTAGGATTTCAATTACCACACTTTTCGGTTTTGTTTTATCTTATTAATGAATCCATGGATATATAAAAACTTGTGGGTATAAAATTTGTCAATTATATATATATCATTAAGCTGATTTTAAAGTCAAAAAGAGAAAAACAAAAATAAAAACAAAACAACGGTTAAAAAGGAACACTTTCGAAACCCCTCCAATTTTGTTGGATTAAAAAAACAACAACGGTTACACTTTTGTTAAAAACGTGTTTTGAAAATAAAAAAACTAAAAATAAAAATAAAAATCTTGGGTATAATCTTTATACAGGGTTTTTTTTTTTTTTTTTTTTTTCATTTCATTTTTATCGACTCAGAAAGATATTAAAAATTACTCTAAACAAATAATCCTAAATATCAAATTTTAAATTTTTTTTATTACTAGTAAATTTAGAAAATGAAGAATGGATAGACTTGAGAGAAAACATACTAGTCATCATATGTCAGATATCAATATTCCACTCCTCAAAGCATATTCTAACAAGCACACATAATCTATGTCACTATAATATATGTTTTATTCCACTTACAAAATAATATGATAGACAAAAAAACCAAGCTATATATATGTGTGAATTTATTACTTGTAATATACCTAAAATATTATCGTATCAATCTAGTTATTGGCTCAATTAATTATCAAAACATAAATTTGAATCTTCAATTTTATTTCAGGTTGAATTCTATATAAAATAAAAATTTTGGAATAATTATGATGGTCCTATATAAAATACTTCTTATCTTTTTATTTTTATAATTATTATAAATTACATGACTTTGAAATATGAAAATAAGATATTTTAATATATTGAAAATTACGTTCAATCAGTCGTCATCTTAAATGTTGAAGTAAATAGGTTAAAGAGAGGATTTTAACTATGTATGAAATGACACGATAGAAATTTGAATTCAAGATGTTCTACTCTAATATCATATTGATTCATATTAAATCAACAATAATTCAAAAGTTTAAACTCGTGAATCAAAATTGTTGAGAAATCTAAACATATTTCTTCTAAATCAATACAAAATAAAAATCAAATGAGATGAATAACAAATAGAAGAAGATGAAGAAGAAAATAACACACCGATTTAAGTAATTAGGAAACTAGACCAATCTCCACTATTTAAAATATGAGAAAGTCTCTTATTCATAATTATCATTGAAGTATTCAAGAGTTCATACGGTGTTTAGAGTTTCTCTCACGAAAGAAGATGAATCCACGTGCGGTTAACAATTAACCACCCAACTAACTTCTAAATTGAAACTAATTTCACCAATAAATTAAAATAAATGATGTTTAATTTATATTTTATGGAAATAAATTTAATTATATTAACTAACCCAATAAAAAAAACTAACATTAAATGAATACATATGCTTTTAAGAAAATTTCAATTTAACAAATGTGTGAGAACTTGATTCAAAAAAGAATGTGTGAGAACAAATCTTGACCTCTCAAAATATAAAATAAACATAAATAGATAAAAAGTAAACCCACGACCAAATGAATAGTGATGAGATTCGGATGCTTTTTACAAGTAATTTTAACCAATAAATTGCATCTGACAAATGATTTGATTCTTGGATACACATGATTTTTTATTTTTTATTTTTTATTTTTCTAACCCACCACTTTATTTTCTTATTTGCATTAAAAATTATAAACACATAGTAAATTCACTGTGAAGGTTCGATTCTAATGGCTCCTAAAACCCATCAATGTTTTTAAAGGCAATTAAATTAAATAAATAAGACAAACAAAGACGACCGTGAAAAGCGAACACATAGACCGTTTTTTTTTTTTTTTTAATAATTCAACAATAATAGAACTATCATAATAGTTTAATGCTAAAAAATATATTAAAAAATTGAAAATTTGTGATTCAATAATTGATGGTCATCTACCCCAAAATTTAAGTCTTTCATTAATTTACTAATTTTTAATATTACATATTTAGAACACTGGCACCCCATTCCAAAATTATGACTTTCATATTAAATTTATTCATAGATTTTGAAATCAAAACTTTTAAGAGAGCACACGTTGAATCTCCGAGGGACAACCCAATAGTTGAGGGTATCAGACTATGGACTTTAAGATATGTTTCTTCAAGAAAGATTCTTGATCCGAAGTTGCTAGAGACGGCTTAAATTAGAATATTCTCTGAAGTATTTCAGTGTTAGAGGCTAAGATAGGCTAGTAGTGCTTCATGTATGAGAGAGTGAAATTCCAATTTCTCAATTTTCAAAAAAAGAGAGCATGTGTTGAAAAATTCAATTTTTTGACCAACTAGAAGACTATATATGATATTTGTCTGTGGATATTGTGATATGGGTGAAAAGTGTTTATTTACCATGAATTTGATTGGAATTTAATGGGTAGGATTGATCAAAACTATGACATCATTTTAGAGCTCTTGTTATACTTCTCTCTTGAAAGTATGTTAAGTAAAAACTTGGACATTAAAGACGTGGTTGTTGAAATTAAATTAATGCAAATTTCTTTTTTTAGTTCAAATTTATGCTAGCTATTTTTTAGTTCAAATTGATTGCCAAAAATATGTTTACTTTCTTTTAGTTTTAGTTTTAGCTTTAGTTTTTTTTTTTCTTGGCCCATTTGCAAAAATAAAAAATAGGGCTGTTTGAAAACTAGGTACTTTCTTTTCAAGTGATTGCATGTAGAAGGTTTTTTTTTTTTTTTAAATAATAATTTCTTACCCAAATTCCTCATGAGAAAAGAAAAAGGCTTTTGAAAAAGACATAAGCTGCAAGCATCCAGGCTTTGTTAAAGCAAAATTTAATATAAAAAAATTACTTGGTTAGAAGCTTGAGAATATAAATAGGACTTTGATTCCTCAACACAAAAATTCACACACACATATATATATATATAGCTATATGGTTGCTATTGAAACAGTTGTAATGTTGATGCCCCCACTTCTCCTTTTTCTTTTTCTTTTTCTTTTTTCCCTTTTGTGTTTTCATTTCATTTGGATTTTTCATTCCTAAAACCACATGTTTGGAGCTGTTTGATCTGATGTGAGAATGTTTCAGAGGAGATTCTATTTCCAAACCACTTATTGGATCACTGTTTAAAATGTTTAAGAAGTTGTTTTTTTAATCTATTTTAAAGTTATGAATTCCAAAGCTATACACACAAATTATTGTTAAACAATACTCATTTAAGAATGACCCATAATTTATTTATAGCAATACTTCCCTTTTAATTCAAACTAGTAAAAAGATTCTGAGTTTATAACCCTCTTGATTAACCGATTTTACATGATGTCATCAAAGTTTTTTTTTTTTTTTTGCTATAGCAACCCTAATATATGTTAAGAAAAAATAAGAATAGACCAAATATAAATTTTAAGAAAAATTATCTTTTTAGTTTTTTCGTTTTTACTTTTTTTTTAATTTATATATTTCAAAATCAAACATTTTTACTTTTTAATACTTAATTTTAGTAGTGTAAATAACTAAATCATTAATTACACAAATAAATGTCGAGTAGAATAATAACTAAACTAATTTTAAACTAACCAAAAGGGACGGTCGCCTCATAGTTTCATTATTTGGTGGTAATTCAATTCAACTATTTGGCTTTCATAGTAATACCTTTTTATAGAATTTGTGGTCCATCTCTCCCAACTTATATTTAAAAAAAAATAAAAAATTAAACTATAATATATCTATGAAATGATTATTTTAACTTTAATGTGACTTTAACTTTTCAATATATATAAGTTATTTTAAAATATATAAGATAACTAAAATTAAATATAATTATGTGATAAGAGATGAGTCCTAATGGCATTAACCTTGTACCAATTAAAAATATATTATGAGTTTGAATCTTCACTCACCAATTAACAAATTGAGCATTTTTTTAAAAAACATTTAAAAGTAAGAAACTCAACAATTTACCTGAACACCAAATTTTAATAAAATAACATTTTAAAAGAAAAAAAAAAGTTAAAAGAGAATATAACTTTCCATAATATTATATATATATTCTATAGTCCAAGATCCTTTGTCCAAACACTTATTTAAAAAGCCCCCCTTTCATCTCCATTTCTCCCCATAGTAAGGAAGAAGATCAAAGCCCTTCCATTTATTCACTTCTTTTTCAAGCTGCGACAGCCATGGCTGCCGCCGTGAACTCCGCCTTCCTCCGCGGCTACCTCCACTCACTGTCCCAAACCCCTCACAGGCTAAAAAAGAGAATGCTAGCAACATGGACTCCTGATCAAGAACTTAACCAAGTCAGGCAAAGATCAGGAGCTGACATGAAGAGGAAGCTCAAGTGGTTCGATTTAGTCGCCCTCGGCGTCGGAGGAATGCTCGGCGTAGGTGTCTTTGTCACCACCGGACCCGTCGCCCTCCATGTCACCGGCCCCGCCGTCTTCTTGTCCTATATCATCGCGGGAATATCCGCTCTCCTCTCCTCTCTTTGCTACACCGAATTCTCCGTCCATGTCTCTGCCGCAGGCGGAGCCTTTAGTTACTTACGACTTACTTTCGGTACGGAGAAGTCATGTTTAAACTCTAATAATGCTGTTTATATCCGACATTAAAGAAATTTGAATTGTGGTTATTTATCGATTTAAACTTTTGGATTATGAGTGAGAATTTTATATATTATTAAATTACACGAATTTTTATCTCAAAATATTAATGTTATGTGGTTTCTTTACCTTTTCAACGTGAAATTCTCAAAATATATATGATAGAGAAGTCATGTGTTTAAACTCTTATATTGTTGTTTATATCTGACATTAAAGTAGTTTGAATTGTGGTTATTTTTCGATTAAACTTTTGAATTGAATGGTAATGGAATGAAATAACTAACTTTTGAATTGTGGTAATTTTTCACTCTAATTCTCAAGTTATATATTGAATAGTTCTTTTTTTTTTTTTTTTTTTTTGGATTAATTGCAGGTGAGTTTGTGGGATATTTTGCTGGAGCAAACATAATAATGGAATATGTGTTGTCAAATGCAGCAGTGGCAAGAAGTTTTACAGAATATGTTTGTGTGGCATTTGGAGAAAGTGAAGCAAATGCATGGAGAGTGGAAGTACATGGTTTGTTAAAGGGTTATAATATGTTGGATTTTCCTGCTGTCGCTCTCATTCTTCTTCTCACTCTTTTCCTTTGCCACAGGTAATTACTATTTCCCTTTTCTCTCACGAGACATATCGTATGTTCCTATCAAATTTGAATGTCGAGGAAATTTATTACTACATAGATGACTATATTATAGATTTAATCTATCACCTATTAATTCCTCAAGTCTCACTCTTAACCATTTGATTACTTCCTGATTGATTCACTTTTAATCATCCATTCATCATGGTTTCAAATAATCACTTTTGTTTATATAATAACAATAATAATAATAATATAATTTTTTCAAAATAAAAACTAATTTCATTATAATAGATCAATCCGAGCTAGCTTATGCGTATTTCGATTAACTTTACCGACAAACTATTCAATCGATCCTATAATATTTAGTTGTCAAGGGAAATAATTTATAAGTAGGTGAACACCATAAATTAAATTTATAATATTTTAATTTTCGAAGATTACCCGAGTGACCACTAATTAGTCAACCCTTGATAATAATTTTAATTTCCTAAACTTGTGGGATTCTTTTAGTTATGTAGTCATTTTCAAAAGTGGGGTTGTTTTAATTATTCATGTAACTTGAAAATCCCAAAATCCCAACTTTTTTATTATGTTTGAGAATATATATTGGATATATAGTAGAGATTTTTAATTATATGTTGTGTGTATATTTGGCAGTACAAAGGAGAGCTCAACATTAAACCTAATAATGACAGTGTTCCATGTGATATTCTTTGGGTTTATAATTGGATGTGGGATTTACAAAGGAAGTGCAAAGAATTTAGTAAAGCCAAGTGGGTTGGCTCCTTTTGGAATTAAAGGGGTTTTTGATGGTGCAGCCATTGTTTATTTCAGCTATATAGGCTTTGATTCAGCTTCAACACTTGCTGAAGAAATTCAAAACCCTAAAAAGAGTCTTCCAATTGGCATAGTGGGTTCTGTTATCATTACTTCTGCTCTCTATTGCCTCATGGCTTTGTCTCTTTCTCTCATAATCCCATACAATCAGGTCTCTTTAATAATTATCTTCTTTTATTTTTTTTTACATAAATAATAGCCGTGCCACAAGAACATAATTCAACTCGCATAAAATATATAGATTAATGATTAAAAGGTCGTGTATTTGAATCTCTCAATCTTATATATTATTGTTATAAATTCAAAATAAATAAATGAAGTTGCTCTTTCCCTAATCATAATTGTGTGAATAAGGTTTTGTCAAATACAATAACTTAGGCTCTCATTGATAATTATTTTTGGTTTTCGATTTTTAAAAACTAAATTTATTTCATCTTTATTGAAAAAAAAAAATTGAATTTTTAGTAAAAAATTCAAAAACAAAAACAAGTTTTTAAAATTTTCAAAACTTGTTTCGATTCAGATTAAAGTTGATAAGGAAAACTAGAAAATTCACAAGTGCAAGTAGTATTTATAGAATAATTAATTTTTTTATAAATAAAATAAATAAATAAAAATAAAATGATTATCAAGTTAAGCCCTTAACTTTTAACTAACATAAGCCACTAAAAATATATAATTAATATAAACAAAAACTTATTTATTTGAAAAGGTCTCTTTTTTTTTTAACAAAGAAAAGGTCTCTCTTAAAACAAAGAGAAGTACTTAATTCATTTGACTTAAAAAGGAAACTAAATTATATGTATTAATAGGTCTACCACACATGTTGGGTCCAAAAAATTAAAATATTTCAGCAAATAGCTATAGCAACAATTAAATATATAAGAAGAATAATCCTAAATCTAAATGAGTTGTGACTAGAAAATAGTTCCTCCAATTGGGTCATTGCTAATATAATTATTCAATTAAAAAAATATATATTTTGAACAGATATCAGAAAGAGCTGCATTTTCAATAGCTTTTAAGAGGATTGGTTGGAAATGGGCAAGCAATTTAATAGGTGGTGGGGCAAGCCTAGGAATTGTGGCTTCTCTTCTTGTGGCTATGTTGGGTCAAGCAAGATATCTTTGTGCTATTGGAAGGGCTAGGTTAGTCCCTTTTTGGCTAGCCAAGGTTCATCCTTCAACAGGCACACCATTGAATGCTACACTCTTTTTGGGTAACCCCTTTTCTATTTATTTTATTTTTTTAAATTTTATTAGAGTCCACTTAAGAAATTCTTTAATAGATCTAGTTGATGTTAACTCATTAATAATGCACCCTATGTTAGCCTAACATATGTTTAAAGTTTTGATTTTGAGTTTAGGAATGATATTTGGTACGATTGATAACGACGAAAGAAGATGTAAAGTGATCAGATAATTTATCCTAGTGATTTAATGGTTTGGAAGGACTTTAATATTATGGTAAGACAAATTAAGTCAAAACATTTTGATTAGATTATTGTTAAACTTAAAAGGTTTAAAACTCAATGCATGAACTTTCATAATATAAGGTAGATATATGATCGCAATGAGTAGTTTAAACTCTCAAATTTTTCTATTTATGTTCTCATATCACGAGTCAAATTTTTGGAGTGGATCCAAAAATTTAAGCTTTCTTGATTACTTATGAATATGTTTTGGGAACATTTTAATGGATTTCTTTTTGTTAAAATAAAAATTGAATATAACTTAACCTATCGACTTAATTAGTTTTAATCTAGTAGATATTTTAATAGGTATTAAAACCATACAAAAAAGTATCAAGGTGTTTTAGTTATTTATTAAGATCACATGCTTTTTTAACTTAATTTTAGAAATTGGCTCTCTTTTTTTAGTTTGGCAACTCAAAAAAATTACTAGAAAACAAAAAAGGGATAAAATCAGCCGTGATGTAAGAAAATATGAGTGGAAAATGTTCCATCAAAGTTCTAACATTGCAAATCCCTCTTTATCCTATTACACAGGACTTTGCACAGCATCAATTGCACTTTTTACTGAGCTTTACATAGTCATTGAAATGATCTCAATTGGGACACTCATTGTGTTCTACCTAGTAGCAAATGCAACCATCTATCGTCGATACGTTACGGTTAGCAAGCATCCTCCATCTCGCATTCTCGTGTTCCTCCTTTTCCTCTCGTGTTCCTCCATCGGTTTTGCCCTATCGTGGAAGCTCAACCAACAATGGTGGGGTCTTTCCTTCTTTGGTGCATCAACGATCTTCATCATTGCCCTATTCCACTACAAAGTACCGAGCCACCACTCACTCGAGGAGTGGTCGGTACCACTCATGCCGTGGCCGGCGGCGACATCCGTATTCCTTAATGTGTTCCTCATGACCACATTGAGGATGTTGTCATTCCAAAGATTTGCAATTTGGTCTTGCTTGATAACATTGTTCTATGTGGTGTATGGTGTTCATTCAACCTACAAAGCTGAGGAAATGGAGATGAATAATAGGGTTGGTGAAGTGACCAATGTGAATTCAACAATTATCCAACAAAACAAGCTGGATATACAAGTGCTTTGATAATGAAAGTTGACTTTTTCTAACACACCACTTTTCTACTAAAAATTTGCTCAAATTCTTTTTTCCTTTTTAGTACTCTATGAGGTCTAAGGATAATGTGGGTTCTTTATTGTGTAAAATATTGTAGATTTGAAACTTATTCCAAAGAAGAAAAAACACTTTAGTAACAATATTATACAATATAATAAAAGTATGTGAAGTCTACAATATTAGATCAAACATTTTAGAGTGATTATTTGGTTGGTTTTTTGGAAAAAATACGTTTTTTTATAATATAAGTTGGGGGAATGGGATCACAAACCCTACACAAAGGGTGTTACTACTCTCAAATAAATTAGAATCAAATACCAATTCTTGAGATCGAATCTGGGACCATGATATTGAATTGAATTACCACCAAACAATGAAAAAAAGTACTATAATGCAATATGATCCAACCATATATACCAAATAATCACATTACAGTAGTTGTATTACTGCTTTTCTTTTTCTTTTTTAATGAAAAGAGATACTTCATTATATATTTAAAATTCTTGCTTTAAATTATTGATCAAGATTTTTTTTTTTTATATGCATACAATTATACTTCATATTGATGGATAAGTATGTAAGATTCATATGATCTTAATAAACAATCTCTAATTCAGAGTTGTAGAACAATAATGATAATTTTTTAATAGGTTGAATTTACGACACCGAAAAAGAACATTAATTATAATATCTTCCATCAAAATAAGAAGCAATTTTGCAAATATCTTTGAATGTTCGAACATTCTAAAATTAACTAAATTGAAGATCTTTCTAGCTGATTAGATCAATTATATGTATTTTACTAATTGGTACATAACTATAATTCATCATTCTATTGCACTTTCTTGATTTTGATAAAGAATTGTCCCTCAAAAAAGACAATTTTTCCACTTGTTTACAAAACCAACCCTACTCATAGGTTCTAACATAGGAATTGAATTGAGAATCATGGTGGACATTTCATATGGAGATCTCTATATGGGTAATCCAATTTCCATGGTGGGAGTTGAAATATTGAGACAAAAGAAAGAATAAAGCCAATAACCCCTCTTTTCCCCACTCACAAATGGAAAATTAAGAAAGAGAAAAATAGGTAAATATTAAATTAAAAAAAATGAAAAAACATAAAAAAATGAAAAAGGGAGAGAAGTGATCTTTTTGGCTACACTTTCTCTTTTAACTTCAACTGTCAATTGCACTTGACATAAAGAAGAAAGAAATGTATTCCATGACAGAAGAGATCTTTTTTGGAAGTGGATGAAAAGATGATTGAAGCAAATTAGGCCATATCCAAACACAAGTGGTGGACAAATGTGTGTTTTGGTCCTTAGTTCACAATTTAAATACCCAAGTTTTGTTTTTCCAAATCATCTTTCCCCAACTTGTGTTTTGTCATATGAAAAAAAAAAAAAAAAAAATTTGTTTCTTTTGTTCCCCTATAAAATTTAGGCCTTTATATTGATAGTTATTAGTGAATTTTTTAAGTGACATTGATATAGAGTATCATAAATGTTTCTTCTATGATATATGATAAAAATGTCATAAGCATTTTATGTCATTTTAAAACTATGGTTAAAATGTAGATTACGACATTCTTTAATTACTAATGACATTAATGTTTTGACAGCCATGAAATAACAAAAGAAAAGGCTTATGGTGTTTTGAAATATATATATATATAGTCATGAAAATTTAGATGATTTTAGCTTTTTTTTAGTTACATAATAAGATGGAGAATCAAACTCATGGCATCTTTATAGTTCTAAGGTATAATATCAATTTCATTGAACTATTATTTTTACTGACAAATAATGATAGTTTGTAGACCGTGATATAATTACAATAATGGTTAATAAATATCATAAAATGTGTTTTTTGATAATCTTAAATTTTTATGAACTATAACTTCGTTTTACACTTGTAATTGTTAAGAATTTGCATTTCTTGATAGTTGAAATGTATACAAGAAAAAACTTATCAAGATAATTTTAAATTTATAAAATTGATTATATTCCCACTAATTTATTCAATGAATCTATGGTAAGTACCTCTCTTAAACCTATCAATATACATTCATTTGTAAGATAAATTCAATGAAACATCATTCAATTCTAGTAAATATTATCATCTTAATTAGTGTTTTCATCTCTATCAAACCCGTGCAAATGGCACAATTTCTCTCATTATTGTGTTTAAATAACTTACATCATAGTATCTACAAATTTTGGTTAGATACTGAATCTTATTATAATAATTAAGCATATGACTTTATTTTTTTTAATTCTTCTTGTTGATTTTACATTAGAAAATGACTTGACCCTTTTTTGTTTACCAATACCAATGCTTTGATCTTATATAGGATTGCATTTGTAAATATGATTTGACATTGAATATGAAAATAAAATGCGCATTATCTTTGTATATATTTTTATTTTTATTTTTATTTATTGAATTGATAGGTTGATCGTTATCAATTGGTGGGGCTTGATGCAAAATATTTTGCTTTTATCATTGTTATTGGCCAATTGGATATTCAAATTATCTTTCGAATTTGATGGATTATGGATAAAGTTACGTATTCGATTTCAAAAGTTGATAAAAATGTCTTTTTAAAAATTTCAAAATTAAGAATCCTTGAAAATTCATCTATAATATGTGAAAAAATATTATTAAAAAATCATTTTAGGATAAGAAATGTAAACAAGATAACTTCAAACTTCATAATGGCCATCGTCTTACCAGACCGGTTGATTAGTACATAATTCTAATATTATAATATGTAATTTAAATCATGTTTGATAATCTATTTTATTTTTAAATTTAAATTTACTTTATCATATGTTTTATCTTACTTGGATATTTCTATCTTATTTATATTTTTAGAAACTAAACCAAAATCTAGAAAAAAAAAAAAAAAAAAAATTCAAAAGTTTATTTTTATTTTTGAAATTTGGTTAGTATTCACGTAACTTTTAAAGAAATATGAATACATTGGAGGAAACACGAAAGACGTAATAGGAAATTTGATTAAGAATAGGCTTAAATTTTAAAAACCAAAAACAAAAATGATCGAATAGGACATTGAGGTACTTAAAGTGATGAATTAAATTGATGGTGACTACTTACTTAAGAATTAATTTTTTATGCATTTCTTTGACATCAAAATGTGACATTCAAATATTGTAAGATTAAAACGAGATATATCTCGTGACATTAGTCGAGGTGCACGTAAACTGAAATTATATTGTTGACTAAGAAAAACCATTGTATCATATAATTATTAAGTAGAAATATTTTTTTATCACATAATTATGTGCCACATTTAGAATATTAAATAATATTGTGTGGAATTTTGATAAGTCATAGTCAAAAGACTATGCCATGAAATATTTTGCGTTTAAGATATGGACAACGAATCAGAGGCAGCTTCCATTAAACAAGCTGAAAACCCATAATTTTGCCGTTTATTTCCATCAAAGTTTTTCCACAGTTTTTTCCAACATTTATTGGATCATTTTAATCCAATCATTCTTATTCGGACTTTTCCAAAAAGAAAAATGTTAATTAAAAAATAAAAAAGAAAAGAAAAGAAAAATGGCTCTATTGTTTCAGGAAGTTTTTATTGTGGTTATCGGCCATCCTTTCTTAATTTTAACATTTCTTCCATAAATGTGTTCATAAGGTCGATTTGTTCATTATTTGGAATTTAATTTTTTGCTTCGAAAATTAATAAACTTATAAATATTTTTTCATCGGAATATTTTTGCTTTGAAAAGTAATAAACTTATAAATACATAAAATTAAAAATGAAATTGCTATCAAATAAGTTTTAAATAATTGGTTTATTGTCATCACCATGTCACTAGAGTGCTATTTGATATCTAGAATATAATAGTAAACTTTGATCATCGATTCGCAAACTTCCTTGTAATTGTCAATGAAAAGTTTTTATTTAGTTAAAATATTTTTTTTATCTATTTTTGTTACCTATATGCTTTTAAAGGTTTAATTTTAATCATAAAACTCAAACATTGATACGTATGATATATATCTTAGTTATTTTTCTAAAAATAGTATTTTTATGTTAGCTTTTTAAGAAATATATAGACATTGTGTCGTTTATTATATTTAAATCACAATAATTATTGAATATAAAAATTAAATTCAAATTTTTATAGGGATCAATTTAAATAATTAAAAACACAATGGACTAAAATTCGAGATTTCTTAGGGAGTCCGTCCAAAATGAAATGACTAAATGTGATTTTAAATCAAGAAAAATTAAAATCTTTATATATTTTATATATAGATATAAAAAAATGATTAGATTCAGAAATGTAGTTTGATATCGTCAAATTTCAAACGCAAGAATGGCGAAAAAAAAAAGTAGGATAGGACAAAAAGAAATTAAAAATCTGCGGGGCAAAAACGTAAATTCGGTGGTAGCTATATTTCGGGGATTAAAACAAAAGGTAATTGGAAAAATTAAGAGGCGGGGCAAAAATGTAATTCCAAATCGTAACCATAAATTGAAAAAATTGAACCCGACGTGAATCGAACACGCAACCTTCTGATCTGGAGTCAGACGCGCTACCATTGCGCCACGGATCCGAAGATGTGAAATGATTTCGATTGTTATTATATAACTTTAAATAAAAAGCTTCATAAATCGATAGTGATAATTGGGCCAAATGAAGAGCCCAGCGCCTTTTGTGGGTTTTTATCAAATTCAGCCCAATCTTTAGAGTTTTAGTCATGGTTCTTTTTAGAAACAAAATAACATCACAATTTTGACCTCTATATTTGGAGACTTCTAAGTTATGTTATTGATACGTTAAGTATATATTGAAAAATATATATATTTGGTGTACCCATTCTCATAAGAGATGTCCACAAGGCGGGGTGGGGCTGGGGAATGGCTTCCCCGTCCCCCGTCCCCGCCACCGAAATTAATCTTCGTCCCTAGAAAAATCACCATTTTTTTCTCGGGAATCGGGTTGCCCACGGGGAATTTTCCCCATTCAATTTTTTTTGTTGCATTTTTTATATTTTATGAATAATAATATCAAATAATTAATTAGTCTTAGAAAATATTTATCAAATTTCAACTATATTGTTAATTATTAAGAAACAATATTCATTTGAATACATAATTTCAAGCACAAATATTTTTTGTTATCTAAAATTTAAAGGATTAAAATGAGAAAAATGTATAATAAAAAAAAAATACACAACATCCAAGGGTAATAATTTTTTTTTTTTATTGAAGACACGGCTACACCATCACATCAGCAGCTCATAACTATAATATTATACTAATAAAAGTTTAAAAATATATGTATGCTATAGGAGAATGGTAAACGGGGCGGGGATAGGGGAAACGGGTTCCCCGTCCCCGGCCCCGTTTAGCCAACGGTGAATTTTCTTTCCCCGTCTCGGTCCCGTTCCCCGCCTAAATGGGATTCTCCGACCCGTTAGGAGTGGATCCCCGCAGGAAAAATGAACATCTCTAATTCTCAGCTTTTTGTTTCTCGATTTTGAAAAACACTACCAAGATATTACAAAAATTGAGAAAAAAAAAATCAAGTTTATTATTATTTTTATTTTTGTAAAAATGGTGTACGATATTATTCTTATACACCCATTATTGTTTTTAAATAAATAAAAGTCAAATACCAATTTTCATGATCTAATTTATAGCTTTGGTGTTGAACTGAATTTCTACCAAATAATGAAATCATTATGTCATCAATCATTTCGATCAATTTTTTTATTTAATAATAATTGTAGTGGATCTTTCAAACATTTAACTTTTAAATATTAAATCATATAAAATGTTAATAGAACTCTACTTCTTTCTACGAGTGTATAACTTTTAAATGTTTAATAATAATTGTAGTGGATCTTTCAAACATTATTAATCTGTTAGTTATATATTTATAGTATGTAATTTGTTGTCCCGAACCTGATGCATTGGGTCCACCCCTAGAGGAAATAATATCGTCGAATATGTCTCTATGTTTAAATGTCACGGAGATTACTATCACTTCAACTCAAATTTGGTTAGATTTGACCGAATATGTTAATATGCCAAAATTTCGCGTAACTTAGACTTAATTCCGTGTTAGGGTTAAGTTTTCCCCTAATTTCTTATATTGTGATTTATTTTTATCTTTTGACAAATGTTTCAAGTTCACCATATTCATCTATGACATTAGAAAAAATATATATTTATTTTTTCCTTCTTGGTTTTTCTTACGGTGAAATGACTAACAATAGTTTAAGTCCCGTTTGGTAATTTTTTATTTTTTATTTTTGAAATGGAAGTTTTTTTATACTCAAATTTTCTATAATGTATTTATCTTTCCTCAAGAAAGTAGGTGAAT
Organism: Sechiopsis laciniata; assembly: GCA_037833695.1. Classification (NCBI taxonomy): domain Eukaryota; kingdom Viridiplantae; phylum Streptophyta; class Magnoliopsida; order Cucurbitales; family Cucurbitaceae; genus Sechiopsis; species Sechiopsis laciniata. The sequence continues at coordinate 266,731 of JBBMKA010000018.1, forward strand.
GTTAACTAAATTTAAAAAACAAAAACAAATTTTTGGAAGTTACTTTTTTTTTTACTTTTTAAATTTTTTGTTTAGTTTCTAAAAATATAGATAAAATATAGATATTCGAGTAAAAAAAATATGATAAAATAGTTATTCTAGGCTTAAATTTCAAAAACTAAAAACAAAATGCTTTCACGATATACATTATATATACACACAAAAAAATCTATGGAAATTAAATTTTTAGTTTTTTTAAAATTTGATCAACAATTTAAGAATCTATCAAAAAATTAATATGATCATGGCTATTAAACCAAATATGATTTCATTAGAAACTTCTTTTAACTCTAATTACAACTAAAATGGTATCTTAATATTTGTGAATAGTAATAAAAATCTCAATTACATGTTTGGTTTTGGAAAAGTTGAGTGGAAGGTGAAATAGTTGAATGGTTTGAATACGGTTTAAATGAGTGGTGGCAAAAAGTCTTGTTTGAATAAGATTATTTGTATAGATGATTACATAAAATTTTTGTTTGAATAAAGTTGTTTGTCGGAGGTGTTGGAGGAAAATCTTATTTGGACAAAGTTGTTTGGAGAATGAGTTCACATGAAAAATAATTCTTTTTAATGAGTTATTGTAGACAAACTTTGCTTGGCTAAAATTGTTTGGAGAAATAATTGGAATGAAAGATTAGACAGAGAAGTTAGAATGTGAAGTTGAAAAAAATGTATACTTTAAACAAACATAAAGTAAAATTTACCAGATATTTCTTCAACAAACTTTCCATTTATTTATGCATGCCTTCGGAGGTGTTTGGATGATGAGTTATTTGAGTAGTTAAAATTGAGAGTATGGTAAAAAATTCTTTTGGATGTAATTTTTTGTAGAGAGGTTATAGACATTAACTTATTTGGATGTAAATTTAAAATGAAGCGTTAAAAAAAAAATTATTATAATGCTAACTTACAGTTATTTTGAATGATTTTTAATAATAAAAATGAAAAATCATTTTAAATACTTAAAAGAAAATTATTTGGATATAATTTTTTAAGAAAGTAATTAATAAATATTCCTTTAGCATAGAGTAAAAATATATCCTTTTTCTAAAATTGATGTGATGTGTTGAGATTGCAATACGTGGATGGGAGCACTGCCAAAAATATGGACAGGTCAGCTTACTACCAGATACAGAAGCGGCCAAAAATTGCCGATAATTTGTTTCTTTTTGACACGTGGAATTTTCTGGTTGCAAAAACGAAACTTTTTTGTTCTTTTCGAATAGTTTATTGCCACGTGTAGTGGTGAGAATGAACGACGTGATTCTTTGACTCATGACTTTTGACTGTTGCGATACTAAAATCCATCTCTTTCAAACCTCTTACACGCGCGTCTGGAAGCTGAAGCTACACGCGCTAAAACTTCATACTATTTATTATTTATTATTATTATAATTGTTTTTTATTCTATACATTTTTTTAATTCAACAATAAACAATTTAATCTAAAGAAATAGAGTTTTAATGGCGATATGTACGATTTAGTAATTAAGAGATTATCGATTTAAAGTCTCACTTATAATTTTTATTGAATTAGACAAAAAAACAATAAGTATAGAATATAAATAGTTTTCTTTTTCTTTACTCGAATGTAAACAATAAACAATATCATAACACACCAAATGTGTGTTAATAATTATAAAGTTAATTGAAAAGATGAGAACCCAACCAAAATCTTTCACATTCGTTTATTGTTTACTTTAAATATGTAACTTTATGGATTTATTGTATAAAGGTCTAATATCAATGAAGATAATTGTCATAACTTATATATCATGGTTTTTCTTCATCTATCCAATATGTGACAACTTTATTTGCATCCAACAATCCTTCCCTTCGTATAAAGTTCCACCAAGCCTTTTATGTTGGGCTCGTCTTTTACATTCGGCACTAGAGGGTTATTTCCTCCCCTCAAACAAAGATTGAACCACCCCTAAAATAGTCAATCCATCTTTACTGACATGCACCAACTTCAATTCTCCTTATAGTACACCATTAGGCTATAGAATGATTTTCTGCAACAACTGTTAAATTTGACTGACTCCTCTTAATTTGAGAGTGTATCGTTAGTCAATTTGTCAAGCTCGCCCTGACCAAACTCCTATTCTATTGAGAGTACATTGTTAGTCTGATAAAGTTACCACAGATTTTTGTTTTTAAGCTCCAAACATCTATATCCTAAATTGAGGCATTCTATCGAATGGTTATGTTTAGGGCATGACTCTAATACCAATTGATAAATATGACAACACTACTCGAATCTCTATATTGATATGAGGTTTTTTTATTGAAAAAAAGTCATAAAAGTGTAGGCTTAAAGTAGACAATATCATACCAATATGAAAATTTGAGTAGACTTTTCACTTACAATTTTTTTAAAAAGCTAAATCCTTATAATTTTATTGAACAAATAATTCAAGATAAAAAGGAAGGTTTATAATACTTTTTATTGAATGTTTACGACATTATTGAAACTTAATCAAACTCTTTTGTTTTTTAGATAGTAATCTAACTAATTAAAAGTTCTTAATTTGTATTTTTTTTTTAAAATGAATGTAACAAAAAAATGATGAAATTAAAAATATATTTATTATGAACGTAATCTAATAATTATGATGTTATAAATTTAAATATCTTTTTCCACTACAAATAGAAGTTTAAAAAAAAAAAAAAAAAAAAACCACTAACAAACAAAGCGCGTGCACGAGACTAGCTATTTTCATATATTTGCATTGTTCCGATTCGATAAAGATTCGATTTTATTCTAATATTCCAAAAAAAAAAAAAAAAAACCAAATTAGGGCTCTTCCGTTGGCGATTCGCGCTAGCATTTTCCACATGCCATTCAAACATCCGAGTCGTCTTTCTTCAGAGCCGCTGCTTTTAAAATCAAATTTCATCATAAACTCGAAATTTGCGCATCCAATTTCCCAAATCGCAGTTTCGCTGCTTATTTTCCTCTTTACAATTTCGAGTCGTTGCGTCTCGTTCGTTTTGCCCGTTTCTCTCTTCTGGGTTTCTTGTTTTTCACTGCAAAACATTCTTGGTGAGTTTTTCTCTTTTTCCTTTTTTGTATTGTTCTTTTGGGATTTTTTTGATTGCTGTTAAATTGTTGTTGTGGGTTTGTTTCTGGGATCTCATTCATTTGGATTTTGTGATGGTAGGTGGGGTTGGATTTTGATTTTGATTAAGATTCATGGGATTCTTCGATTTTATTTTTCTTGAAATTTTAGGGAAATGGAGATATTATAAGCGGGATCATTGAAAATTGGTAGACAGAGAGATATAGGGGTGTTTCTTTTCGATTGTTCTATTGAATGCGATTAAATTTAGTTATATCAAATTTAAATACCGCATATTTAAGAACTCGTTTGTTAACCATTTGTTTTTTTGGTTTTTTCATTTTAAGCTTATTTTCGGTCGAATTCTCTTGACGTTCATCTTCTATTGAGGAAGTATGTGAATCATATCAAATTTTAAAAACCAAAACAAGTTTTTGGATTCTTTTTTAGTTTCCAAATTATGGTTTGGTTTTTAAAAACATTGGTAAGATGTAGATATTCAAGTAAGATAAACTATAGGAACAAATTGTTTGTAGGCTTAAATTAAATGAGTTTTAGTTTCTACTTGAACTCTCTCTAATAAGGTTTAGGTGAATTCTTACCAAATTCCAAAAATTAAAACAAGTTTTTGAATGCAACTTTCTTTTTTATATGTAGTTTTCAATTTTTTTTGGTTTAAAAAACATAGGGAGGTGTTTGGATGAGGTTTTAAATGAGGAGTTAGTTTGAAGAGTTATTTTGAGTAGTTAGAAATTGAGAGTTGCAGCAAAAAACTCGATTGGATGTAGTTTTTTTTTTGTAGAGAAATTAGAGACAATAACTTATTTGAACGTGGATTTGAATTGAGTAGTTAAAACATAATGATTATAAATGAGTGGTTAAAAATGAATTATTTTGAGTAGTTGGAAATGAATGATTTAAAATGAGTGGTTAGAAATGAAGAGTTATTTTGAGCAATTAGAAATGGGGAGTTATTTTTAGTAGTAAAAATGAGGATTTGTTTTGAGTAGTTACAAAAACTTGTTTGGATGTGGTTTTTTGAAGAGTAGTTAGTAAATATTCATTTCAAATCCTCCATAAATTCAACAAACAAACACCCGTAGGCATCAAAATAGGGAATATCATAAGCTAGTATAGTTGTAGTAGACTTAAATTTCAAAAACCAAAAACAAGCTGAGCCTAAATTTCTCTGGGGTCAACAAAAGGCGAAGTCAAAATGTTTTACCACACGTGGCAATCATAATTTTGAATTCTCTGTCGACTAATCCGAGGATGTTTTGATCGTTGTTTGAATTTTGGGGTTTGTTAAATGCAAGGCTAAGATTGGTTTTCACGTTGTGTTGTTGTAGTGAAACCTAGAAGGTGGCAGCTTTTGGTAAATGGGCTGTGTTCAGTCTAAAGGAAGAAAGCAGTTCCTTGGACACGACCCTGTTTTCCTTGCTTCACAAACGGCATGTAAGTTCTCTATTTCGCTTCTTCATTATTATGCCATGTTTGTTCTTGATAGATGCTGAGAAACAGTAGCTCGATATCCGTCAACCGTTCTGTCTTTCGGTTAGTTGTGGTTCGATATTTGTTCCATAAGATTTGGGGGATTATGTATTTTTCCTTGGAATATGATGAGTAGGGGCAGATCTGAGGAGGAATGAGGGGGCAGTTTCACCTCTATGTTTATCTTACATTTAAAGAATTATAGAAGAAAGTTAAGATTTTGAAGTTTCCCCTGTAATTTGCATTTGCCTAACAATTTTAAGAGCTATGAGAATAATAAATGGCTCAGAAGGAATGAGTTCTGTTAATTTGAATCACATATTGTTTACCGGACGTAGAATGTTTTAACCATGGTAGAGTTTGAGTAAGGTTATTTTTAACATAGTAATTTTGAGTGATTGTCAATTGTGCTCATATTTAAAGTATCATTAGGGTTTTGGTGAGAGTTGAGAGAACAACATCATCCCCACCATTCTTTGGAGTTCTAGGATTGTGACATTGTTAATAAGAAATCATCTCTGAAATTCTTATAATGCAGGGCAAGTTCCCGAACCACTCTAAATCGGTGTTTTGATCTTCTCCATCTTCTATATTTGATGTTTAGCATTATGTTTTTGGATGAATTTGGTGCAATTTGTTCAATTAGTTCAATTCATGGTGGCCACCATAGTTAAAGATTTAATATCCTAAGTTTCCTTTGCAATTGGGATGAGGCTAGTTTCTTCGCAATTTGGGCTAGTCGCTATTGGGTGGGTGTAAGCATGCTCGAAGACTTATGGATATTAAAAAGTTAGAATATAAATTTTTTTTCCTCTATGAAAATTTCTGGCTTTGCTTTTGATGACGCAGGGTGGAAAGTCTCGACTATGATGTTATATGATCAGGGTTTGAGCTCAATTTATTTTGAATTGGTTGGATACTGTACTAAAGAAACTAAATTCTGCCCTGTTTTAAGTCAAAGTTTCTTTATACTATTTTTTTGAAAATCGGGAAATTGGAGTTTAGCTCCCTATACCCGGGGCACCAGTGACCCGTCACTAAACTATTGCACTGGAATACATCCGAGGGTATTCTAGTTTAAGCGCTCCTCCTCGAAAGCATATGCCTTGGAGTCCGTAGTCTCAACCATTGAGCTGTCCCTCGGAGACTTTTGAGTGGTTTTTCTTAATATTACTATCTAATATTTCGTTGTATTGTTTTTTTATAATTATATTCTCTCTTTTTCATGCATCTTAATCTGATTTTCTCATTATTGTGCCATGTTCTAATTTTCCAGTTAGTGTCAGTGAAGTCGAAGCTTTATTCGAGCTTTTCAAAAGCATCAGCAGATCAGTGATGGAGGATGGGATTATAAACAAGGTATTTTATTCATGATACACATGTGACTTAAAATATCTTCTATTGTGATCCCTTAATAACCTTGAATTTTTTTTATATTCAAACAACAACAATATTATCCTTGGTGGCATTTATCTTCTGCATAGATTATGGTTAATTGTGTTGTAAAAGGAACTTGAAGTAAGTTCAAATATCCATCTGCAGTAAAGTGTTTTTTTTTTAATTCAACAATATTTCAAGGGGTGGATTCAAACCAGTATCCTCTTGGTTATTAGGTTATACGTCATGCTAGTTGAGCTCGGGTCTTGTTGGGGCAATTGTTAAGTGTTGACAGATGTTATTACTTGTGCAGGAAGAATTTATACTGGCTCTTTTTAAGAACAGGAAGAAAGAAAACCTCTTTGCCAGCCGGGTAATGTTTAGAATATGAACTAGTTTATTTAGCGATTCAAACGATCAATAGTTTGTTGATAATTATAAGAATAAAAAAACTCTCAAGGGCACACATTTGAATATCCGAAGTATTCAACCATTATGGATTGACTTAGTGGTCAAGAGAGTCTTGAATAACTAGGAGGTGATAGATTCAATCTATGGTGACCACTTAGAAATTAATTTCCTACGAATTTTTTTGAAATTCAAATGTTGTAGGGTCAGACGGTATGTCCCTACCTTCATGGGGAACTAAGAAATGATAGATTTAATCCATGGTGGTCAGTTACCTAAGAATTAATTTTCTATAAATTTTCTTGACATCCAAATGTTGTAGGGTCAGACGGTATGTCCCATGACAATAGTTAAGGTGCGTTCAAACTGATCCAAACAGTCACGGATATAAAATAAAAAAAAAATTATCAGAAGTATTTGTCAGACTTCAATTTTAGTCGAATCAATTAACTCATAACTCATGAGCAGCATTTACACTATATATCCTTGGTACATTTTTGTCTCTAGTATCTATAGCAACGCTTTCTCGTCTTATCTTATTTGGTAGAGATTGCAGTAAGACTGAGGAACTTCTTCTTTTTCTTTTTTTTATTTTTCTTTTATTTTTATTTTTATTTTTATAGATATTTGATCTATTTGATGTGAAGAATAAAGGAGTGATTGATTTTGGTGACTTTGTTCGAGCACTCCACACATTTCATCCAAGTACTCCTTTGGAAAACAAGATAAAATGTAAGTAAAAAGTATAAAGAATAGTTCATAGCATTTATTAGTTTCTTTACTCTCATTTGTAATTCGCGTGGTGTAGAACTTAATTTGTTGGTATCTGATTTCACAAAAATGTTATACAGTTTCATTTAAGCTGTATGATCTCGATAGTACGGGCTTTATCGAGCGCCAAGAGGTATGCTGACAATTTCGTTTCGCCTTTTTCGTTACATTTTTGCTGCAAGTTTTTGTTACTCCTTTCTTTTTCTTTCCAAGTCATCTTTTCTTAAATCTAGTTTCATTAGTTGGGACTCGACGATCTAATTCTTCGTGGATCCTGATTCATACTTGGATGCTTCATTATGCAATGTGATAATGTAATGACAGGTTAGGCAAATGTTAGTAGCACTTCTTGGTGAATCTGAAATGAAGTTGGCGGATGAGACGATTGAGTCGATACTCGACAAGGTGATTAGCCACCTTCACTCTTTAAAATTAGACGATCAGTTTCGTTATGTGGCATGTTGGTCACGTGATGCGTGGTTTTCAGTCCTAACGAATAAGCTGAATCTTGTAAAACTTATTTGCGCTTTGCAGACGTTTTTGGAAGCTGATATGAACAGTGACGGGAAGATCGACTTGTCGGAGTGGCAATGCTATGTTTCTAAGAACCCGTCGTTGTTACGGATAATGACACTCCCTTATTTAAGGTAATCATATGATTTGTTTTCTTTGTCTCTTCGAATTTAGCAACGGTTTTCGATTAATTTCGGAGTTGTTCATAATGCAGGGAGGTAACCACAGCATTCCCAAGTTTTGTATTTCGTTCTGAGATTGATGAGGATGCTGCTTGAAGGAAAGTAAATAGAATTGGAATTGTGATTAGCTTAGATTAACTTTAATGACTTCATTTATACATTTGTAACTTCTTGAAACAAAACAGTTTGAGCTGAAGATAATGAAATAAAGGGGGTAAAACATAGGATTCTAGATTTTTTTTTTTTTTTTTGGGTCTAAAGAATTCTAAATCAGTGCCATTGGGAGAAGTCTTTGTCTGCGCATAAAAACTAGAGAGGGACCAGCTTTGATTCTTCTTCCCACCCATTTAATTTTTGCAGGTAGTATTTCATATTAGAAAATATGTTATTCTTTTTTATTTTATAATAAATAGAAGTTCAATTTAAATGAAATATGATCCAATCATTATAAATTGTGCAATACTTGGTCCTTACTAATAAAGACGCAAGCCATCTTTACATATCTTTATGATCACATATTTTTAGATTTAGTAAAATATGAATAAAAAAAGAGGTCATAAAAGTGGACAAGGATGACTTGGATCCTTACTAGTAATAATTCATTGTAAAATGTCAATGACTTGGATCCTTACTAGTAATAATTAATTGTAAAATGTCAGTGAAGAAATACGTAATGAGTTCGATTCTCATTTATGATTCTTATTGAAATTCTAAAAAAAAAAGATCCTTACTAGTAATAATTAATTGTAAAATGTCAATGAAGAAATACGCAATGAGTTCGATTCTCATTTATGATTCTTATTGAAATTCTAAAAAAAAAAAAGAAAAGAAAGTAATTTGTGTATTTAGTTAAAATTTTACAAGACATTTGTAGAAATCACATAATATAAAACGGGAAATGGAAGGGAATGTGCTGGTTTCACAAAATAATTAAAAATTAGTTAAATTTTAAAATATTTGCATCATAATTATTAATACATTTTAATATGGTATTATAATATTTATTAATATAGTATTTATATAATACCCAACGACTATATTTGTACTTTTTTTAAATTAACCGTATTTTTAATTTTTTTTTGTTAAAATACCATTTTGGTCCCTCAACTATCATCAAAGTTTCATTTTGGTCCTTAGACTTTTAAAAGTCCAAATTTGGTCCTTCAATTATCATAAAAGTTCCATTTTGGTCCATAGACTTTCAAAAATCCAAAATTGGTCCCTCAACTTTGTAGAAAGCTTAAAAATAGTCACGTCAAAATTTTCTATCGTTTGTTTGTTAACTGATGATGTGTCAAAGAGAAACAAAAATGGTAAATGGATTTTATTTGAATAGATTTTAAAAAAATTATAAAAAAAAAGTCATGTAACTTCATCAATATCCAAACCCTCATTTTCTTCAATCTTTTTTTTAACCCTTCAACCTTATTAGAAGCCAATAATTCAACCAAAATTGAACTCATAAGGTGAGCAAGCCTCATCATTAAGCTACAAAAAAAAGTGGGATTACTTGCACAATGGAAATACCCACTGGTTTATCTCTCCATCTCGTGCTAAAAAAAAAAGCTACATTGTTAATCTTTTGAAATTTGACTTTCATGGAGGAATTCGAGGAAGAAACTTCATTGTTTGTTTGGGCCACTACACATATCCAATTTCGGCAAGATTTTTAAACCCCACATAAAAATAAAAACCTATACAAATAAAAAAATGTTTGAATGATGGGCTTAAGAAAAATTCATAGTCTTTATTATAATTTTTCCTCAAATCTTCCATAAAAAACGAAGTTGCAATCAAAATTTTTCACTAACCTATCAATACAAATTGTAGACAAGTCCCAAGAAGAACCAAATCTAAAAATACTATTCTCCCTCTCCTTCTTTATTTTATTTTATTATTATTATTTTTTAAATTTATGTGTCTTCCCACCCAATACTCTGTTTTTTAGAGACCAATGGCCATAATATTAGGAGTAATTTTACTTGAGCATTTTAGGTTTTGAATGTGAATTTGACCCTAAAAGCTTTAAATCAGAAAGATAAAACTTCTAATGGCGATTCGAAAGTGGCTAACTTTGCTCAAATGATGTAGTAGGGTTCAAATAAAAGGTTGAAGAAGGTTTGGATGTTTATTGAAGTAGGCTACATGATTTTTATTATTTTTTTAATTTGATCTGTTCACATAAAATCCATTTACCATTTTTTTATTGTTTCTTTTTAACACATCATCAGATAACAAACGGATATTAGAAAATTTTGAAGTGGAGGATTATTTTTAAGCTTTCTACAAAGTTGAGGACCAATTTTGAACTTTTGAAAGTCTAGAGACCAAAATTGAACTTTTATGTTAGTTGAGGGACCAAATTTGGACTTTTGAAAGTTTATGAACCAAAATGAAACTTTGATGATAGTTGAATGACCAAAATGGTATTTCAACCATTTTTTTTCTTCTAGATTTAACTAATCCCATACGTTTCTCTATAAAAAATATATAAAAAATTTTGCACCATTAAAAAAAAAAAAAAAAGTAAAATCAAAATTTAGTTTTTGATTCAAACATAACGTAAAATACAACTAGAAAAATGAAACTATTTTATTATATTGATTAAGAAAAAAAGAAACGAATACCGAGAGATGTTAGATATTTGAATTATTCGTTATATTATTGAATTAAAGAAAAAAAAAATCAAAGTGAGCCGGATTCAACATTAATCAACCATTATGTCAAAAAAAAAAAAAAAACATCAATCAACTAAGTGTATTCATTAAAGAGTAAGACTAAAAGAGAGGTGACGTATTGATTCTATTATTTGGTGGTAATTCAATTGAACACACAGTGTAGATCGATAGTACCATTTATATAGATTTTTTTATCACTCTTCTCTAATTTATACTAAAAAAAATTCATACAAAAATTAAGAGAAACAAATTTGTAAGAATTAAAAGTTATTGATATTTTAAAAATACACATGAAAATAAAATTTTGCTCTTGCCAATAACTTTTTGGTTTTCTATTTTAACTAAATAACTTTTTAGATATTTTATTTGCATATTTCAATGAGGAATAATTGCATGGTGCCTGCAGCCGCCTACGTGACAAAATCTGGACCTTTGATTTGATTTGATTTTTTATTTTAACATTAAAAAAAAAATAAAAAAGTGGTTTAGATTTTGCCACATAGGCGGTTGCATGCTGCTAAGGCAACATGCAATTATTCTTCTATTTCAATTGTTTTTCAATATCTCTTAATTAAAGATTAGCATTGATTGAAAATTATTAGTTGCATTGATAGAAGATTATATTGATTGAACACTTACTATTTATTACACCGATTGCAGCAACCACATAAATTTTCTCGTATTTTTACTAGACTTGCCCCAATTTATGTTTTTCTTTTAAAAATTTATTATACACGAAAAGTCCCTTATTAAAATTTTGTAATTATTTATGGGCCGAAAACAAGAAATGGACACATAATGGGCTGGGCCGAAATGTTCCCTTACGGCCCAAACGAGTGTCAAACCGAGTCCACCCACCTTCAATTAAAACGAGCCGCGAATCAGATTCCAAAAAAGAAACTCTCAAACCAGACGAGAAGAAAAAACCTCTCGAGTCGAGTCACCGTTCAAATGCCTCCAATCGCAATTCCAGCTTTTTTTCTGCTCTGAAATTGATCAAAACCACCGCAATTCGCCGTTCTGATCGCCGGAGTTCATTCCTCCGATGGATTTCTCCGAGCAAGATGTAGATATATTCGGCGAAGAGCTCGAAAACGAAGACAACAACAACAACGACCACCATGACCGCGATGATGCTGCTCGGTCCTCTTCTCAATCTTCATCCTCTTCTGATTCATCGTCTTCTTCGGATTCTTCGTCGTCTAATGCTAGCGATGGAGGCAATAGTAGCAGTGGAGGTAGTAAGAGTGCGAGTAGTGCTGAAGAAGACGACGACGGAAATGATGAAGAAGTACAGCAGAATCAAGACACGGCGGGGTTTCGTGGTGATGATGATAGAGATCTGTTTGGTTCTGATAATGAGGATTATTGTAAAGCACTTCCTGTTAGTCCTTATCCTGTTCCAGGTAATTTCAGTTCCGCTAGCTACTGTTTAATTCGTGTTTAATATTTTTCTCTGAAGTCTTTAGTTTGAATTGATCGAAGGGATTTGAAAATTGGAATCGTTTCGAAATTTTGGTTTGATTGGAATGGAAGTATGTTTACTAATTGCTGAACTTGAATGGTAGTAGCATCTATTCATCACCAGTGACTTGAAATATTAAATGGATCAGTACTGACTACATGTTAAAGTTAATTCTTTCATTTCTATGGCTATATTACTAGAGAATTTATGTACAAAAAATAGAAGAGGCGCGAGAGATTCATAATTTTCTCAGTTGATTAATGTTATTGCAGTCTTACCTGCAATTAGGAATAATAACAACCACCATGCTCGAGGAACATTTGGGCGAGGTCGTTGGGGGAATGATAGGGGATCAGGCCTCCTTCCACGGCCTGGACCATTTCCAGGGAGGCATGGTTATGGTGGCTATGGATCAAGGTTTTCAAATAATCGTCACGATGAACGCTTCGTCTCGGACTTGAAGCTTACTAAAAGTGAAGAAACACTGGCGAGAAAGTGTATTGCTTTTCAGGAGGTATGCATATTGCCTCTCTCTACTTGTGAACACGCAAATTGACAACATATACATTCAGGGTTCTTTTCTTAAACTGGTTGCTGAAGTGGCTTGCGTTTGTATGTGCTATGTTCCTTTATGAGTGTTAGTGGATAGAAAGTTTTAGAATTGGTCTTAATGGCATTTTTATTAGAGTATGGTTCACAAGGTCCCAGGTTTGAAACTCACTTGTGATATTAATTTGTAGACACCTCCCGTGTCTCCCGGTACCTGGCCTAGGTACCGGCGTGGTTACCCTGGGTATAGTGGAGTGAAGCTCCGATTTCTTGGTTTAAAAAAAAAAAAATGGTTCACAATGCCATCTGCATTCTATCACGCTTCAAGAGAGGCTACACTTTTATGGATGATATTGTTCTGTATTAAAGTTTTTTCGTTTCTCATTTTTTACTCTTTGCTGATCTTAATTTATTTGACAGCCTTGTGAACTTGCTTGCTATAGCCGTGTAGAAGGTGGTGAAGTCTTCTTTGATGATCGCAACTTGGTAAGCTAATTGGAGAATGAAGATGTTTTATTCATATAATTCTTCGTGGATTTTGTGTCATCAACAGATATGTCAGCAGGTAATAAAGTTCTGTTTTTGCTTGTTAATGTGCCACTGCTAGAGACTGTTCAAGCGCTTTATTACTGAAGATATTGGAGCTGATTTGAACGAAGGTTTTGACACTTTTACTGAGAAGAAAGGTATGCTAGTTTAATATTTTGATTTCATTTTTTCTTCTTCTTAAAGCTATGTATAAGCTGGTATAGATATGAGTTTGATTTGTTTTATCGTTCTTTTATGGTTAATGGATAGAAAGAGAATCCATGGTGACCACTTACCTAGGAATTAATTTCTTATAGATTTTCTTGACATCTAAATGTACATCATGTTAGAATAGTTGAGGTGCATGTAAACTGGCTCAGACACTCACAAATATAAACAAAAAAAAATAATATATATATATAGAAAGATTTTGTATATGCTATGAGTTGTGACTTTCTTAACTTTCTCTTCCTTTTATTCAGACTTAGGTTCTCAAGGTTTTGGTGACCTCCTTGGCTGCATTAGGGACAAAAATATCCCTCTCCAAAACATTCATTTTGTGGTGAGCCGCTTTTTAGCATCTGGAGTTTCACTTTAGTGTTTATGTATCAGTCAATTACTAATGACTTTGCCCTCTTGCACTTCCAGACTTTCCGTAACAATCTTAACAAGGTACTTCTTATCATGTTTTGTTCTACTTTTTTTGTACTGTCCAATACTCCGTTTGTGCTTCTCATAAAATATCCAAATGTTTTCATTATTTGCACATGGCTTCATGAATTATTATATTTTCCTGATGGCTGGCATTAATAACAAAGTGAGTTTTATGTTGGGAGATAAGTCGTTTTATTTTTGTGCTTTTTGGAATCTATCGGATTTCTCATACAATAGCTGAATGATGTCCTGGTTCTGGTTACTTGTTGGTTCTATTGATGTGTATATTCTCCTGATACTAATGACATTGGAATGTGCGAATACGTAATTTTTATTGTCCGGAGGTTTTCTTAGATAACATATATATTCTGACTGATGTAGTCTACTCCTGTATCACTATCATATCATGTTAAAATTGCTGCTTTTGATGCAGATATTGGCTACTGCTTATATTCGTCACGAGCCATGGGAAATGGGTGTGCATAAAAGAAATGGTGTTGTGTACCTAGATGTGCACAAGTTACCAGAAAGGCCACAAAGTGAATTGGAGCGTCGAAGGTATTAGAACTTTAATGTGTTTGCAGAAAAATGTATCTGAAGAAGATACCATAAAACTAATTTGACCAGATGTTGGGATGATTTCGTTTGGGCTGAGAATCTTGAGTATGCTAGATAGTTGAAAATGCAGTCAAGCTGGCTCTTTCTTTGGACACTTGTGACATCAGTTGATCTATATGAGTTGTGGATAAAAACAAAGTAGTCTATGATATATGGACAATACATGTTCCTGTTGGTTTTTTAGCTGTTTGCCAATATTCTATGATACGTGGACAAGGTTATTTAAATTCTCAAAAGTTTATTTATATGTATCAAAAAGTTTTTATAGTGCCTTGTTAACCTTTGTCTTATAGGTGCTATTGGGGTTACTGTTTTGAGAACCTTGCTACTGAGGATCCAAGAAGAGGGGATGGAGAAGGGATCCATCATGTAGATGCAAATGCTGAGTACTGCGCTGTGATTAAAACAAAATTAGGTGCTCATCGCATCCTGATGGGCGCTGAAATGGATTGCTGTGATTCAACTGATGAGGGAAGAAGGTTTTATGTTGAGCTAAAGACAAGTCGTGAGGTTTACATTAATGAAAAAAATAGTATACTACACATATTTCTTTCATGATCTAGCTTTCCAGTGTTTGATCTTACTCTGCTCTTACAACCTAAAGTTTTTCCTTCTTATTTGCAGTTGGAGCAGCGAACTGAAGAAAGATACGAGAGAGAGAAATTGCTCAAATTTTGGGTACATTTTCATTTCTTGTCTGGCCCTGCTCCAATTAGGGCCCGTTTGATAATGTTCCCGTTTCTGTTTCTCTTTTTTTAGAAACAGACTTGTTTGGTAACTGTTCCCGTTTTTCGTTCCCAAAATTAAAAGAAACATTTTCAATATTTAGCTCCAAAATGAGAAACTCCCAAATCAAGTTTCTTATGTTTTTGTTTTTTATTTTTTTGTAATTGTTTTTACAGTTTAAATTTTATTCTTATAATTACAAGTCATTAATGTTTAAAATTTTGGATTGTAGCACGGTGGCAAGTGTTGCAGTTATGTTTTTGAATTTACTTCTCCAACCATGGTTCGATCCTTATAAATCTTTTATTTTTAGTTTGATTT